>JANAVB010021399.1:18591808-18699308 GCA_029216955.1 Iris pallida | reverse complement strand
TTATCACGGATTAATACTATATGGATCTCTTCATACGATGTTATCCCCTCGAATACATCGGGTATATTGTGCTCATGTACTTTATCATGTGCATCGTCTATTCATTGTATTCGTATTTATTTATATATACTCATGTGACATTCATGTACACTCATGATCATGTGAGCCTTCATGTATAACCCAGTTTTTATGTGGACTAGCTATCCATATGACACACTATTTTCATGTGCAATAACATAACTCGGACAGATCCTTGTGTACTGATTGGGGCATGGGGAGTATTTATTTGGTTATGTGATCTACACCATTTTCATGTACAACTCCAAACTAGATTTAAGTCATGTATAACCTAAGCCTGTTTACATAACCAAACTATGTGCTCTAAATCACGTAGTTAGTTCTGTTTTCTTATCTATACCATGTATACCTATTTCAACTATATCATGTTCTTCTTTTTTAGCAGTCTCTCTACTATTTTTTACAGCAGTTCATGTATATTATTCTATAGCTTGTTTCATATTTCCTTTCATGTTATGATCTGTGTGAGAGATATGTATTTGTTCCTGTCCTGACTGGATCGTTGACAATATTACAGATGATGAGGATTGCTAAAACACTTACTATGGAGCAGGCCTACTTGACACAGGTGACCTGGACCCTCAGCAGGATCCAGTAGTCGTTGAGGACTTGCTATTAGTCTAGATTAGACTTATATCATTATCTAGTCATTGAGACATTGTGATTGTATTGAGATATTATTTATGGTGTAGGTTTACACCGAGACTTATTATTCATATTGTGACTCTCTGTTGAGATTATCTATTCTTCTTTTCTATCTTAGTTGTGATTGAGATTACTTATTATATTATTCTCCTTTCCGAACATATTCTAGATTGTGTTAGATGTTGTGACCTAGGACAGCGTTCTACCGCCGATACTGCGGCATAGGCTGGACGTACCCACTTCCCGTGTCCTTACACCGGGTGCGGGTCGTGACACATTTTTAGTGGTGGCCCATGTAGGTCCAGATTCGCATTAGTACGATGTCGTGGTAGTACAGCGACTTAGTTGTACTACTACGAGCCTGCTATAGAATATAGGAAGTAAAGTGTTAGAATGAGAGGATACTCAATCACTGTTAGGATTCCTTGAGAGATTCCTTGGACGACCCTTGAGAATCTTATTTTAACTTCGATTTGAAATCTTTTTCCTTGATTTGATTCACCCATTACTCATTTGATTCACCCATTACTTATTGTTATTGAATTTGATTTTGATGGATTCATTGTTGAATTTTGAATCTTGATGATTAGTTGTTAACTTTGAGTTTGTATTTAAATATATATATTTATTTTTATTTTATTTTTGGAATTTAAGGTATAACCTGATAATATACTTGATAAGGACAGTGAGAAAGGTAAATGTTTACTTTATTTGTGGAATTAGAATTTATCGTAGTCATACTGGCTAGCATGACAAGGACGTAGAGCCTGATTTAGATATACTTATCCTAGTTATGGAATCTAAATTTTCTTGCAGCCATACCGGTTGGCATGGTAAGAATTTTAAATAACATGATTATATGGTATATACCTTAGTTACGGACACTATTGTTTATTGCAGCTATGCTTACTGGCATGGCAAAATTCTAGCAACATGATTTCAGGAAGACGTGTATGGTTATCAGATTATATCTTAAAATTGGTTCATTCCTTTTGAACAGATGAGCAAGAACAGATTTTATCATTATCTCTTTCTTGCCATTATTTCTTGTATTACCATCTTTTCCTTATCTTAGTTAACTTTGTCCCAATTACATCAATCACCTATCTCGTATCTAATTCTGTCATCTATACTTTGAAACCTTGAATCTCCATACCTTTTTACCTTGGAAAGGTCGAGGAAGTAACGTAAATCATCTTGCTCGGAAAGGATGTAATTTATTATCATATGGTAATCTTGGTAGGAATCTAAATGTTGGTCTTTGATATAGAATTTTGAGATAGAGATGTGGTAGAAAGTGAGAATAAAATCAAGAGATTTATATTATCAATTAGAAACGATCACACTTAGAGAAATATTTTGGGTATGAATAATTCGTAGATGTATTAAAAAAAACTGATGAGGATATTCGAGGTCAACTTAGTTTTGAGGACTTGGATAAATTTTGGTTATTGATTCTTGAGACGTTTCATTTTAAGGCTATGAGGTTAAATTTAGGGAGTTAGTAATGGAGAAGAGATTTTAACTGTATTCAATGGCAATACGAAATTGAATAAGATATTGCAAAAAAATGGTTAAGAACAAAAAGAACACAAGGATTTTTTGAGTTATAGCAAATATAGAGATTTTTTTGGGAAAATTTTAAATTTAAGGAGAATAATATTTGAGTATGTATGTTGATGGAAATATAAGGATGATTCTATAATGGAGAAGAATTTTTGTAAGGCCTAGTAGTTTTAGATTGAATAACACGAGGAGTGTAATTTGAACAAGTTCAAGGATTTCATAAAACTTAATTTAGAGGTTTCGGATCTAATTTAAGACAAGGTGGAAGAATTTGAATTTAAAGATGATTAAATGGTTAGTAAGGAGTGCTAATAAATAAAAGGGTATGCTTCATGAGAAATATTTTAGAATTTAGGAATTGAGCCTATGATGATCATGACAAGGTCCAATCTTCATAACAAAAGGGTACAAATTCTTGGTGGTAGTCATATAAAGGTTGATTTCATATTTGGACTTATGAGATAAAGATATGATTGACAAATGATGATTAGATAAGCTTGATGGTATCAGAGAGAGATGATTAACTTGACTTACCTATGAAACCTTCTCTTTTGTTTTCCATATCAAAAGGAGGAAATTGACTTATTCCATATCTTTGAATTATCCTTTAAAAGTTTTCAATATCATTGAATCCTAACTCTCTTGATCACGGCCAATCAACTTTGGTCATCTTTTCTTATCATATTAATATCTTGGGTCGTACTCAATTGAATTAAATTTAATTGTGACCTAGATCTCCATCCTTGGATGCTCATGCTCAGACTTCAATGACCTTGTTCCCCATCTTGCCTAAATCTTGATTTACCCAGAGATTGATTAACTTAGATCATGTCGAGACTAAATTTTCTTTTATATATATCGTGGTTGGATTTCAATGCTATTGACAGTCGTGCTTTAAACTTTCGATTCTAATCATCTTTAGAATAGTAACGCTTTATAGTTAATTCCTAGTTGTTTTTTGATAATTACCAGTTTTCATATAGGATGATATACTGCCATATAGCTCGATGATTTATTATTTTCCTTATCTTTTTCCAGTATGGCACCCATGACCTGAGTCTGTCCCCAGTGCACAGCTGCAGTTCCGGATGAGACCGAGAATGTATTTCTCCTTCCATTGCTCAGGAGGTGTTAGCAGCCTCACCGAAGAGTTTTCCTCCATCTCCTATCCTTCAAGAGAGGGCTGCAGTTCAGCCGGAGACTGAGGGCCTCCCTTTGCGTCCTGTAGTGGTACCCTATGCCATTCCTGATGGGGCACAGATTTACAGACTCCTTCAGAATGTGTGGGAGGTATAGAGACTTCAGGATGAGCTTATGAGAGAGCAGAGTCTCAGTATCCAACTGTTGTGGGATTACATGCATTCGAGGGGAAATCCTAGCCCCAAGAGGGAGAGGAGCAGTATATACCCAAAGCCTCAGGAATACCCCGGCTTCCAACCTAGACATGCCTATCCAGTTTAGATTCCTGTCCAGCAGAGGCCAGTTGAGCGAGAGCCTACCTGTGCCTTCTGTAAGAAGCCTGGGCACGTATGGAAGGACTGTAGTAAGAGACTAGGGTTGTGCCTATTTTATGGGTCAGCTGCACGCAAGATACGAGACTGTACTACTATACCTGCCCCTAGTCGAGGCCTACCTCCATGAGAGAGTTCCAACTACCAGACCTAGTAGAGGTGAGTTCTTGACCTACACCTTACCCTGTCTTGATGATTACTGTACACTACCATATTGTTTGTATGTTTGATACCTTATGACTACTTCTGATCTAGTATGACTATAATGGCTAGATGATGAGACCTCAGACTGATATTACCTGCCATAACTCTGTATGATATCTTTCCAACTGCATGATTTAAATAAATTTTCTTAAGACGTTGATTGTTGGGAGATTGACCTAGAAGTAGTACTACCAACTTTAATTTTGAGGACGGAATTATTTTAAGGAGGGTAGATTTGTAACCACCACTATTCTAAAATAAGGGTATTTTGGTAATTATGTGATTTTTTATTTTTATTTTGGATTAATTTATAATATTTTAATTGGTGTTGTGTTAGTAGTCGGTTTAACCTTAGCTAACCATGATTAGAGACTAACCATGACATTAGAAACCTAATTACCTGTCACACTCACTTTTTCTAATTAGAGGTATATTAGTCATTGTGTATTATTTTGAATTTATTTAAATGTTAATTAAATTGATTGTTGTGTGGTTTGGATTGGTGTTTTAATAGGACCAAGATGGTATAACCTTAGTCGACCTTGTTTAGAAGCCTAATAATGTAATTAGATTTATTATTGACTTTTTAGATTTAATTTAGAATTTTTACCTTTTTTTTAGAATTGTTTAATGATTTTTAAGTCATTTTTTATAAGCCTTTAAAGCCTTTTGTCATTGGGACTTTGTAGCAACTTAAGAGTGCTTGGCCCATGACTAACCCTAACCCTAATACACCCTAGCATGGCTGGCCAAGCATAGCAGCAGCTTCCCTCTCATTTGTGAAGAAATCACATAGCCGCCAAGATCAAACCTAGTTTTCCTTTTTCTTTAAAACCCTAACTTTCTCATCCGGCATCCGATTCACGCCAAATGAATTGCGTTGTGATCGTGGGGAGGGGGATAACTTGCTGGAGCATTGCTAGCAAGGAGTTGGAGGCGTTCGCTCGGGAGAAACCGGTCGACGAAGTGCTCGAGGATTTACTTTCATTGAGATTCCCACTCTCAATAGGTAAACCTTGTTCTTCCATTGTTCCTTCTAAAATTTCTACATTTTAGCATCCATATAGGTACCCCAGACCTGTGCATGAAGTTTGGTAGGATTGTGAGTTCGTTTGATAGCCGTATCGGACACGTGTCGGTCCAATAGAACACGTGTTCGACGAAATGCCACTTAGAACAGAAAAGTATTATTTTTTTATTCTGTTTTCACAAATCCCTTGCTAATATTATTTGTAATAACTTTTGTGAAGATGGATCAGAAATTGACACGATTTCAGTGTCCGAATCGGATACGGACACGTGTGCACGAGGCCCGTGCACGGCACCGTGGGGGCTGCTGTAACTCGACGCGATTTCAGTGTCTGAGCATCGTAACTCAAATGTATATATATGAAATTGTACCCCAGTAGTAGCTCTTCTTCGGTTTTGTACCCCAGTAGCAGCTCTTCTTCGACACACACACACACACACACACACACACACAATCTCTTTTCACAAGTTTAAGTATATGTGTGTATGTATGTATATAAGTATATATATATGTGTATATATATTTAGATACATTACCTAGAATGAATGAATGTATATATATGAATTTTTTTGCTTGTGAATGTAACCTAGGGAGTATTGAGTCAGTTTAGGATTGACCCAATGAGCCTAGAATGGCCGAGTCGACCGACAAGTTGACCAAGTTGACAAAAGTCAACTTTGGGTCAAACTTGATCCAAATCGACTCAAACGAACTTAGAATGACTTGAAAACTTGTGCTTGACCTAAAAATTTGTAAATGGACTAGTTGACTTATAGCTGACCATATTTGACCAGAGTTGACTAGAGTTGACCAAGGTTGACTTTGACCTAGAAGGACCTAGAATCATGTAGAATTGTATTGTAGGCCTTCCTTATGATATTTTAGACCTTATTGTGACTTGTGGTTATTTTAAATAGGATTACATCAATCCAGTTCAGTTACACTTTCTCATCAGCAGCTTGGATTGCCAGGTGAGTACATTCTCTGACCGTTTCATTCTTGCTTGGACATATTTACTTGTTATAGACTAGTTTACTTGTTGCTGTCACGATGTTATTACGGATTAGTACTATATGGATCTCTTCATGCGATGTTATCCCCTCGGATACATCGGGTATATTGTGCTCATGTACTTTATTATGTGCATCGTCTGCTCATTGTATTCGTATTTATTCATATATACTCATGTAACATTCATGTACACTCATGATCATGTGAGCCTTCATGTATAACCTAGTGTTTATGCAGACTAGCTATCCATGTGAAACACTATTTTTATGTGCAATAACATAACCTGGATAGATCTTTGTGTACTGATTGGGGCAGGGAGAGTATTTATTTGGTTATGTGATATACACCATTTTCATGTACAACTCCAAACTAGATTTAAGTCATGTATAACCTAAGCCTGTTTACATAACCAAACATGTGCTCTAAATCACGTAGTTAGTTTAGTTTTCTTATCTATACCATGTATATCTATTTCAACTATATCATGTTCTTCTTTTTTACATTCTCTCTACTATTTCTTTATAGCAGTTCATGTATATTATTCTATAGCTTGTTTTATATTTCCTTTCATGTTATGATTTGTGTGAGAGATATATATTTGTTCCTGTCCTGACTGGACCGTTGACAATATTACAGATGATGAGGATTGCTGCGATACTTACTATGGAGCAGGCCAAGTTAACACAATTGACCTGGACCCTCAGCCGGATCCAGTAGTCGCTGAGGACTTGCCATTAGTCTAGATTAGACTTATATCATTATCTTGTCATTGAGACATTGTGATTGTATTGAGATATTATTTATGGTGTGGTTTACACCGAGACTTATTATTCATATTGTGACTCTCTGTTGAGATTATCTATTCTTCTTTTCCATCTTAGTTGTTATTGAGATTACTTATTATATTGTTCTCCTTTCGGAGCATATTCTAGATTGTGTTAGATGTTGTGACCTAGGACTTCGTTCTTCTGCCGACACTGCGACGTAGGCTGGACGTATCCACTTCTCGTGCCCTTACATCGAGTGCGGGTCGTGACAGGGATTATTGCTTTATTCTCTCTCGGTCAGCTTTTTGATGAACTAGCCGAGGCCAGAGGGTTATCGATCTTCCTTTCGAGAGCAGAACAATTGGATATGACATGTTACGAGGCCCCCAAAAGATCCTCTTCGTTGTCAACTGGCACTCTCTTTTTGAGACGATGTTGGATAGGTGCAGCTGATTGCAGTCGCTGAAATATATACTACCTTGGTGGTGGGACCACTATCTTGCAATAACAGCAGTTAATGGTGATCATAGCACAAGTATGCCCCGTAAGGGGTATGTTGTGCATGGTGGTCATCTCTCCAAATCAACGTCTGTGAGTGATTATATTATATAAATCGTGTGAGGAGGGTTTCACATTCGCACCCACTTCAGGCACATGGCAGAGCCAAGCGTCAGGGTGGTTATGTGAGTGATGTGCCCCCTGATCCAGTTTCATCATATGAAATGCACCCAGATCACTAGTAGGAGACCAGCACATATTATGAGTCGAACACACTACATGCGCATAGCCTACGTGGGTGCATGGGTTCAATACCAAAAGATTTGCCCCATCCAACTTAGTTCCAAATACGGGAGATGCACCCAAGTGGGAATAGGACTTACTGTCAGTCAAACCTACTTCATACGCACAGTTTACGTGGGCGCATGGGTTCGACACCACGGGATTTGCCCCCTGACTTGGTTTTAAGCGCAAGATGTGCCCAAGTGAAAGGGGGACTTTAAGAGTTGACTTATTTTCGGTGCCAAAGCACCTGAGTCAACTCTATGCAGCTTACCATCAGTTACGTACATAAATTTTAGCACGCATTTCTGATTTGCTGCTGGCATGGTACGTTGAGGGCGCATAGCCCAGACTGCCTTGGACTTTTTTGTACTAGCCCGCGAAGGCGCATAGTACTCAGAATCTAACTTTTCTTCACCTTTACAACGAGTGATTCTGTCAAAGACATAGCGCTTTCCGTACAGCAGAGCTCGTACGCGGGAGAGTGGTTATGCCATTGTTCCGTCGGCGTATCTTCTTCGATTGGAAAGAAGCGCTTGGGAATTACAGTCAGCACTGTGCTTCCTTGGCAGATGCACTGCTCCAGTAGCAATGTCTTATTTGCTAAAAATGTCAGTAGAAAGGGATGGTTGAGTCGACACAAATCCTTCGATTGTGGTGCTCGACGCATCACCTTTACGTACATAGACTTGGTAAGTCTTCTTCGACTTTGGCAGCCCCTTCGAAGGACTCGCGTTGCCTTCAGAGAGAAACTCCTCGTATACTTGCGGATCAAAGCGTACCACCATTGTCTTCCAGGAGGAGCCGAGCTTCTTGTCGTCAGACTGCGACATGACCTTCTCGTTGGAAGGGAAAGTGATCTCTAGCAGAGTCGCCATCTTGTTTGCCATTAAAAAATATTAAAATAAACTTTTATATATAAGAAGTAAAATAGAGTACAACGTAGGATCTCAATGGAATCCTTATAGTACATTTTTGTTTTTGGGAACCGTAGGGATGGAGAGGTAATTCTTTACTCCGTTGACGATCTCACTACGATCTCGGGCTCTCTGAACGTCTGGATGAACTCCGGGTTTGAAGCTATTGAAGAGCTTGTAGAGTTCGAAGAAGAAGGTGAAGCTGAATAAGGGTGAATGAAGGAATGATCCTTTTATTCATAGGCAATGGAATGATCCGTTCATGCACATATATGCTATGCGTGCATGGAGATTTTACACGCAGGAATGCTACATGCATGACATTGTTGGGTGCAGGGATGCTGCACCAGGAAGCTTCGAACTGAATCTGTTTAAAACTGCACTGTTGGGCTGCGGAGGAACTGACACATGGCAGTTGTTAAGATTCGTTTGTTGCTGAGATCTTTGGTGGTTAGCACCCATTCAAGAGCAGAAGTGAGTCAATAACACGTGGCACGTGCATATTGCTCAAAGATCTTCTGTTTGTTTCAGGAAGATTTGCTTAAATGCGCCTAGGATCTGGCACATGAGGAGACTTGCGTATATGACTTTTAGGGTCAATAGCATGCATGGGCGCATGGCCATGGAGGCGCATGCAAAGTTCGGGTGCATGGTTATAGAGGCGCACGCAAAGTTCGAGCGCATGGCCGTAAAGGCGCATACGAGTATTTAGTTGGCCACGTGACAAAGCATAACCGACAAAACAAGTAGTGATGATGCTGATGTTGGCATCTCTTTATTTTCAATAAAAGTAGCCATCATTAATGCCTTCGAGTTATGTGTTATAGACTTTCTGATTTAGTATTAAGTGCTTGATGGGCAGGGAGCTTTGCGTAGGTGCATCTTTCATGCATCGTCGAGCGCATCAGATGTGAGGAGGATAGAACTGAGGGTCGCTTCTTTTCGAGGGGCACATCTCCTTCGGTCAACTCTGTTGAGCATTTCGAGGCTCAATTTTTATGACTTTGACTTAGCTGATTTTGAGATGGCAGATTCATTGCCATTAATGCTAGGTTCATCGCATTAAGTTCGGGGAGAGTTGCCACTTGGTGCATGGGTTGGGTTACCCTGGCCTATAAATAGCAGAGAAGCTTGCTCTTTATTTCGCACAACTTCTCATTGAGAATAAACTCGACCGATCCTCCACTTTGACAAGATGTTGCATTGCGGGTTGTAGATATC
The DNA here is from genome assembly GCA_029216955.1 of Iris pallida. Classification (NCBI taxonomy): domain Eukaryota; kingdom Viridiplantae; phylum Streptophyta; class Magnoliopsida; order Asparagales; family Iridaceae; genus Iris; species Iris pallida. Next base: position 18,689,578 of record JANAVB010021399.1, on the reverse strand, counting down.
CTCATTCAAAGAATCTTTGATTTTGATGATGAGCTCGTTCAGAAGAATGAGATACGTCGAGTAATCTATGGATAAAGCAGTTATTGCTTAAGTACCTTGCTGGTGGCATCTTCTACGAGACGACGTCAAGTGCCCAATTGCATGCAAAGTTTATATGCCCTAAATTTTGTTAGGCTGGAAGAGCCATAGGTTAGCAAATGTGCCTGTGTGTTGATGAGGAAATGATTCACTCGTTGACAAGGAAGTGAATCGCTCGCGACGAGGAAGAGATGCGCCTATACTGAGACGTCAGAGTGATGCACCTATCCGTAGAGATTTAGACCAGGCTTTTGTAGTAGACTTTCTATGTAATGAAAAGCCATGTAATAGATTTTCATATAAATAAAAATATTCTTTTCATGCGCTTTCATCTTTACTGTCTTTGAATGATGCGCTGATATTTGGCCTTTAGATGCGCCCGAATTTTCATGCTTCTATAGTGTCCGAAATCAGATCCAAGTCCTAAAAAACCAAGACTCTAATATATTAATTAATCATATATGTACTTGGTTTCCAACTATCTATACAACTTAATACTTACATATTACAACTTAGGCTTATGGCTTCTCACTCTAAATCTATAATAAGTATACGATAGAATTAATACTTCCCAAAGTGTATTGTAGCCTCATATGAGCTGGTATTTCTATATATGACTAGTTTTGCAAACATTACAAAAGAAAAGAGGATTATTGAAAATATCTTACTTAAAGAAATAAAGAGAGACGTAAAGGGTTTGGTTGGTAATTGATTAAAGGGGAGGGGTTTATTTATAAAATGGCTATTATTAACTGATGTAGAATTTAATGCACTTATTGAACACAATAGCTAAGGCTATTAATATTGAAGGAAGCGTACATCAACTACTTAATGAATGCTATAAATAAAAATTGCTTTCTAATTGCTAAGCTCGAATCCCAATGCTCTTTTATGTGCTCATCAACATAAACTATGCATGCTACTACTTTGCTTCATCTACTTCTTCTTTAACTCTAAAAGAAATTCCTATATATAAAATTGTTACTTCTTTCCTATTAGTAAACTTCTATTGTTCTCTTCCTCTAACTCTTTTTCTATAGTGAGATAGCCTACTACTATCCATACATCCCTTCAACCGATTGTTCTTAATAACCTTTGTAAAAAATATTACTCAACCGCCATTCTCTATTATGAATCTTACGAAAACAATATATAGTGTGCTATTATATATTATTTCCATCTTCTTCCAGTGATTGGCAGCACAACTACTTAATCTTCCTATTAGAAATTTACGTGAACAAAAATATACAGGAGAAACAACAAATGCTCACCTATGTGAAGCTGTTGTTTAAACTTGGGCTCGAGCGGGAGAAAGTCGATGTGGGAGCAGTGGTTGTGGACGTCGTCGTCGGCGTGTGGTGCATAGGGGTGACGTACAGTGGCAGTTCATCGAAGACGAGTTGTGGTCGGTCGAATCGGGTCGGACGGCGTGCGGCGAGGTTGACTGCATCGAGGTGCTACCGTGGGTTCGGAGTCGAGGGCTTGGATGTCTTAAGGAAGTTTGACATATATATATAAGTATAAATAGGGGTTACAAAGGTGAAAGGAGGGGTCATGGGAGTTACAAAGGTGAAAGGAGGGGTCATGGGAGTTACAAGATGGATGGGATTAAAGGGTCATCGGTTTCAGAAAGTTATTGGGAAGGGAATGGAAGGAGTCGACCGTTGCTAAATGGGAAGAGATAGGGGTTTCGGTTTCTAGCTGCGGATGTTGCCCTTTATTCCTAAGCTTTCATGGATGAAGAAATAGTAAAGGTGGGGGCCATGGTAATGGAGTTGGATTTTGATTTGTTGGGTTTGGTGTTATGTGTTTGGGTTTGAGTAAAATTGGAGTAAGGATCGGGTAGGTGCTGTAGGTGGTGTTGTTGTATTTGAGTGAGAGGAAATAAATTAGTTGTTTAGTATTAGCAATTTTTATTTTAGCTTTTAGTAACTAAAAAAACTTTCAAAACAATAAACAAACAATTTTAAATATTATTCCAAATATTTGTGAATGCTAAAAGAACTGTGGAAATAAATTTAGGACACAACATTAAATGCACATTATTATTAAATAATTTTAACTATAAAAATGTAGAGATATATTCACCATCCTATTTATGAATTATAAAATAAGATAAAATAGAATAAATAACCCAAATATCTTTAGTCGAAAATCAGGAGGTTTATATTCTACCCACATAAAAAAATTCGTCCTCGAAATTAAGATTATAAGTAAAACTAGAACTTATAAAGTTATGGCACTAAAGTTAGTTTTAGAATCTTATCAGATTCCTCAAATAAATGTGTAACGACCCGCTCCGCCCTAGCGGAACGCCGATTCCAAACGGCAAGTGCAACGACTCAAACGAGCCGTCGACCCGAAGAGTTGCCTCGACCCGATGAAGTATCGATGCAAATCGATGCAAGACTTGCATTGGCCCGTCAAGAAGAATCCAGACTTAGACTTGCAAAGGCGCGCTCGGAGGATCGCTCGGCCGATGCGAACATCGCTAAGGTGGGTGGCTCCGATGAACCCGTCTGTGCTTAGCCTAGACACATAACAATGCGGACACTATCACGAGAATCGCTAGGCGACAACACCATGCATGTTAATAAATGATTCAACGCACCTAGCTAAGGGAATAATCCTATCTTGCATGCTTGTTTAGAACATGGAAAAGAACTCGGCAATTATAGAAACGCTTGCACCACGCTCTACGCTCGTGCTACGGCACAAGCTCACGTTCATGTCCCTTATACGTTCAAACAATGAAACAATGAATGGTTTACAACAATGAAACGGAAAGACTATCAACATAGTCGCTCCGAGTAGAGTTTAGCAACATTGAAAGGCTATGGGACCGATGGGTCGCCAGGGCGACTCCCACACTGGGAGTTGCGTAATGCATGAATGAATGAATCAACGAATGAATGAACAAACACATGAATGACTCTATGAACATACGAACAAGTGAAAGAATAACATGAAAAGAAAGAATACATGAAAGATAAGACGCTAGCGACAGGTGTGACGGGCACGTGCAACGGGGCTCGCTACCCGCGCTGTACGGACGCCAACCTGGTCGTTAACGCATTATGGCATGAAAGATAAGACATGGAAGACGCTAGCGACAGGTATGACGGGCACGTGCAACGGGGCTTGCTACCCGCGCTGTACGGACGCCAACCTGGTCGTTAACGCATTATGGCTAAGGGTTAGCCTACGGCTCAGAGATAGCCGCTAAGTAAAAGACAAGATAATACGAAATGGTCGTGGACAAACGGCACGGGCGATGGGGGGGTAAACCGTGGCCGTCGTGTGGAAGGATTCTGCGGCACGGGCGTTGGGGGGGTAAACCGTGGCCGGCCTAGGCAGAATCAACGGCGCTTACGGGCTGCTTGGGTGCGGGCTTGGGCACCAAGAGACGTAAGTAGGAGGGTATATTCAAGAGACTTAACGGGGTGTACCAGCCATCACCCTAAGCTAAGTTGAGAATTGCCACAGGGGAATGTCCTAAATGGCTTGTAAAGCCAGCGACCCGTGCATGTAGATTAAGTGGACTATGCTGGTGGCAATCCACGTGCAAGTTCTTGCATTGAAATCAAAGTAATCTAAGTTAAATGAACAAGTGCCTCCTGAACATGAACATGCCCGAAATATAACACTCAGAACATGCTTGAAATGTAACCTGCTGAACATGCTCCATATGTAACACTCCTGAACATGCTTGAACGAAATACCCGAAACATGCTTGAATTATAACACTCTAAAAACGTGCCTACGACGTGTTAGAACATGCCCCGACGTGCTAGAATCCCGAGACATGGACACACACACTCGATATTGAATGCGTACATGAATCGTGTTATGTTATTATACATGAATTGTGGTTTAACTTGGTTTACCTTGAACAGGGAAGGCCGGACGGTAAGTATGGGTAAGTCGTGCATGTATTTCTCATGCGACACTTGAATTCGGTAACACGAGATAGGCTATGCAATATGCCATGAAATTGATCCTAAGGCAAGATTAGAAAGATAATGAATGATAGAGATGCACAAAAGATTATAGAACGTGTTTGGTAATGATGGCATTGTGGGCGAGCCAGCCTCCCCACCAGTGCATAACAATGTACTGATAACCCCACAGTATGCTTGCAGGATAGCAGGAGACGTCGGCGGGTGCGGAGCTTCCGTCGAACGTGTCAAGGCGCGGAGCCAACTCTGGGGGCCTTGGAACGTTGCAAGAAGCTGAAGCACCCTATACAGGACATAATGTATCGGAACATCGCCATGTATTCTTCCATGTTGTAAGCCATTTGGCACGCCTTTCATGTTTTAGAGAGAGAGAGCTTGAGCGACTTGTAGTATCGGCCTAGCGCCGCTTGTAAACTTGTTGAATATCAATAAAGAATTTGGTTTCGCTTCAATTGTGTTCATTTATATTCCGCTGCAAATGGGGACACTCTGTGCGACTCTGCGGCCTAGAACTCAAATCGGCCGTTTCTGGACTTGGCCTTGCACGGGCGCAACCTAGGCCCGTGCGGCATCACGCCTTAGCGAGGACGATCGCTCCTACGGGAGCGGGGCGTGACATCTTGGTATCAGAGCACGGCTTCACGTCCTTGGACTTCATTTCGATTTTCTCAGTTTTGAAAGCTCGGTTGGAAGAAAAGAAGTATACGCTCTCTCTCGCTGTGCCTTGGGATGTTCCATACAATAAGTCTAATACTTTCAAAAGCTCGTATAAGTACTCGGTTGCACGGGATCGATAGGCAAAGGCCTTTGTGCCGGACGACGTTAAACATGACTCGATTGAGAACACATGCAAAATTAACATGTCTCGTACGTGCCTAACTAGTCTTGCGTTGACCCTAGCAACTGAGCGTGCAAAACATGAATATAGTCCATGCGGGATGGTTAAGCGGTACAACTTAGTCCGCGTGTCGCGCACCTCGACTCTTGGGTGCAATCGGGTTGCGAGCGATATCAAGTATCGCTCGATCGAGAACGGAGATACACTTTGAGTGTATATCGATAGGAACGCTATCGAGTTAACGCTTAGGCGTACGCGAATGATTGACTTGGATTTTGAGGACTCGTGTGAATGACTTAGTACGTCGAGACGACGTAAGCGAGTACGCTAGAGATTCGTCGAACGAATCTGAAGGATATCTTAGTGCATGGCGCGAACGTGATTGAGGATTAGACCGTATGGCTTGAACCCGAGTGGTGTATGTGATAGGTTCGAAGAAGAATAAGAATGAGTGTCAACGACTAGTCGAGTGGCTCGAACCCTGAGTGGTGTATGGACGTTATAGAAATTATTCGAGCGAGACTAAAGGAATTTCGGATAGAACAAGTATGTCGGCGAAGCGATGCGGTCGCGCAAAGCTTTAGAACGTGTCACGCTTAGTTGATCGTGACTTCGTGTGTCCCGAACGAGATATCGTTCGGACAACTTGTGAATGGGTAACGCGTGTTAGAAATGATTCGGAACGATGGATGAAAATAAATGGTCTTGATCGAGGAAACTTAGAGGAACGTGCGTGCGATGTCGAATTGATGCAAATGAAATGTGACTTGAGTTTTGAATAACGATCTTGAAACGAGCTTTGAGGAAAAGCGACTGAACTTGATCTTGAGTATCGGGAGAAATGGTGGAATATCCAACTCGGACAACGGCATCGTCGCATGACTCGAAATTGGTTGCAAAGGAAGATCGTCAGGTTACGCATATCGTCGATGGTATTGAGGCGTATCAAAGATCGATATGCGATAACTCGGGGGTACTCTGACTCGGCGAATGACGATCGTGCAAATGTCATTGTTCCGTTGGATGCTATACTCGGGGTATTAAAACGTGTCAAGGAAAATATAGACGTGACTCGAGGATTTCTGGTTGAATGAATGACGGTCGGACTGTCGAATTGAAATCTTGACTTGGATGAAATAAAATGCTTGGATTTACTTCGACGATAACCCCAACGTCGACATTCCTGTCTTATGCGAGCGCAACTCCAGCCTCGCACATGCGTCGCGCCGATTAGGGCGATCACTCCGCGTGAGCGCTGGTATGGTGATTCATCCAGCGGGGGTGATCAAACTTGCACGGCGTGGCAATACGATTGCTTCGACTTGTGGTTTGACGCGAAGATGACTTGAGAATGATTCGGTGTGCTTGAATGATGAAGTTTGAGGATTGAGTAGGTCCAATCCGCGTATCGAGAATGAATCAGTCTAGACGTAAGCAAGAGTTACGCCCCGATGAGAATGATTATTCCGCGAGAGCGTTGCATGGTGATTCATGAACCACCGTGGATAATCGGACTCGCGTGAGATTGGGGCGCAACGTATTGTCAAGCTAGATGAACTCGTGATCGAATACATGAATTGGAAAGAATGGATATGTGAAGTATGTGATCAGAATGAATTCGGATATACGCGGCGAATGCCTTGACGAGAATAGGTGATCGTGCTCGATGTTTAGAAATCTGAGTGACGCGAGCTTGGGTAGAAAATCCCGTACTATCGACTTTGGTTTGACCCTAGGATTGGGGTCAGTGTTGGCATTATTGTTGGGGAACTATGATTCCAATCCTGACATTGACTTAGCCTCGAAAAGATGGCCTAGCGGTTAGGCGAGACGCCCCTGTTTCATGTGTTAGCAATCAAAAGATTGATCTTGAGAATTGGCATGGATGGATAGCATGAATCACGAATGTAGGAAACCCTGCTCGCGAGACTTGGCTGACATGCATATATTTCAGGGACGCTTGAGTATATGCACGATGCGACTCGAGTGAGAATGACAAACTCACTATCCTGCGGCTTGGCTGAATGCATGTATTTTGGGGACGCTTGGAATGCGTGCACGATCCAACCAAGTGATACATTGAGTTCTAGCACGACTTGGGGAGTGAACGAGTATAGTGAACGTGAAATCGTGCTAGTAAAAGTTGGTATAACGAGGTGAAGCATTGATAGGAAGATATGCTCGACGATAGTGCAATATGTGGTCTTAAATTCGATGAAAATTTCCTAGACTTGGTCGACCCCGTTAAGTAGAAATCATACTGATTTCATGGACACGAACGCTTGAAAAGCGAATCAGGCCATCTCGATGACCGAGATAAACGAAAGTGAATTTGCCTTAGCCTGCGACCCTCGCATTTGATGACTTACAACGTGCCTCGTGCAGCCATTCCAGTTCCATGACATGCCGAAATGGCAACCAAGACGAAGAAATACTCGAATTGAATAAGTACAATCAACTCTAAAATGAATGAAAGGCTATTCGATAAAATCGACCCAACGCGTGCGACACGGGACTTAGAAAGATATCAAGTATGGTTCGATGTCGTCGAACGATAGGACCGCTCGATGAAATTGTCTAAGAAACACGAAAACACGAGTTAAGAAATGGTAGGATGACCTGCACTCAGAAAGTCTCGAGGACGAGACTTATTTTGAGTGGTGTATTATGTAACGACCCGCTCCGCCCTAGCGGAATGCCGATTCCAAACGGCAAGTGCAACGACTCAAACGAGCCGTCGACCCGAAGAGTTGCCTCGACCCGATGAAGTATCGATGCAAATCGATGCAAGACTTGCATTGGCCCGTCAAGAAGAATCCAGACTTAGACTTGCAAAGGCGCGCTCGGAGGATCGCTCGGCCGATGCGAACATCGCTAAGGTGGGTGGCTCCGATGAACCCGTCTGTGCTTAGCCTAGACACATAACAATGCGGACACTATCACGAGAATCGCTAGGCGACAACACCATGCATGTTAATAAATGATTCAACGCACCTAGCTAAGGGAATAATCCTATCTTGCATGCTTGTTTAGAACATGGAAAAGAACTCGGCAATTATAGAAACGCTTGCACCACGCTCTACGCTCGTGCTACGGCACAAGCTCACGTTCATGTCCCTTATACGTTCAAACAATGAAACAATGAATGGTTTACAACAATGAAACGGAAAGACTATCAACATAGTCGCTCCGAGTAGAGTTTAGCAACATTGAAAGGCTATGGGACCGATGGGTCGCCAGGGCGACTCCCACACTGGGAGTTGCGTAATGCATGAATGAATGAATCAACGAATGAATGAACAAACACATGAATGACTCTATGAACATACGAACAAGTGAAAGAATAACATGAAAAGAAAGAATACATGAAAGATAAGACGCTAGCGACAGGTGTGACGGGCACGTGCAACGGGGCTCGCTACCCGCGCTGTACGGACGCCAACCTGGTCGTTAACGCATTATGGCATGAAAGATAAGACATGGAAGACGCTAGCGACAGGTATGACGGGCACGTGCAACGGGGCTTGCTACCCGCGCTGTACGGACGCCAACCTGGTCGTTAACGCATTATGGCTAAGGGTTAGCCTACGGCTCAGAGATAGCCGCTAAGTAAAAGACAAGATAATACGAAATGGTCGTAGACAAACGGCACGGGCGATGGGGGGGTAAACCGTGGCCGTCGTGTGGAAGGATTCTGCGGCACGGGCGTTGGGGGGGTAAACCGTGGCCGGCCTAGGCAGAATCAACGGCGCTTACGGGCTGCTTGGGTGCGGGCTTGGGCACCAAGAGACGTAAGTAGGAGGGTATATTCAAGAGACTTAACGGGGTGTACCAGCCATCACCCTAAGCTAAGTTGAGAATTGCCACAGGGGAATGTCCTAAATGGCTTGTAAAGCCAGCGACCCGTGCATGTAGATTAAGTGGACTATGCTGGTGGCAATCCACGTGCAAGTTCTTGCATTGAAATCAAAGTAATCTAAGTTAAATGAACAAGTGCCTCCTGAACATGAACATGCCCGAAATATAACACTCAGAACATGCTTGAAATGTAACCTGCTGAACATGCTCCATATGTAACACTCCTGAACATGCTTGAACGAAATACCCGAAACATGCTTGAATTATAACACTCTAAAAACGTGCCTACGACGTGTTAGAACATGCCCCGACGTGCTAGAATCCCGAGACATGGACACACACACTCGATATTGAATGCGTACATGAATCGTGTTATGTTATTATACATGAATTGTGGTTTAACTTGGTTTACCTTGAACAGGGAAGGCCGGACGGTAAGTATGGGTAAGTCGTGCATGTATTTCTCATGCGACACTTGAATTCGGTAACACGAGATAGGCTATGCAATATGCCATGAAATTGATCCTAAGGCAAGATTAGAAAGATAATGAATGATAGAGATGCACAAAAGATTATAGAACGTGTTTGGTAATGATGGCATTGTGGGCGAGCCAGCCTCCCCACCAGTGCATAACAATGTACTGATAACCCCACAGTATGCTTGCAGGATAGCAGGAGACGTCGGCGGGTGCGGAGCTTCCGTCGAACGTGTCAAGGCGCGGAGCCAACTCTGGGGGCCTTGGAACGTTGCAAGAAGCTGAAGCACCCTATACAGGACATAATGTATCGGAACATCGCCATGTATTCTTCCATGTTGTAAGCCATTTGGCACGCCTTTCATGTTTTAGAGAGAGAGAGCTTGAGCGACTTGTAGTATCGGCCTAGCGCCGCTTGTAAACTTGTTGAATATCAATAAAGAATTTGGTTTCGCTTCAATTGTGTTCATTTATATTCCGCTGCAAATGGGGACACTCTGTGCGACTCTGCGGCCTAGAACTCAAATCGGCCGTTTCTGGACTTGGCCTTGCACGGGCGCAACCTAGGCCCGTGCGGCATCACGCCTTAGCGAGGACGATCGCTCCTACGGGAGCGGGGCGTGACAAAATGTAGATAACATTCTCGTATGGAATCTTCATGATCCCAAGTAGATTTTTCCAGGAGTGATGCTTCCATGCTACTGGACTAATCTGATAGCCTTCCCCCTCAATATCTTCTCACTGGTATCCAGTATTCTGACTGACTGCTTCTTATATGAAAGACTCGGTCTCACTGTGATCTCGGAATGGTCAACCACATGACTGGGATCAGTCACGTACCTCCTACACTCCGAGACGTTGATTACATCATGCATGATGATATGCCACTTCTCCAACACTACCTATAATGTCAATGGGTTACTAATTTAGAGGTAAGGCTTCTAACATGCCTCTTGAGTCTTTAACTTTGACTAACCATATAGATAGAAAAATTCACAGTTAATCCATGATCCCTATTAGTCCTCTAAGCTCTTCATTATAGTCCTATAAGTCATATAACATCCTCTTAGTAATCGATAATAATCTTAGCAATGCCGTAACTTTTTTTTCATTTTTTTCATCTATATGTCGGGTAAAGGTTGAGTTTTAGCTAGTCAAATGCATAAACCTGTTAGTCAACCTTCTAGTTCTAGCCTTTTAGAGGTCATTTCAAGGCTAGTCTAACTCAAAATTGCCTACCCTATCCAATATTCTTAAGCAACCTAACAGCCAGATATAATCTTTCGATATTAATTCTTCTAGTACTTTTATTCTAGACTCTATCTTAAGTAAAAGCTTGCAAGGTTTAGTCCAATGTTTCCAGGCTTGCTTGCTAGGATTAGGCCTTATAATGTACTATGTTCTGACTTATACCTTGGAAAAGTATCTATAAATATTCTACCCACCTTAGTTACTTACCTAGTCCTGCAAAGCATGAACTACTGTATCCCCCTAACAAAATTCATACGATAATGGTTCTACCCAGACTTAAGTCCAGTCTTAAGTACATCGCTTACCAAACCATTCTACCTATAACAAAAGTTGTAAGTCATACTTTCTAAAGTCTACCACAAGGGTGTCCTATTTTATCTTAGGAAACTATAACTAGGGTTCAACTGTATATCATCTAATATCGTATTTCTAGTCATCCAAAAAAAATTATATTTTTATTTTTCTAATAAATCTCTATGGATATGTAAAACCTCTACTTCACCCTATTTGTTTTGGTAGGGGTAGAAATATTTGTCCATTAATTAAGAGGGACTTCCTACTAAACTAAAACTCCGACAAGTAATGCCTCTCTGTTCCAGTCGGTCATTCTAGTAGATATGTACTATCCTACTCATATATCATTCGATAGTCACCCCCTATGAAATATGCTACCAATATAGCTTCTATCCTACGACAAAATGTAATTAGACTACCATAATTGTTCCAGCTACTGAGGAAATACCATGTTCAGCTAACCCATAAATACAACAGGATACAACAGGTACATTTTTTAGTCAAAATGCATTGCCAAAATTTATAATAGCTGTAGCGGGTCTCGAATGATGTTCTTGGAATATCTTCTCTCCGTGCCTTCTCCGGATGGTATCACAATCTCAAGTCAACCTTAAAAATAAAAACTTTTGCTCCTGTTAGTTGGTCGAACAGGTCGATGGTAGACTATACTTATGGTTACTTGAGCTATCTTGAACTTCAAATGATCAATCCATCTAAAGATGATAGATATCGACTTATGTCAATATAGGCTATCTATCAAGTTTTTCGAAGAATGAGACTAGCTAAACTTCTTGGTCTAACTTATGCTACTATAAGGTCTTCTATCTCGATTCCAACCAGCTTACTCACTTATATAAACTGAGTTTCCTCCAATCTTTACTTCTTGCAACGTTATGTTTCATTCTAAAAATGAGGTCTGCTAGGTCCTAGCCATCCTTGACTGCTCCTACGATTATTTCAACTTTATTTTCCATGTGCATCTTATTCCAACATAATTGTTGTAACTACAAGTCTTTTAGAATTCATATCTGAACTGTGTTGTGGAAAAGGGTTCAACATCTCCACGATTTTCTAGTCTACTCAAACTAAGATTCCTAACTTTTCTCTCAAGTCCTTAGTTAGGTCTATCTGCAGAATCCAGGACAACCAAAAATCAATTCCTAATCACCGTGTCATTCTTTTATAAAATCTCCATATTAGTATGATTAACAACTCATCATTTCTAGTTTATAGGAAGATATTTGATAATCACAAATATGCCTGACCCTTCTATGCTTGTATGCTAAACAATGCTTATATGTGATACCATGGCAAATACTTACCTATTGACTAATCTTCTAGTCATGATTGTTGATAGGTCCTTTCAAAGTTATTTTCCTTCTACTTAGATGTATGTCTAACTAACACAATCATATCCATTCTACATCCTATTCCAAGATCACACTATGGTAGAACCAAACATCACTTATCCCTTTGATAGAAATCTTTCCAATAAGGCCTTTCAGCCACTGTCCAGTGCTAACTTCATTTCTTGACCTGTGCCTACCATCATGATTTCTACATTGTTCAAGCAAAACTTCCTCCGCCTTAATGCAACCATAGAATTTCTATAAGGATTTCTATTTATCTTATGTATAGTGCTTATAGATTTATCGTATTCATAACAAGACTTTCGAATCCTTTCAAATGTAATCTTTCCTGTGGGTGATCACATTCTAATTTGGGAACCGTATCAACCTCTAAAGTACTACTACTCATTCTTCCAAATTACTCCCATTATTTCGATTGAAAACCCTATCATACCTTCCTTATTGAACCAAATTAAACATTGTTAGACTTCTATCCCATCTTGTAACGCCACAGTCCCAAAATACTTAGGACTAAGTACGTCGACATGCCAGCTGCATACATACGAAGTAAACTTCAATATATGAAACCATCGTATCTATACATAAGCTGTAAAATACATTAAACCACGACACTAATCTCATCTACAAATAAAAAAGGAAGAATTCATAAATCAACTCATGAATTGTCATTTACAAATCGTTGGACGGAGACAAATCCACTACCAACTAAAAAGATAAGAAATACATAACAAATGAATTTGTCGAGCGATGCGAGGGCGATCCAAGTACAATCATCTCGGAGGAAGAGAGTAAAACATGGCTTTGGCTAGAGCACCCGTGAAACATCACAAAGGCACACACCTGGAGAGATCACCAGGTCCTCAGAGGGACGTAACAAGATACAGGAAGAACATGCCATAAATACTGAATATATATTATGTCATAACATCACAAAGTAAAAGTAAAGTGTCCTAACCATAACACGACCCAATATCCCATCATCGAAACAGTTGACTACCCCTACAACCAAACAAGGACAAGGGGTAGCACACTATTTCGCGATGTGACATTGTCCGGTGCCATGACTAGAACAAAGTGTGACATGACATTAACTAAGGTCACCTAACCAATCTAGTATGCAATTTAGAAGACATCTCGATGTATGGGCAGGTGAAGGATGACCCCCAAAACTAACTCACGACACACACACGTCAAGTACCAATACTATCGGCCGACATAACTCGAGGCTAGTAGCCCACGGGACCCATCAGTCTAAAAAGCTCGAGGCTAGTGACCATCGCCATATGACTATCGTAATACGTAGTTACGTCGGCTTTTGGATTTGGGTAGCCTATACATCTAATTTTCTTCACCCTTCCAAGGGTCACTGTCAAAAGGTAGTCCGCTAAGACTAGGTCCACATGCGTATTAAAATATAAGCAATAAAAATAATTAAAAACAAAATAAGGTAACTATAAACAACAAGTCATGGATCCAACTGAAAATAAACAGAAAATAAATATACAGTAATCAAATAAAGAATATGCAACTAATTATAAACAGTAAATAAGATAAGGTATCTTGCCTGGTATGACGTCCGGTGTGTTGCGATGGTTTGTCAGGTTCCGATTTATCCAAAATCCATGTTCGATAGGTAGAGGTCCGAAGTTCACGAAAAGAAAATAGAAACGCGCAATCAGTCGTGGTCAATGATGATAATCGAGGAGGATTTGTAGAGGTAGATATATATACTAATTTTTAGAAAATATTTATAATAATTTAAAACTAGATTTGTTTTAGGAAAATACTAAAAATCTCAAATCATTTTTAGGCAGAAATACTCTAAGATGGAAAATATAATTTTAGGTAGAATACTAGAATATATTTTATATAAATATTTGAAAAATATTACTAAATCTTTTAAACCAAAAACTATATCTTTGTCAAAAATATATATTTTTAGATAGCACATAGAATCTAGAAGAATCTTTTTAGTGTTAAAACTAACTTTGAAAAATATGGGGTTCTCAAACCTATTTTTATCAATAATTTAGAAACATTATTTATATATTTTAACAAATAATGAAAATAAGAATAGTACTAATAATAATATTAAATACTAATAATAACAGTTATTAAGATTTATGGTTATACTAACATACTACATATTGTATATGTAAATATATTATTTATGAAATAAAAACAAAATATAATATAGTAACTGAAAAACATAATTTGATAGCATAGTTGCCTCTCTCGAGAGGGGCAAACTACAAACATTTAATAGAGAGGGGAGAGAGTGTGGTATTAACCCAACTCTTCCCCCAAGCGAAATAAGTGGTGAAGGAGGAAGAGACTGAGCGTGCAGGAGGGAGAAAAATGAGCGGGAGAGAGAGGGAGCAAGGGGCGAGAGTGAGAGACGAAGACTTACGAAGGGGAAGGGCCTTGCTCTCCGGCGGTCGGCAGGGAAGCTTCGCGGAGCAGGGTTCGGCTGGCTCAGTGCAGCACGGATCTCGCCGACAAATCTGGTGCCGGCGGCTAGAGGGCGTACATGGCGACGGGAGGGCCCCTGGGCACTCAGGGCGTGCGGGGCAGAGGACACGGCACTAGGTTCCTGATCGCAAGGCCGACCGAGCCGCGGGGCTGCGGGACTGGAGGAAGCGGTAGGCTCGAGTATGGAAGGAGAGGTCAGCTCCGGACGACACTCCCCGTGCACGGCGAGGGGGAGGGCAGGGTAACCGAATCTGCGCGTGTGGTAGAAGTGGCACGATTGCGGCAGGGCATGGCAGGGTGGCGGTGGGCGCCGGGGCGCTGTGCGATGGATCGTCGGGGACTGGCGGGGGTCGGTCGGGAAATTTGCGGCTCCAATCTATAGGAGGTCGAGGAGGTGATGTCCTTTTTCTTTTCTCTTTATTTCTTTTTTTCTTGTCTGGGAGGCTGGTGATGTTTGTGGTCATGGTGGTGACGGGGAAACAGTGGAGGTGCCGGCGGTCGTGGGCGCAGTGGTTTCGGGAGGTGGTTGCGTAGGTGATATTATCGATAGTCGGC
Source organism: Iris pallida (assembly GCA_029216955.1). Taxonomy (NCBI): domain Eukaryota; kingdom Viridiplantae; phylum Streptophyta; class Magnoliopsida; order Asparagales; family Iridaceae; genus Iris; species Iris pallida. Next base: position 18,674,427 of record JANAVB010021399.1, on the reverse strand, counting down.
GTGGATCGATGCGGGTGGCCGGGGACTGATGATGGCGAGGGTGGTGTTAGATGTTCGGTCAGGGTTAGAAATTGGTGGTTATGGTGATGATAGTGGTGGTGATGGTCTTGGCGGTGGTGGAGTTGTGCACTGGTACGGTGGTCGAGGTTTGGGCGACCGCCCGGGTGGCTGCGGATGGTGGCAGTAATGGTGCTGTGGTTGTGCCCCGGTGGAGGCGGCTGCAGATGAGGCAATAATGGTGTATTGGCAGGCTGTGGCAATACAGCTTGGGTGGTCTGTTAAGGAAAGTCAAGGAAGAGGTTCATGGCAGATGGTTTGTGGCGGCGGAGATGATTTGTCGATAGGGGGTTGGGTTTGGCCGACGGGAAGGAGGGAAGGGAGATGGTGTCATGGGTGAATAGGAGGAACAATGGAGAATCGGGGGCTGCTATTATGGCGGTGTTCGGGATTATCGGACACGGAGAGAATATTTGTAGTTGTAAACAAAAATATAGTGGATGGGAAGGGGGCATGAACACGATGAACGAATTTTGGTTAGAAAATTTTGGGTGGTGAATTTATGGAAAAAGAGAACCTCGAGCCTCTCCTTGTATAGGAGGTGGTGCTCCTAGATGGATAAAGATTAGTAGTAGTTTAAATCCCCCTCTAGATAATGTCATGTTAAATTTAAATCAATTTGAAACTAATTCAATCAAGTTCGATCCCATCAAAACTACATAAATCCTTCCTTTATTTTAAAGTCTATTTAAAAATAGAATCTTTTTCAAATTAAATTATCATATTCAATCCATATTAACTCAAACAAAATCATAAATATCATTTTCATAAATAATAAAATATAATAATAATTAATTTCAAAAATCAAGATAATTTGAAATAGTGTTTTGCATTAAAATAGTTATAACTTGCTTTCGTAAAATCAGGGTGGACATGAAATAGTTTCATGTCACTCGCACACAATTAATATATTTACATATCACAATAGTTTTTGAAGTAAATAAATATTCCTTTATATGGTAAAATAAAATAAAGTTTTAGAATTCTCTATGTTTACAACCTTTAGCAAATTAAAAATATTTATCATAGATTATTTTGAAAACTATACTTCCTTTATAAAAAGATCAATATATTTTCTAATAATATGTAACTCGCACATATTCCCATTCGACGAACAAGAACAATTAATTAAATAAAAAATAGCAGAATAAATTAATTAAAAAATTGCAGTAGAAATTTAGGGGGTTTACACATCTCTATCTAACATAGGTAAATAGTAGAATGATTACAATCTATTGCTCCTAGAGTCTCTCATTAGGATTATGTCAGCTATATGAATTTTATATTGCCAATCCGACACACTTTGTCTATTTAATAGAGACATCTATGTAACCCTTATTATCTTTAACAATAAATCCCTTTTAAGATGCTCTAATAACTACTTTCCATCCTAGGATAAACAAAAACAATCCAAAGGAGTGTCAAACATGAGCATTTGTCCTTCTAAATAGGGAAGGGCATGAATTCAAGGTAAGGAGTTCAAGAATGATGATCGAATGCAATATTCGAGTTTCAAGGGCGATAGATGAAATCAAAATAATTTTTAAAGCAATTATGGATTGAGACCCTAATATAGTATCCTATTGTAGGCTCGTTCAGTACAATAACGTAACCGAGACGATATGCTCTGACCTGCATGGGCCACCCAAAAATATGTTATGCCCAGTCGCAAAATAGGTAGGACTAGGAATGCATATACATGCCATCTACGTATCAAGTAAAATCTAGCCCAGCTTGAGTACGTATAAGTTGTCTAAGTCAGGTAGTTATGTCTCTATATTACTAAGATAATTCTAATCTCAATCCACTGAAGATAAATGTATCGTAAGACCAAGTGTACTAATGTTGGTCAGGCATTAACACATTGGATCCCACAGTCAAACAAGAATAGACAATATATAATAAAATTGACCAAACTCTATTACAATTATCTGAACAAGCTTATAACAAAGGATAAAGCTTACAAAACTATGCCGCGTCAGCAGAATAAATTGACAAAAATATATGTATAATGCTGGATGACATAGTGAAAATATCAACCAAATATTTTCTGAGTCGAAAACAGTAACACCACCCGGATCAGCAAACTTTTCCACAGAAGTGACTACCTAGAGCGATCACCAGGTCCTCAAAGGACATAGCAAGGTACATAATATAAATACTAAGTGATTGTAATGAATGTACTAAAAGTAGATATAAAAAGGGTATCTACGAGAATCTAAGTGAAATGCAAGTGAGAAATAGCTCTGTACATCGGGCTAACTATACCAAAGGTATCGTATTAGGGGACCTCAGGCATACAGCAAATACTGAAGCTCTGCTACAGAGACCACAGTAAACAGTATGGGTAACAGACATGCCTCGGCTATAAAGATGATGACTAGTAGGTATCTATAAAGTAGCCCGATGAATCAGTCTATGTTCTCCCCACCCCATATTCTATCCTATCAGTTCATGTCAACTAACACTAACAATGTCAAGTAAATAATTTTGTAACCTATTACAGGGTCAAAACCATAAATTTGTCATGTCTAGGACTTTGTCTTATGATCGTGTCAGTGTCCTAGGTCCATCGTGTCTCAAGCAACACGATAATTAATGCAACTCTATATCTAAGGTTAATATCTAATATCTGCGTATGGATATTGACACCCGAATATGCTCGGACGTAAAGTATTAACAAAATTCTATGTAAACGGTAACTATAAACTAAGCTAAATATGAAGCAAGAAAAGTAACTAAAATATAGTACAACAACTAAAAATGGTAAGGTACACTTGCCTGGGGGTTTGTCCGAAAATGCTGAGAGCTTTTGTCCGAAGTCAGATCCAAGTACTAAAAATAAGAAATAATCTAATATATTAATTAATCATATATTTACTTGATTGATAACTATCTATATAACTTAATACTTACATATTACAACCTAGGATTATGGCTTCTCACTCTAAATCTATAATAAGTATACCATTTAATTAATACTTCCCAAAGTGTATTGTAGCCTTATATAAGCTGGTATTACTATATGAGACTAGTTTTGCAAACATTAAAAAAGAAAAGGGGATTATTGAAAATATCATACTTAAAGAAATAAAGGGAGATGGAAAGGGTTTGGTTGGTAATTGATTACAGGGGAGGGGTTTATTTGTAAAATGGATGTTATTAACCGATATAGAATTTAATGCACGCATTGCACACAATTGGTAAGGCTATTAATATTGAAGGAAGTATACATTAACTACTTAATGAATGCTATAATTAAAAATTGATTTCTAATTGCTAAGCTCGAATCCTAATGCTCTTTTACGAGCTCATCAACATAAACTACGCATGCTACTACTTTTCTTCATCTACTTCTTCTTTAACTCTAAAAGAAATTCCTATATGTGAAACTGTTGCTTCTTTCCTATTAGTAAACTTCTATTGTTTTCTTCCTCTAACTCTTCTTCTATAGTAAGATAGCCTACTGCTATCCATACTACCCTTCAACCGATTGTTCTTAATTACCTTTGTAAAAAATATTACTCAACTGCCATTCTCTATTATGAATCTGACGAAAACAATATATAGTGTGTTATTATATATTATTTTTATCTTCTTCTAGTGATTCATAGTACGGCTACTCAATCTTCCTAGTGAACAAAAAAATACAGGAGAAACAACAAAAGCTCACCTATATGAAGCTGTTGTTTAAACTTGGGCTTGAGCGGAAGAAAGTTGATGTAGGAGCAGTGGTTGTGGATGTCGGCGGCGGCATGTGGTGCACAGGGATGACGCGCAGCGGCAGTTTGTCGAAGACGAGTTGTGGTTTGTCAGATCGGGTCGGACGGTGTGCAGCGAGGTTGATAGTGTCGAGGTGCTACCATGGGTTGGCAGTCGAGGGCTTGGATGGCTTAGGAAAGTTTGACATATATATATATAAATAAATAGGGGTTACAAAGGTAAAAGGAGGGGTCATAGGAGTTACAAAGGTGAAAGGAGGGGTCATGGGAGTTACAAGATGGAGGGGATTAAAGTGTCGGCGGTTTAGAAAAGTTATTGGGAGGGGGAAGGAAGGGGTCGGCCGCTGCTAAATGAGAAGAGATGGGGGGTTCGGTTTCTAGCTGCGGATGTTGCTCTTTATTCCTAAGCTTTCATGAATAAAAAATTAGTAAAGGTGGGGCCCACGGTAATGCAGTTGGGTTTTGATTTGTTAGGTTGGGTGTTGTGTGTTTCGGTTTGAGTGAAATAAGAGTAAGGATCGGGTAGGTATTGTAGGTGGTGTTGGAGGTGTTGAGTGAAATAGGAGTAAGGATCGGGTAGGTGCTGTAGGTGATATTGGAGGTGTTGTTGTATTTGAGTGAGAGGAAAAAAATTAATTGTTTAGTAATAGCAATTTTTATTATAGCTTTTAGTAACTAGAAACAATAAACAAATAATTTTAAATATTATTCCAAACATTTGTGGATGTTAAAAGAACTATGGAAATAAATTTGGGTCACAACATTAAATGCAAATTATTATTAAATAATTTTAACTATAAAAATGTAAAGATATATTCACCATCCTATATATGAATTATAAAATAAAATAAAATAGTATTGTCTAAATGTCCTTAGTCAAAAATTAGGGGGTTTACAAGAAGGGTCTAAACCTGCCCACCTTAAGCCAATCAGCCCATCGCTCCGCCGAGCCGATGCGGCCCGACTCCTTAACTTCATTGTACGTTCATCTCGTCTTTGCTAACCATGAGAGCACTTTGTGCTCCATCGCACTCATCAACTGATTCTGTCTATCGCCTATGCTTCGGCTCATCGCAAGGCGGTGCACCAATCGCAAGGGGCTCCGCCTATGCCTGCACAGAAAACCAACTCAATAAATACTTCTCCAAATTGATATCATGCCTCCTCGAATCAAACTCATACCTCATCGTCTCAATTGACTCAACATAATATACCGTGCGGTGCGGGAGATTACAAGGTAGACATTCGAATACAAATGTGGTAGGGACAGATGTAGGAATGAAGGTTTATACTTAGGGACACTTTCACTCCCACCTTTTTTTAAACATAGTATTTCTTGAGAAACTTATCATTGATAGTAATCATGAGCAAATCTCCGTTGGGTTTAGCCAGCCGGTATGCACCATTAGAATAGACGGTTTCCACAACAAACAACCCTTCCCATTTAGGTTAAAACTTTTCGGCTGTCTTGTGGGTCATGATTATTGGCCTTCTAACTGATAAGACAAGATCGCCGACTCAGAATGACCTTTCATTGACTTTCTTGTTGAAAGCTCCCAAGATTCGAGCTTGATACATCTGAATATGTTGTTGAGCTAGGAGGTATTTTTCGTCCAATGCTTCCAATTCTTGTAGTCGCAAACGGTGATTATCTTCAGTAGTCATATGACTATTAAGAGCCATGCGTAGAGAGGGGATTTGAAGTTCCAAAGGGAGCACAGCTTCGCTTCCGTATACCAGGGAAAATGGTGTACTGCTAGTGGGTGTTCGGACTATAGTTCGGTAAGCCCATAGGCATTCCCTGAGTTTCTCATTCCAGTCACACTTTTTAGAAGACAGGACTTTCTTAAGGAGTTTGATAATCGTCTCATTGAAAGCCTCGGCCAACCCATTTTCTACTGGGTTATATGCAGTTGAGGCTATACACCAAATCTGATTCTGTTCACAGAATCGATGAAAGGCGCTGCTGACAAATTGTGTTCCATTGCCATGGATGATCCTCTAAGGCAACCCGAACTAGTAGATGACGTGATGTTGAAAAAATTTAATCACATCCGAGGTTTTTACTGTAGGACCATTGAGGACCTCTAAGGGGAGGTGAATAGAGTGTGTGCGTGTGCAGCGGAAAATAATCACCAATTAAAAAATTAAGCAATTATATATTATGGCAGTTAAAAGACGGTAAATAAAATACAGTAAAGTAAGAGTCAAAAATTCAAACTCAGTGAACACCACGATGTATACTGGTTTTCCTCTGAGAGGACTAGTCCAGTCGCGAGTACTCTTGCTCGCTGTTAATCCACTATGACACAAGCTTTAACTGAGCGCTTGCAACTCTTACAACACCGTGCTTGGCGACAAGTGCACGACCGACTTCACAACACCGTTCTTGGTGACGAGCGCACGACCGACTCCAGAAGACAATTGGAAAATTGGAACGTTTTCTGAATACAACCTCCGATACAACTCTTCAACACCAAACTCTTGATTAAACAGAAACTGTACTGGCTTGGCTAAGAGTTGTAAAGGCTTAGATACGAAAGTAAAAGCTCAGAATACTTTAGATTGAGAAGAGAAGAGATGAGATGAAATTGGATTGTTGAGATGAATGGTAATCTCAACTCTATTTATAGTGTTTTTGGGGGACCGAACTCGAGCAGAGTTCGGATGCTAGGATTTCGCATATGAACGTTGCATGCAGATTTGGAGGCAACAAATATTTTAATTTAAACAGACCGAACTCGGGCCGAACTCGGACCGAACTCGGTCAGAGTTCTGTCAGAGTTCTACTGGTTCAGAGCAGTAAGGAATAAACCAAATTTGCATAGGTTTTGGGCCTTTTGGAATTATGGATTTTTGGGATACATAGGTAGGCTTATTTTTGTTTGTGGACTGAGAAAAACCTAAGCCAGTACCGATCCGATCAATCTCACATTTTTCCTAGACTCAATAAAAGAAAAAATACAGAATAAATATGAAAACCAATAGCCCTTTTGATGACGTCTTTTCCTTGACGGCAATCGTCCAAAGATAAACAGATCTGAAAATTTGAATACCTTTCGGGGGCTTCGCCCCCGAACCCCTGACGGGGGGCGCTGCCCCCTTGACCCCGGTCAGCGGAACCCCCGATGCCAGGCCCCGGATAGGTCGTTGGGCAGTTCAAAGAAATCTCCTTGTATAACGTCGTCTTTGGCCCATTAATAATTCTCCATTGCATATGTCCTGGTTTGATCATGTTTGATCATGCTTACAGCATGTCTACAAATACATGTTAGGCAAATAAAATAATATAACTGATACAAGCATAGCAATATGATATAAAGGACATTTAGGACAATGCTAAGTATAAGTAGCAACATGATACGGATTACATGAATATTAGTGACATCATTGTGTTAAACTTAATTGATTAGCCATATTCAAAAACATGATATAATCATTGGGCTAACAATCTCCCCCTTTTTGATTATGGCAAATCCTTTAAGTTTAATACATATACAATAGATGCATGTATCACTAATAAACACATAATATTATGCATGTATCATTAATAAACACATAATATTTGAATATTGAGATATATACAATAGATGCATGTATCACTAATAAACACATACTACTAGAATATTGTGTGCTAACTTAAACTTATTTCTCCCCCTTTGACATGATCAAAAAAATAAGCTCCCCCGTAATAAGAGATAAAACGAACTCAAGCGTAAGTACAGGAGGAAGGCAAAAAATAATCATGATCAAGGATTAGGAGAACAGTAAAACGACAAGTTTAGAAAATTGCATAACTAAAGTAGAAAAAATTGTCAACAGAAATACAATATAGTTGGTTGAACGTAAACATTGAATGCAATCAATACATAGTTTACCAACGAAAAATCCAAAAATGACATTCAAAACACATTTTGTTGAATAAATAAAACTATAGTTTTGAAATTGATTTTAATAGGTAGATATCAATAAAGTAGAATCCTATTATTGGTCATAAATAAATCATGAGGAATAGAAATTCGCAGATCTAGTATATATAAAAAAAACCAAAAATATAATGAGACTTTCAACAATGATCAAAAAAAATATGATTCATAATTTGCCCATACAAATTAGTGAATCAATTCCATAAGAGTATAATCATTGGGAAAAAAAATCAAAAGACGTATACTAGAATCTATGTAAAATCTATACCAAAGTTCATGCATTTGAATTCAATTACCATAGCATGATAAATAAATATCCACTAGATAAAAATGAAGGTAATGAAGACAAAATACTTGAGAAGGAGAAATTCAGTCGACTTGAATGCTCTTCCGCAAAGTATGATCAGTGTAAATAAGATAATCATGAACTTTGAGATAAAATCTCAATAAGAAATGCCAAATCAATTTAAGCTCAAAGGAATCTTTAATAAGGATAATTAAATATATTTGGCAAGATAACTTTTACAAACTCATAAAAGGAGAGAATTAAAAATAAGTAAATAATAATAATCATATATTTTCTCATAAACTTACTCAAATGAATAAATTATGAACAAATCAACAAGATATTTAACTAAGACAATATAAGTCCATGATGAACTAGGTATACCACATATTAAGGGCATAAAAAAATGAAACAATTTATTTGCTCCCCCTTAAAATATGCGTATCTAGTTCCAAAGTAATTTATATGCAAAAATAGATACAAGATCTAAGGAATATCCAAGATATGCATATTTCTTTTCTTTGATCAAATGCATACAAAATTCCAAACTCAAAACAAATATCATCTTTAGGCAAAAAAAAAGAATTATCCAATAAATAAATGCTTAAAGATGAAGAAAATATGCCTTCAATAAATATATAAAAAAATATCAAGACATTAAAAGATTTTCAAAACTATCTTTAATAATAACATTTGAGTACCGGACAAATTCAGTAAATCAAAAAGAAATCAAAAAAGACTTTTCAAAATGTGGAATTTATTACCAAAAAATGTCTTAATAAATGTTCGAATGCGTCCATTTAGTCCTTAGACTAAAAGCTGTCGATTTGAATCATGAAAATAATTTTAATAAAAGAATCCATAAATCATAAACAAATCCATTTGAACAAATAAACTAAATCAATGTCCAAAGAAAAATGTATTCTAGATATATGGCATGTCAAGGGGATAATTGATTTGTAACAATTAACTGCTCCACCTTTACAAAGTTATGTTAAAAAAATAATAGTATAGATAAAATTTAAGAATTTCATAGACATATTTTCAGAAGTAGAAAACTAATTCAAGAATATTAGGTCTTCTTATCAAAATTTATTTCATCCCTTTTAAAGCCTTAGCACGGTGTCCACCTGACAACCGTAAGGTATAAAGAAAAGAAATGTTTTGAGAGAGAGAGACATTCAATATGCATGACTTCTCCCCTGCAAAGAGTTACGGTTGTAGACAGTAAGTAACTTAAATAAGAAGATAATAATACAAAGCCCAAAATCATTGTATATTACACAAGTTAAAGGCAAAATCACAAGACCATAATATTCAATGAGTAGTCACAAGATCATCAAATATGAATATTGAAAAGTGTGACAGAAAAGAATATATCAAAAGATGACAAACATTAACCTATGAAAGATCAATGTATGTTACCTTTTATAAAATAAAATAATATTATCCATCAAATCTAAAATCCAAAATCTATCAGATAATAATTGTAATTAGATCTCAATAAATCTTTAGTTTATAAAGCGTTGATCAATCTTGGGTTAGCTGTAGAGGTAATGTCCCAGCTAACGGAGGTTCACCGGGGAACACTTAAGTACCGCTTCGCTTCGACCGTAGTCGTGGTGACAGATAGACCCTTTGTAGGTTTGTACCCAAAATAAATCTCTTCTTTAATAACCGAGAATTTAAGAAGAATTAGTGCAATATGAAATAAATTATATTCTATGGACTTAAAAAAAATCTTAGAATAATGTTGCATACGGTATAAGATGTATCAATTACATTTATCCATATGTGCTACAAAATCATTGGGTAACAACATAAAATATTTATACATCAAAATGTAGGACCTAGATACGCTGATGTATTTTGGAACCGAGGGGACTGGGTTCAATACCTTGGATCCAGAACTAGATAATAGTTGCATTTATACCTTAACAAATCTTAAGTCTATAAAGTATTGATTACTTCGGGTTAGCTGTAGGGGCCGATTCCCAGCTAGCGGTAGTCCGAAGACTAGTACACCGTGTCACTTCAGGCTCTTTACACCTGTATGACAGAAGGTCCCTTTCGGCTTGTTCCCAAAATAATTTCTACCCTTAAGAACTTAGATTCAAAGGAATATATGCAGTATCATCGAACATCGTCGAAATCCAGAATCCCCAAAAGTAAATACCCGAGGAATGGTTTATCTAGATCAAGATATTAAAAATTTATCCAAAATTTTAACCAAAAAACTAAAAAAAAAATATACATCATTAAAAGAGGCTTTGAGGAAGAAGATAATAAAGAGAAGGACATGAATTTGTTAAAAAAATAGCTTACATATGAGATAAGCACAAGTTTGAAACTACTTTTCAAAAATAATATAATATAGAACTTGAACTTAACTCATATATCCCTATAAAGATATTTATACAATATAAGAAACATGTGAGCAATATATGATTGATAATGAATTATTCATGTATCATTAACAAGCATAAAAAAATATCACAAGATCAAAAACATGCATAAATAAACTTTATCAGACAAAGATGTAATTGATTCATAAGAAATTAATCAAAATAAAATATGAGAATCAATAGTGAATATATTATGCAAGCACAAGGTTAACATAAAAGTATATGTATATACTTTTCAAGTAAATAGGAGACTTGTGCTAAACATACATACTCACAAAATACCGATCAAAGTAAATAAGACATGTTAAGGACAAATCGATAAGAAGTGACCATTAAAAATATTAAAGGCAAAGAGTCAAAAGCATAAACCAACAACAAAAGCTTCTATGGACTAGAGTGGTATGCATCTTCATAGATAAAGACTAAGAGTAAAGAGCATACATAGGTAAATATGTCACACTAATAAAAGAAAGACTATATAGTGTGAAATAATTATTTAAGCTAATCAACTAGTCATGCTAGGATTATAACTCACATAAATGATAAACAATTAAAAGATATTAATGAGAGCTAATATCAATACATCAATAAGAACATGCTAGATATTAAAAACCATTTAGGAAGCATGTTACCGAAGTGGTTCTAGTGACCACACTTATGTTGGTACAATTGCTTGGGAGATGACCTTTGTAGCTTTGCAATCACCAACATGCTCCATGGTTCTAAGGTTCAGCATAAGTACCACCACCTGAAATATTAGGTGAAGACTTTGGTATCCAATTCTTGGATCCATATTTGTTAGCTTTGGGAACCCATTTGCACAAGTTCATATCAACAAGTTTTCTAATCTGACAATAATTAGAAATATGTCCATTCATACCACAATAATGATAGAAAGTATTAATATTAGTACTATATACAGCAGTATGAGAACATACGGTGTGATGTCTTGCGTGATTGACTATAATAAAAAGCATGGTTATGTTCAACCTTATCTTTGCGTGCTTCCTTTGTAAAAGATCTGTCGTGTGCGATTTTGTGATGTGTCACGTGTCTTGTGTTAGACTGAGTCACAGGTTGTACTACCTGCTTTTCCAGTCTAATCTCTAACTTTTTAGAGTTAGCACATATCTCATCATATTTAACAGAAAGAGCATCAATTCTATATGAAGCAATAGAATACTTCTTCTTTTCTGATTCTAATTCCTCCTTAAGTTTAGCATTTTCTTGAGTACTTTTCTCAATCCATTCAAGTGCCTCATGCAATCTAAACTCAAGTGTAGAAATCTCAGTAGAATTATCAGAAGTAGAAGTGTTTCTAGCATCATTCAATAAGCAAGTAAGCTTTTCATTCTCAAGCTTATAAAATAGAATATCCTTTCTAGCTTGCTTATACTTATCTAATACTTTCTTGTGTTCTTTCAATAGATCACTGAAAGCATCAGATAACTCATCATAAGAGAATTCATTCTCTTCAAGAATAGAGTTGTCTTGTACCTCGTTGGATAATGCCATTGAGCATATATTTGTAGCTTGACGAGGTCTCTCTTCTTCTTCAGATTTGCTTGCCTCGCTTTCACACCATATGCTAGTGGTAGAGTACTTGTGAGATGACAACCTTTCTTTGTTTGATCGTTCATAGTGACTCTCCTTTCTAGCAATAGTACAATCTTTTTGGATGTGGCCTATCTTTTTGCGGTTGTCACATACAATCTCTTTTTCATATATAGAGTTGTGTTGAACCTTAAATCTCGATGCCATCATGCACACATTTGCATCATTATAAAGACTATCCTCCTCTTTGGAGTCGCTAGCACTACTTTCGTACCTGCACTCATAAGTAGCTTCAAGAAGTTTCCAAATTTTATGAGATGTTGTGCAAGTAGTAATGAGATTGAATACATTGAAGTCTACAGCACAATAGAAAGCATGCTTTGCTTTTGCATCAAGGCTAGCTAACTTCTTCTCTTTCTCTGTGTAACTATAATAAGGCTTATTGATTATAGAGGATGTGAGAATAGAAGTAATAGTAGGCTTTTTGTAGCCATTGACAACAATTTACCATTAGTCAAAGTCTTGAGACTTCAGGTACAAGCTCATCCGTGTTTTCCAATTACTATAGTTTATTCCATCAAATAGTGAGAGTCTATTTGTGGATTATACTTCACCTATGAAAATTGAATTCACGGCTGCCATATAAAAAGTACTCTAGAGTGTTGTATATGAATATAACCTGCTCAATTGATAATAGGATCCACTCTAAGGATGTTAAGCCAGATAATAGAGTCTTAGCTCTGATACCAATTGTAGGACCATTGAGCACCTCTAGAGGGGGGGTGAATAGAGTGTGTGCGTGTGCAGCAGAAAATAATCACCAATTAAAAAATTAAGCAATTATATATTATGGCAGATAAAAGACGGTAAATAAAATGCGGTAAAGTAAGAGTCAAGAATTCAAACTCAGTGAACACCACGATGTATACTGGTTTTCCTTTGAGAGGACTAGTCCAGTCGCGAGCACTCTTGCTCGCTGTTAATCCACTATGACACACGCTTTAACTAAGCGCTTACAACTCTTTCAACACCGTGCTTGGCGACAAGTGCACGACCGACTTCACAACATCGTGCTTGGTGACGAGCGCACGACCGACTCCAGAAGGCAATTGGAAAACTGGAACGTTTTCTGAATACAACCTCCGATACAACTCTTCAACACCAAACTCTAGATTAAACAGAAACTGTACTGGCTTGGCTAAGAGTCGTAAAGGCTTAGATATGAAAGTAAAAGCTCAGAATACTTTTGATTGAGAAGAGAAGAGATGAAATTGGATTGTTGAGATGAATGGTAATCTCAACTCTATTTATAGTATTTTAGGGGGGCCGAACTCGGGCAGAGTTCGGATGCTAGGATTTCGCATACGAACATTGCATACAGATTTGGAGGCAAAAAATATTTGAATTTAAACAGACCGAACTCGGGCCGAACTCGGACCGAACTCGGTCAGAGTTCTGTCAGAGTTCTGCTGGTTCAGAACAGTAAGGAATAAACCAAATTTGCATAAGTTTTTGGCCTTTTGGAATTGTGGATTTTTGGGATACGTAGGTAGGCTTATTTTTGTTTGTGGACTGAGAAAAACCTAAGCCAGTACCGATCCGATCAATCTCATATTTTTCCTAGACTCAATAAAAAGAAAAATACAGAATAAATATGAAAACCAATAGCCCTTTTGATGACGTCTTTTTCCTGACATTGAAGATGCATTTTTCTTTGACGGCAATCGTCCAAAGATAAACAGATCTGAACCCCCGATACGAGTCCCCGGATAGGTCGTTGGGCGGTTCAGAGAAATCTCCTTGTATAACGTCGTCTTTGGCCCATTAATAATTCTCCATTGCATATGTCCTAGTTTGATCATATTTGATAATGCTTACACATGTCTATAAATACATGTTAGGAAAATAAAATAATATAACTGATACAAGCAAAGCAATATGATATAAAGGACATTTAGGACATTGCTAAGTATATGTAGCAACATGATAGGGATTACATGAATATTAGTGACATCATTATGTTAAACTTAATTGATTAGCCATATTCAAAAATATGATATAATCATTGGGCTAACATTTACGTCATGAGCGGTACTGTTTTCGTCAACTTGGACAAATAGTCGTTTATAGCCAAAATAAACTGGTAACCTTTTGCTGACGGCAGGATGATTGTGCAATAATATCCATTCCCTACACGTCAAATAGCCCAGAGGCAATTGTCGGGTGTAAAAAATTTTGACAGCTGGTGGATGAAGTCTGCGTAGATTTGGCACATCCGGCATTTCTTAGCGTATGCCAATGTGTCTGCTATCATTATGGTACAATAATAGCTCATGTGTCTGAGTCGATCCTGAAGTTTAGGACCTGGTTGGTAGGCTTCGTAGGTACCATTGTGAGCTTCCCAAAGTGCTTTCTTAGCTTTTATACCCGATAAACATCGGAGTAAGAGTCCGTCAAAGGAACAATGATACAATGTTTTAGCTTGAATGTTGCAATAGAATCGAAGAGAGCGTCTTCTAACGGAAGCTGCTTCCTTGGCGTTGTCTGGTAGGAATACGTAGACCACAAAATCTATAAAGAGGGACCGACAGTCTCGAGCATCCCCATTCGCCTTCTTATATTGGTAGGCTTGCATGCAAAATTATTCTTAGGGCTTACCAGCTCCTGTCCAATTATCGTAACTATCTGCTGAGTTCCGATAGGTGCTGCCAATGAGGCCGCAAGACCAGCCAAGGCATCGGCTTTCAGATTTCATAATCGGAAAATATTTTCTATAAAGAACCCCGTAAAGGTAGAGATTATTAAAATTGCTGCCTGATGCTACGGGATCAAGTTTTCATGTCGGACCTCCTATTGGCCTCGGACCTGGTTTACTATTAGTTGAGAATTATCGTAGGCTTCCAGGAAGTCGACCCCCAATTCTTTAGCTAGCCGAAGCCCTATAATGAAACCGTTGTACTCGGCCACATTATTGGAACATGGTTCCAAAAGTGAATACGTTAGCTTGATGACCAAGTCATCAGGAGAGATTAAAACTACCATTACTTCTGACACGATATCATATTTGGGCCCTGTCCTTGAAGCACTATCATAAAACAGTTGCCACACCGGTTCTTCCGTTGTAATGTAGGCTTCTGTTACTTCATCTGCGATGTCCTTATAAAGTTTTGATGTCTCAGTTACCAGATGTGCAGCCAGGAAGTCGGCTAGTGCCTGACCTTTGATTTTTTTTACGGGATAAACACCACGTCATATGGGGACAATAGTATTGCCTACATAGCGATGGGTGAATTTAGTTGCTCCCGGTTTGGTCATGAGGACCCTGAGAAGATTTATCCTGGAGATAACGTGAATTGTCTGTCCCATTATGTAATGACGGATTTTTTGAATGGCAAAAACCGTAACAATATATTCTTTTTCAACATGAGTACATCTATGTTCAGCCACACCAGCTGCCGACTGAAATAATAGGTAGCTTACTCGTAGCCTGCATAACTATTCTGGGCTAACAAAGCGCCGAGAGAATGATCCATGTCTCGGACATAAAGTAGAAAGGATTTTCCCATGGTAGGGGCTACTAAAACTAGAGGGTTCATAAGGTACCCTTTAATGTCTTCGAAGGCTCGTTGGCACTCTTCGATCCAAACATAAGATACTCCTTTTTTTATCAGTTCAGTAAAAGGCTTACAGCGACCTGAAAGGTTAGAGATAAACCTTCAGAAATATGCTAAGCGCCCTTGAAGACCGTAAAGTTCATGAAGGTTCTTCGGTGGTTGCATCTCAATAATAACTTTTGTCTTCTCTGGCTCGACGTGGATCCCCTTTGAAGTGATGATAAATTCCAATAACTTGCCGCTAGATGCCAATAGGAAGGACTTGGTTGGGTTCATCTTCAGTTGATGTACCCTCATTAGGTCAAAAATGGTCTTTAATTTATGGAGGTGGTCACTACGAAATTGACTTTTAACAGCGGTGTCATCAACATTGCAATCGACTGTCTTACGTAAGTGCTTACAAAATTTGGTACTCATGGCCCGCTGATATGTGGCACTTGTGTTCTTCAGGCCAAAGGGCATCACTGTGTAGCAGAATACCCCGATTGGAGTCTGAAATGACGTATGCCTCTCGTCTCCTGGGAACATCTTAATTTGGTTATAGCCCGAGCAACCATCCATGAAGAGCATGCGCTTAAACCCACAAGTGTTGTCAACCAATACATCGGTGATAGGCACCGAGAATTCATCTTTCGGGTAGGCGATATTCAGATCATGGAAATCTATACAGACTCGGACTTTTCGTTCTTTTTGACGACTGGGACAATATTGGGTACCCAATCAGGATGTTGTGCTTCATGGATGAAACCACTTTCTATCAGTTTATTCACCTTCGCTTCAATATTGTTTATGACATCCAGGCAAAATCGTCGTTGTTGTTGCTTTACTGACTTAGTATATGGTAAAATATTTAATTTGTATATGGCGATGTCTAGATCCAGACCTGACATATCTTCATAACTCCAGACGAAGACATCTATGTATTCTCTTACCAGCTCGATGAGAGATTCACGATCTTTCCCTCTTAGGATTTTGCTAATAAAGATCAGCTTGGGAGAAGAGTCATTTCCCAGACTAACTTGTACAACCTCATCTTCGGTGGGAGGCTCATGTTGTTCGAAGCATTTCTTCCATTGATAATCAAGTTGTTGAGCCTAAGGTTCGACTTCGAAGGGTTCGAAGAATTAGTTATCTTTATCTTCCTCGATCTGGTCTACGGACGTCATATTCATTAATATCATTTTTTGGAATACCTCTCTGATACTGACGTCATAATCATAAGGAGAGTCCGATAATATGAGTATGTTTCCTCCTTTTATTGTAAATTTTTTGGATTCTTGGATGAGACATACCCCAAGCCACAATGGGTCTTATGGTAGTATTGATCAGATTCTCCCTTGGGGACATTAATCTTGATTGGCAAGTGTTGACCCTTACCGTAGTTAAGGCCCATATTGCTACACAAGTGATACCCCATCTTCTAGATGATATGTCAGGCTTGAGGAGTGTAGTGGTGAGTCTGCACCGTACCAATTTCATGTTCTGACTCACGAAGGATATGGATCCGAGAGCCTTCTACTCGACCGAAGGTAATCTGCTTCTCCCCCTTCTTTCTGGCTGGTACTATGAAATACGCGTTACGTATAGGGAGCACTAGGCTCACAAAGTAAGCGGACATGATTTGTATTTATAGCGATAACCTCATATTTTACTTAAGGGAATATGTAATGAGAGAAAAAAGTAATCCAAAGGCATCCCTTTATTGATAAAATAGAAAAAAAACGTCCTTCAAAACTACATTATTAGATACAGGAAAATGAGGTACAATAATGTCCTTCAAATTGCCACCCCCAATATCTATGGTTTGCTGGATTGAAGAGGGAAGAGGCGGACTACACAGCTTCACTATAAGGGGTTTAGCTGAAGAATTTTCCTTTGTAGGCGGCTTTCCTTTTAGCCGAACTACTAACGGAGTTGGAACCTTTGTCGGAGGCTTAGCCATCAGTGTTGTAGGGCATTATTTTAACTTTACTTTGACAGGCCCTTTGAAGGAAGTCTGAGCTTCTGTTTAATCATCAGCATCCTCGCCTGAGTCCTTTTGATGATTTCTCCGGAATAGATAATATTCTGTGTAGTAAACTTCAACCCCTTTGAAGGGATCAATGTCTGTAAACTTACTTTTTTACTACACCATCGCTATCAACATGCTTAAAGCACTAGTGTAGGGCGGATGGCACGATCATATGATCATGTATCCACGGCCTTCCCAGTAAAACATTATAACAAGAGTCTGCGTCCATAATGTAGCAGGTTGCCTCCGTGTTTAGATCGCCAATTTGGATTTTTATGCAAATTTTCCCCTTTGGACAGCATTTGCTATTATTGAAACCACTAATCGTAGTCTACGTCGGAGATAGCCAATGCATCGAAATCCCTAGAGTATGCAGTAAGCGATAGAGAATAACGTTTACGGATAATCCAGGGTTGATGTGCATGAGATCGACCTTGATATCACCGACATATCCTGTAAATACAATGATCTGGCATGCCTATTGTTCTTCAGAAGCATGTCCTGCTGCAAAAACGTGATGCTCGGTATGGTTTCCATCACGCTGTGACACTGAGGAGATGCAGCTGGGTCTTCTTTCGGCTGTTGTATTTGTTCTAGGTAGGATTCAGTGTGCTGCAATGCCTCACTGAGAGCCTTTCGAGCCTACTTAGAGAGACAAAAATCTTGAACAATAATAGCCTGGCGGGAGTGTTGGCTAGTTGTGCCAAAATATCAAAATTATAGGTCCTACCGAGCCCCACTGCAGTTTCTTTTCGGAGGGGTTTATCAAAGCGCCCATCTTTCTGTTTTTGCTTATCCGTCGCTGGCAGTTGGGACAAGCCATATTCGGATAAGCTGGGATTTACGGACGTTGAAGTCGACGATGCCTCTTTTTCAGTGGTCTTGTCATAGTTACTTGAGTAATCCAGACCAGTCCTGGTTGCTTTCGCCCTTTCTTCATTGGGCGGAGGAGATTGTATTGCAGGATTTGACCTTTTTTCCTTTGACCTTGTCGGTAGGACATATGCCAGGTCAGATTAGGTCATCGGTGAGGTTAGGATGCACCCACCTGACCTCTCTTCGAGGTGTTTTGATGGGCACTAGCCTATATGTTTGAGCAGCTGGCAGGTTAATGACCTCCATAGTTGTTTTTAGGATCGGAACGTGTCACAACCCGCACCAATTATAGGAGCATAAGAAGTGGTGTGAGACTCGTCTCACTGTATCGATATTTATATACGGATACGTATTTTATACTTTGTTTTGTATTTTTTGATTTTTGGAATACTTTTAAATTTTTCCAACTTATAGATTTTCTCCTTGACCGGCGTATCGCCAGTGTACCATTGTATGCCGATGGCATGCCCGCCACTCTCGTTTTCTGTTATACGTATTTTAAGTATACGTGTACGAGATTCTGACATTTGTCAGGTGACCCGTGTTTTGACTTATCTTTCTTAGCCTTGCCTTGGTTTAATTTTGACTTGGTTTAATTTGGTTTGGTTCAACTTGGTTTGGCTTGGTTTAGTTGGTTTAAGATGAGATGGTTTTGTATAAAACCCAAACTTCTCTCTCTCTCTCTCTCTCTCCATTATTCCATTCTCTTCATCTTCTTTCTTTTCATTTTTTTCTCCAACCTAAGGCAAGTACATCTTGCCAAATGTTGGACAAATGTTATTTTGTTTGTTCTAAACTCGTCCTTACATGATTATAAGCCTTTTTAGTACTTAGCCCTTTTGATTTTGGTGGATAATTTCTTATAAATCGAAGTTTACTCAAATCTTTATTTTCTTGTGTTTTGATCTACCAAACTTTATTATTTTCAAGTTTTGATTTTCCATGTTGTAGAGAATTCGATTTTACTCAAAATGGACCTTTGAAAACCCAGATTTTGATTTGTTTTGAGTGATTTATGAACTTGTGAAGTTCATGGGTTCTATGAACACATTTTCTTATATTAGAGAAGACGAACAGTGCTAGGCGTATAGCATTTTCATGCGCCCACAGCAATCTTCCTTTGGGCGCATAGCCATTTTTATGCGTCCAAGGCCCCCAGCTTTCTGTGCTTAGGCGCATAGCCCTTTGCACATAGCCCAGGGCGCATAGCCTTTATATGCGCCCAATACACCCTGTTTCCCCTTCGCTTGGGCGCATAGCCCTGATTATGCACCCACTTGCCTAGGAAGATATTCTTCTTGCTTCCCTTCCAGTACACCCTGTCCCCATCATCTGGGCGCATGCACGCTTGGGCGCATACAGTCCTGGGCGCATGACTTTCTTTGTACATGTTCTCCATGACACGCATAGTCGTAGGCGCATAGTTTTGGGCGCATGCTCCCTGCTTGGGCGCATGCCATTCCCTGTGTATGTTACCTTAGGCGTATGCTCTCCTTGGACCATGTTGACCTTAGGTGCATGCTATCCATGACACACCATTCTGACCTTGGCACCCTTCTTGGCTGTGCCACCTTGGCCCGTGTTGGCTGGCCCTAGCACGATTGACTATTTTAACTGTTTTACCTACTTGAGCTATTCAGCTGTTAGTCTTGAAAAATACTCGGACACGAAGCTTGTAGACATTTTTCTTGGCTTCAGAATTTTCTCAGTTCACCGTATTGGAGTTCATATGCGATTGATAACTTC
Organism: Iris pallida; assembly: GCA_029216955.1. Classification (NCBI taxonomy): domain Eukaryota; kingdom Viridiplantae; phylum Streptophyta; class Magnoliopsida; order Asparagales; family Iridaceae; genus Iris; species Iris pallida. The sequence continues at coordinate 18,654,230 of JANAVB010021399.1, read as the reverse complement.
AATAATAGTTTTGACCTTTTGGCATGTTTTCTGTACTTAACGTTTTGAGGTTTTCTTCGGCTGCAATAAATTTCCTTAACATGATTAGATAATTTTGTACAGTTAGAGAATAATTGTACCCCCTTATATTCTTAACACTAGCACAAATTCAGTTATTATTTTATGTTAAGTAGTACTTTTATTTATTCCTTCTTCCATACCATGATACGTCTTTTATCTAATTCTTTCTACATGCGATCCTTATCGTTATGTTTGCTTATTCTTAGATAGTGGCCCGTCGGAGTGCACTCATGATTTATGTCTGTTCTTTGCTTAATATAGATAGTGGCCCGTCGGGGTGCACTCACGATTTATGTATCTTTTTTGCTTAATCTAGATAGTGACCCGTCATGGTGCACTCTTGAACATGTCTTTCTTTGCTTACATGATAGTGGCCCGTAGAGGCGCACTATTGACAAGTATGTCTTTTCTTTGCCTTACATGATAGTGGCCCATAGAGGCACACTCTTGACAGGTACTCTTTACATGACAAGTAAACCTAAACATGACATGCTTAATGAAGATGCTGTTGCGACTGCTATTTCCCCTTGCTAATGTTACTCTTTTGGACACCATGGTTAAATTCTTTGTGTATGCGTGCACAAGCTACCTGTCTCGTCTTACATCATTTCTAAGATATGGATTCTTGATTACCACGGTCAGGGATCCATACTGAATCTGACTAGGATAACGACTAGATTGATCAAGTAGCTCATAAAGAGATTTTCCAGTTACATGCAATTTCGTTATCTGGGCGCTTTAATTAGACTTATAGCCTACCGACGAGTAGGGCGCATTTCCAGCACACTGTCATGTGTTGTACCCCAAAGTCACCTAATACAACTCTTTCAACCTGCGACAGGATAACTCGGATAATCTGCAGGACTTGTGACTGCTGGAACATCTCATTGCATCTTGTAGTAATTAGGCTTGTGATAATACTAGTTACTTAAAGTATCAAGCCGTACTCATTGCTTGGCCGTGATTGATGGATGCACTACAAGAAAAATGATGTTTATTGACGGTTTATTTCTCAACAGTCGTGGAAAACCGTCAAAGAAATGGCTTATCTTGACGGTTTTAGCCTTGCGTCAAGAAATGACTTATTTTATGTCAATCTAGCAATTTTATAGCATAATAGTTGACGGTTTTAGGGGATCCGTCAAGAAAAATCCTTTTATTTAGTGATGGGTAATAACAGTCAACTAATATATGTGCAAAAAAATTGGCATAATTTTTTCAGCTGCCATTTTGGTATTTTTTTTGAATTTTATTTTATTGTAGATCTATGTTAACGATTGTCATTCAATCCCATTTTACTTATTTCCCGATCCTTTTCTCTCCTTTCTATTTCTCAACCAGCAGATGGAGAAGGAGAGCCCAAACCAAGAAACCCTTGTCCATCCTCTTCATCCTCTTCTTCCTCTTTCTCCTCTCTATCTCTCTTATATAGATCCGTTTTCAAACCCAAAACCCTAATCCCTAAATCCATCCAATGTAATCCCCAAACCATAACTCTAGATCCATCGGGGTGAAGGGGATCTTCAAATCAAAGCTTCCAGAGAGGTACGCTCAGAGCATATCGCCACGGCCTCAATGAGCTTCCGTGCGGCATCGACGTAGCTGGCGAGGCAGGCGTAGTAGAGGGCGACAGAGTCCCAGCTATCCCTGGCATTGATGTTGATGCCGTCGGCGTCAAGGATGGCACAAAATTGGAGAAGATGTCCCCCGTGGGGACCTTCTTGAGTGGAAGGACTCGAGAGAGGGGTCCAGGGACCATAGGCGGGGCTCCGGGGAGTTCATGCTCTGCTCTGTTGTCTATGTAGGGTTTGTTGGCTTGGGCCTTTTTGTTTCGTAGCAAGGGTTTTAAAAAGGTTGAATTTTTCTATATATTTTAGCTTCTCAGTTCATCATCAATGGCATCATCTTCGTGGAGCTCAACGAGGTTCTCACGCACGAGCTTATCGATGGAGAGTACTATGGCATGGAGGTCAGGGTGACTCCGATAAAGACAGTTCATCATCTGTGCCACGAGGACCCAGGATGTTCTCGGTAAACCCCTAACCCCACTTAACCAAGTCGATGCTTCTTTGTTCATGTCGTGGACATAAAAATAGCAACGACATAGTATCACTGTTGGGTTGAGTATCATAATATCCCTTGTAAGTATCAGTATCATGTATTTTACTAGGTTAAGGAAAAATTAGGGTCTTCTAAATATTTGCCACACTATGTATTGATATTAGTATCATGTATTTTAGAGGGGATGGGGGGTCATTTTGTAATCAATATATTTTCTTACAGTTAGTATGCAGATTCACGATCTTTACGTGCTAGTGCATCATTAGCAAAATGCTTAAATCATAACTGATGGGGGGGGAGGGTTGATAGCATATCAATAGTCTCACTTATGGTGCTCGTGTCTTTTGAATTTTGAATGAAATAAAGTGATACACTTTGTTTATGGTTGTTGAGTTTTATGCTTGCTTCTCACTTTATTGATGGAACACAATTTCTTTTTCTAGTTATCTCAGCTAATTAACTGTCAGCCAAACATCTATTACTGATTGCTACATTTGTATTGATATTGTGTTCTTTGGATGTTGAGTTTTATGCCTGACAGTTGATTAAAGTACTGGTTAATTGTCAAAAATTTGTATTGACATTGTCAGATAAATGTCTATACCCATTAATTTAGCTTAGTGACTTAACACCATTTTGATATGGAGCTGTACTGAACATCAAAAGACTAGTCTAAACTATTAACAACTCTTTTATTTCACGAGTATCATTGATCTTGATTTTTGTAGGGAGACAACAAATACACTTCCAATGTCTTTTTTTATAATTGTCTTGGTGTGGCCTTTTTTCCAAGGTACTTATCGAATCAAGGACAGTTAACAGGAAGCACAATATCCATGTCCTGGGATTTACTAATTTCAGTGATACCAAAAAGTCACATCCTTCTTGAAGACACTTTATTAGACCTCTATGTCAATTTGATACTTCATTCATATATAAGTTCCCCAGCCATGATAATTAGCAATATGGGTTTTCTATTAATTCCTATTTCTAGTTTGTGTAGTTCAGGAGTGTTCCAAGTTGAATGTCCAAACCACCTAAGATGACTTTCTCTCATCTTATCATAAATGCTCTTTTTATCTTTTATCTAGAGATTAAGTCTATTTACTCTTTTGGATGTCCAAACCACCTAAGTTGAATGTCCAAACCACCTAACATCTTGACTTCAAATTATTTTATCATACATTGGAACTTTTTCCCTTTGCATTGCCATTATCTTACCTTGCCCACCATTGGCAATTCTTACCTTGCCCACCATTCATTAATTTGATAAAAGAAAATTAAAATTCTTAAGGAAGAATGGCAATATTACTCCTCTCTCTACCTGTAAGTCCTTCTAAAGTAGATGGGCCTATTGTACCAATGTAGCAAAGCATATGTTATTCCAACATGCCCTGTAGTTTACATGCCTAATTAATTGCCTCATAGCTGGATTCGGGCATCATTAAAAAATCTACTTAAAATAATCACCATTTGGCTTTAAACCTGTGTTGTCCCGCTACCAAGTTAAACCACTAGCCATTATAGTCTCCTTGATGCATGCAGTGTCCTCTGAAGTTCATTGCATAAAAGTGTATCATTCATCATCTTTACATAATCAGTTTGTAAGAATTTTGGGATGCATGATATTTATCATTTAATTGCTTATTGAATGATTCTTAATGGTTCAAGGTCCTTTCAAGCAAGGAATTTACATGATGTGTTTATTGCAACTAACTGTGTGCCTTGATTACTAGATTTCGTTCAACGTATAGACTTCAATATTTAAAAGCAAGTTATAACTGGTTGAGCTTAAATTATAACTCTGATACTCTGATACTCAAGCTCGAGCTTAAAGTATAGACTTCAATGTATAGAACGTATCTGCCAATAGACTTCAATTATAACTCTGATACTCAAGCTTGAGCTTAAAACTCTGATATTCTGTACATTGCAGTGTGCACGGCTCTAGCCTGCTGCTTGTAGCTTCATTGTACTACCTTATACTTCTCTATACTACTTTAGTTATTGTTATTGTTATTGTTATTAATTGTTCTATGTCCAATTTGATACCTGTTTGTATCCAGACATTTTCAGGATACCTGTATGCATCTTTACCCATATTTATTTTTCGTACAACAAACTAAACCGATATCTAATCATCAACGAGAAACTTTACATGATTGATAACTTAGCTAGCATTCAGATTCTTTACATTATTGATACATGTTTGTGTTATAGTCTCAGTATGGCTACCCTTCAGATTCTTGTCAAGTGATTCAAATTGTCTCGAGTTCTTGTGTGTGCAGCAATAAAATCAATCCGTATTAATAATTCTGTAATAGTGAGTTCAATATCTATATAAGAACTGTATATTGATAATTTGTGTTCTTGTTCTCTCAGGAACTTGCTAAAAAAATGAAGGTGCATGCATGTTGTGAAGAGGGGAATGCTGTGGATATGGGAGGGATGTGCTCCGGTCTGGTTTGCTACTTTTTTTGTTTCATTTGTATGATTATCAAATGTGGTTGGATTATGTTTTGTGGTTTTGATGTTTAAGTGGTATGGAAACTAGAGATGTGGGACATGTGTACTTTGTGGTTGGATTATGTTGTGGTTGGACAAGTGATGGATGTTTGTGGTGGGACGTGTATTGGAAGTTTTTTGGTGTATGAACAATACAGTTTGTTAACATGAAGATTTTGTTTTATAGTAATTTTATGTATTTGTAACTTCTTGATTGATATTATGTGTGTTTGATTATATAATTCTTGACGGAATTTTGGCAAGCTTCTCTTGACTGCATTTTAGCAAGCTTTTCTTGACGTTTGTCAAACGTCAATTTTAATTCAAATCATGCTGCATAGTAGCCTGTGAATAAATTCTTTTCCTGATGGATTTTGTCCGTAAACAAGGTTTTCTTGACGGCTAATAGCCGTCATCTAGGTCAGAGTCAAGAAAAGTTTTTGCCTACGTTGACGGTTTCTAAAAACTGCTATCTTGATGGCTAAAAACGGTCAAGAAAACTACTTTATATGACGGCCAAAAACCGTCAAGTAAAGTCCTGCATGTGACCGTCAAGAAAAGAGGGTAGTTTTTCTTGACTCTGGCCTACTTGACGGATCCGCAACCATCAAGATACCCATTTCATGACGAGGAAAAGCCGTCAAGAAAAGCCTTTTTTCTTGTAGTGATGGAGTCAGTCCAGTCTAGTTTTGTCTAGGCAATGTCCGTATGTTTATTTCAGTACATTATTGTTCATGCTTTACCTTTGTCCATGAATGATCCGAGGCTAAGTTCTGTTGAGGAGAAGGGTTACAACCGCGGTCCTTGTTTGGTTTACGGGTAGTAACTTGGCTTCCGGAATGGATCCTAAGTTATCTTATCATTTTTCGTCCTATTCAGTACTCACATGTTCTACATGATCTTATGCTAAACCTTGATTGGAGATTAAGTTTTGTTCAGGAGAAGGGTTACAACCCCAGTCCTTGTTTGGTTTACGGGTTGTAACTTGATTTCTGGGATAGTTCCTAAGTCATCCTATCATTGTCGTTCTATATGGTTCCCACATGCTCACATGTTCAGTTATCTCACAAGCTTTACGTGATTCCTATGCTAAGTCAACATGCTCTCATGACCCGGCTGGCTCACATGCTTACATGATCAATTGATTTTTACATATTCTTAAGCTTTCGTTTACTTAATATGACTACATCGTATATTATGTCACATGTTAATTACTTACGTCACATGATGCCTTACTTATTGTCTTTTGTATTCTCGAATAAGTGCATTGATAGTGCACGAGTCTCGATTCACATCTATTTATTGATTTTTCCCTAACCATTGCTATGTTAGCTATTGCTGGTTTTAGTCCATAGTTTGTCTTCCTTTGTGATACTTGCTATTTGGGGTCTGACCCTACTAGTTTTGTTTGGCCAGATCTGATAGAGGAGCCCAAGGGATCTTTCGCACCATCTATTCGACGGTGACCATCCGAAGCACCAGAGTACCTGAGTGTGTTTCTCGTTTCATTCAACCACTTGATATGTACATTATTCTTTTGTGGCGTTTAGCCTCCGAGCACATGTTTAGCTCGTGTTTTGGTTCTTGATATTTAGCCTACGAGCCAAAATATGATGTGCGTATTCTAGACTATAGCTAGAGCTTATCATGTATGACTATTACTCTTGCTAGTTCTCTATTTTGGTATGACTAGCTTCATGATCATCCATGTATAAATGGTTTGGGACGCTTTACTATTGGATGTCTAACGATCATACAATAACGATCATACTTCTTGTACTTTGTATAATTGCCTGTGATTGAGATACCTAGGATTGTTTTACCTAGGATCGACTGTTGGACTTGTAGAAGTAACCCCCATGTCTTGATAGCTTATACGTGATTTCAGAGTACTGGAGTACTTTGGTATTACGTAGCTGGCCTTGTCCGTCCCCACTTGCCAGTATTCTGGTTCTAGGGCATGACAAGTGGGTACGACCAGCCTATGCCGTAGTATTGTAATAGAATGCTATCCTAGGTCACATACATCTAACACAGTATAAATGTACCTGTACAAGATATACTCTCTAATCGGAGGACAATACCGAAGGTACAACACAATCACAATTATAAGATGGAAATAGTACGATAAAATAGATATGAAATCTCAAAAAAGAATACAAACAGAAGAAAATAAGTCTAAGTGTCTAAACGACACTAACATCTCAACATCCAGAAATAATACTGTAAGAGCGTAAAAAAGTGCTTTATAGACTGAGTCAAAGAGGTTGGGAATTTTACGCTAGCTATTTTTACGCTAACTATTTTACGCCAGGGCTAGTCGTTGAATTTTACGCCAGGGACAGACTGTCAGGCCGCATTTAATGCAGAAGATTTGATTTGACAGAATGATTATGCTGACAGCATGCAACACAGAAGTCGAGAAGATCGAATTTTCACCAAACTCGATACTTGTCGTATGGTATGCAGAGAAGGCTATTTTATGCTCAATAAAATTACTTCTTTTTACGCACGATAGTTATGTGAGCTTTTACGCTCAAGGCTATTGTGAGTGTAAAGTCTATTTGGGCTAAGTTTTACGCTCAAGGCTATTTTAGCCACTTTACGCTGGGAAGTTTTATTTGGGTTGTTTTTACGCCAGTTTGCTACTTTACGCTTGGAGTATATTTTGGGTCATTTTTACGCCCAATCCTTCATGACTACTTTGGAACGTGGTTTATCCACGTGGCTTTCATGCCACATTTATTGAGGAACGTGTGTACGTGCTCCCTATTTTTGTTGAAATAATGGGACACGTGTCAACATACGTAGAGGGTGACTTCCATCGTGGGTGACAGTTACCAGCGTAAAAACCTAATTTTGTTGATTTTTACGCACAAGGGGTCAAGTCTATAAATAGACTTATTTTCCACATCAAGAGGGAGAAGATCAGAGAGATCAGAGCCCAGAGACTTTGAATTTTCCAGAGCATTCTTCTTCAACTTTTCTTCTAGAACAGAGTGAAGCAAAGCATGAAAGCATTCGACCTCGCTATCAGTGCCCAAGTGCGTCGATACCTTTCTGGTGACTTAGTTCTTCCAGTTGTTCATCTTCTTGCAGTACTCTTCATCGTCATCGTATAGTCCAAGGAATAAAGTGATCGCCTTCAGATCAGACTTCCATAGCAATACTTCCCAGAACAATTTGTACTTCTTCTACTTTTTCTCGTTTTATTTTCAAATGGCCAATTTTAGGCATTTTTGTTAAGTGAAACAAATACAACTCAGAAAGTCAAACACAAATGACATAATGAAATAAGATAAACAGCCTAGCAATCTAGCCTAGGCTATAGGGATGATGTCCTCAGCTAGAGCTGGATCTTCCAAGTGGGTCCAACTCACAAGTGTCGTCTAGGCCTGCTCCATAATAAGTAGGGAATAAGTCCTCAGTATCATAGTAAAATATTTTCAATAGGTCCGTTTAGGACAGGAACGAATACATAACTCTCACGCAGTTCATATCATGGCAGGAAATATAAAACAAGCAATAGAATAAGATACATGAAACGTTGTAAGAAATGTACGTGAAGAGTAAGAGAAATATCTGAAAACTAAAAATATATATATGGAAGTAAGAATTAAGTGAATAAGTGATTTAGAGCACAAGATGGTTATGTAAACAGGTTGGGACTGCACATGAATAAGCTACGGAGTTGTACATGAATACCTAATGGGGATAATATCACATAACCACTTCTACTCACCCCTACCCCAATCAATATACAAGGATCAAGTCAAGTTACGTTATTGCACATGAATAAATACTTTTATACATGAATCTCATGTAAATATGAGTGTATGTGAGAGCACATGAGTGTAAATGAAGGCACATGAGAATATGTGTATACATGAATAGATACGAGTACAAGGAGTACATGATGCACATGATAAAGTACATGAACATGAAATACCCGATGCACCCGAAGGGGATAACATCTCATGAAAAGATCCATATAGTACTAATCCGGGATAACAATATGACAGCATCAAGCAAAGTAATCTAGAGCTAGAATATAAGTCCTAACAAGTATGAAACGATCAGAGAATGTACTCGCCTGATATCCTGAACGACTTATGAGAATAGATGTCCGTACAAGAGTAACTGAGTCCTATTTAGAGCAACACAGGTTACAATGTATCCAAAATGTTATAAATAAAGTTTACAATGCATATATGTTAGGAAGAGGGGTAAAGGGTAATATATAAGTTTGTGTGTGTGTGCATGAAGAGTGCATATTTAACTGTGAAGAGTAAGGGGACTGGAAAACCCCCAAACTGGGATGATCCCAGGAAACCCAAGCTAAAACAAACCCAAACAACATATATATATATATAAGGAAATATCTTTATACTAACAAAGTATATATATATAAAACTATATAACATATATAGATTATATGGGTAAAAAAATATATATATATATATATATTATATGAGTAAAAGCAACATCTAATCTATATAACATAAACTAACAATCAAATCTACATAAACTAAACTATCAAAGCCCTAACTCAAACTCAGTAACCCAACTGAAATCAAACCCAAAACAGAGAACAAAGTAAAACATAAATATATATACAAGAAATATATTATATATATATATATATATATATATATATATATATATATATATACATGAAAAAAAAAATATATATATATATATATATATATATATACATGGAATAGATTAATGAAAGTATATAGCTAACCTATACAACTAACATCAAACAAACATACTGACCTCAGAAACTGAGATCACAAACCCCAACTAAACTCAAAACAGGAAAACCCTTAAACTGGAACCAACATATACAAGTATATATATATATATATATATATATATATATATATATATATATATATATATATATATATATATATATATATATATATATATATATATATATACATAGAGACAAAGAGGATAATGTGTGCCCACATATGTGTCAGCAAGGGGGGTTGAGTGTGTGTGACACACACGTGTCCAAATCATGTCAATACAGTGTCCAAACTATGTGACAGACAGTGTATCAGAGACTGTGTTCAGCACAGCCTCGTGCTGCCATGTCGTATCATCTCGGACATGCCACACATCACTTAGGGTCTCGTGCACGTGTCCACAGCAAGGTGAGGGGTAGGGCTAGATGTTCGATACCCTGAAATGAGTCCAAGACGTGTCGTGTCCACATGTCGAGCCCGTATCAGAGGCTCAATTTTGTGTGTGCACAGTCATCACAAAACCTATGTGAGCGCGATTTCGTATACGACACGACACCAAATTATCTTGAACCTGGGGAGGGGCCTGACAGTCATGGCCCCGACCTACTGGCCAAGTAGCACATGTCCACGTGTCCTGTGCTGCGAGTACGAGACTCGTGGTAGAAGGACACGCACCACAGTATCGTGCCGACATCCCCGTGTCCAAATGTGACATGAAAATGACACCAAATCGTGCTCAGTGATAGAGAATAGTAATACACACATATTAGGCTACAAAATGAAGAAATTAGTTTTGAAATTCATGAATAAACATTTCATTGAGCCATTTCATCAAACACTTTACACTACACTCCGATACACCTCCGATACGCGTATCAAATGGGCACAAAATCCTACCAAACTTGGTCTACAGGTGTATGGTACCTAGATGCATGCATCTATGAAGAGAAATCAGAAGAACAAATGAGTTTAGAGGCCATCACCTATTTAGAGTTAGAATCTCAATACAAAAGCACTAGAAATGAGATCCACACCAACTTGTTATGGTCCAAGGGCCTTCAATCCTTGCTAGCAAGCCTCTATTGACCTCTTCTACAGTAGGGGTGTGTTGCAAAAGATTAGGCTCAATTTGGAGTTGATTTGGAGAAAGGGGATAATTTCGGAAAAGAACACAAATTAGGGTTTAAGGAGGCAATGAAAAGAGACAAGATGTAATGAATGATGCTCTTTATAGGGGGACTAGCTTGGCCGGCCACACATAGCTAGGGTTAGGGTTTAGTGCAATGGAAGGCTATGGGTTCTCTTTACAATATAAATTAAGCCCTCAAGCTAAAGGCCTAACTAAACTAGGTTACTTTCTAAAATATCTCCTTAGCCAAATATCTCGATATTATCTAACTTAGATACTTTAATTGTAAACTACTAACTCTCAAGGATCATGACAAACATCTAGATTAGGGCAATTCTAGGTTAAGGCCTAACATTTTAATTAGCACATTATTAATTATCAAAAATTCAAATTAATTCCAATAAATCACAAATGACTAAAATACTCCTAGTACTAAAAAGTGGTAGTGACAAATCTGCCCTGCTTCGACAACCATCTCAGGTCCCAATAAATTTTGCTCTCCAACGTCATCCCAAGACAAGAGAGCACGACATCTACGCCCGCACAACGCCTCAAATGGTGACATTTCAATGGTGGCCTGGAAGCTCTTGTTGTATGCAAACTCTACCAAGTGAAAATAATCCTTCCAGGAACCTCCAAAGTCCATGACACAAGTCCATAGCATGTCTTCGAGTGTCAGAATAGTCCTCTCTGACTGTCCGTCCGTCTAAGGGTGGTATGCAGTACTAAACTTGAGCTGAGTGCCCAAACTAGTATGCAGACTCTACCATAAATGGAAAGTAAAGCGACTATCCCGATCCGAGACAATGCTCACCGAAATTCCATGAAGTTTGACAATATAACGCACATAAATCTCTGCTATCTTCTCCACAGACAAACCCACTTTGAATGGCAAGACGTGTACTGATTTGGTCAACCTGTCTACGATGACCCAAATCGCGTCTTTTTCTCCTGGAGTACGCGGCAATCCTAAAACCTAAACGAAGTCCATCGTGATGTGCTCCCAATTCCACTCAAGAATGGACAATGGCTGTAACAGTCCTGTTGGCCTCTGCCTCTCTGTATTTACCAGCTGGCAGACCAAATATCTGCCTACGAAGCGTGCTATCTTCCGTTTTATCCTATACCACCATATATGCTCCTTCAGATCTCTATACATCTTGTTAGCACCAGGATGCATAGAGTACTAAGAACGGTCATCCTCCAGTATAACCTGCTCTCGAAGGTCTCCACTGGGCACACATAGTCTTGAACCGTGACTCAATGCGCCATCCTCTGCTATAACAAACTCCTCAACAAGTCTTGGTCGAATATGCTCTCGGATGCACCGTAGAGCGACATCATCGAACTGAGTCGACTTGATCCTCTCTATTAAGTCTGACTAAATCTTTAGACCCCACATCTGCATCTCAACTTCCTGATACTATTATCTCGATATCCAGGCTCAACAGAACTGCTAACAAGTGACGATCTGTCGTCAAACATATGGCTATCGGATATCTGCTCAATGCGTCGGCAACCACGTTGGCCTTCCCTGGATGATACTGTAATGAAATGTCGAAGTCCTTTATCAACTCCAACCATCTCTGCTGCCTCATGTTGAGCTCCTTCTGGGTAAACACATACTTCAAGCTCTTGTGGTCTGTGAAGATCTCCACTCGCTCTTCGTATAAATAGTATTTCTATAACTTCAAAGCAAAGATAATTGTCGCTAACTCCGTGTCATGGGTAGGGTAGTTCTTCTCATACGGACATAACTGCCTGGAAGCATAGGCAATTACCTTCCCATGCTGCTGTAAGACACAACCCAAACCCTTCCTTGAGACGTCACTATATATAGTGAACCCACATGATCCTGATGGCAATATCAAAATCGGAGCTATCATCAACCGCTTCTTCAACTCATCAAAAGGGACCTGACACTCCTCCGACCAGATAAACTCTGCGTCCTTCCGGGTCAGCCTAGTCAACGGCTCTGCAACCCGGAAAAAATCCTGAATGAACCTCCTGTAGTAGCCTACCAAACCAAAGAAGCTCCTGATCTCTGCAACTGAATGCGGTGCTGACAATGCCTCAACTGCCGTGATCTTCCTCGGGTCAACTGAGATCCCATCCCCGGTCACAATATGACCCAGGAAATCACTCTCAAATGTTCCTCATGCTCCTCTGGGGTCTTCGAGTACACCAAGATATCGTCGATGAATACTACCACGAACTTGTCCAAGTACTGGTGGAACACCTTGTTCATCAGGTTCATAAACACCGTCGGGGCATTAGTTAACCCCAATGGCATCACCATAAACTCAAACTGGCCATACCGCATCCTGAATGTTATCTTCGAAATATCCTCCCTCTTCACCTTCACCTGATGGTAGCCTGACCTCAGATCAATTTTAGAAAATACCCTCGCTCCACTCAACTGATCGAAGATTTCATCGATCCACAGCAGCGGGTACTTGTTCTTGATCGTAAGGTTGTTAAGTGTCCTGTAGTCAATACACATCCGTATCGACCCATCCTTCTTCAGCACAAAAAGCACCGGTGCACCCCATGGTGAAAAACTCGATTGGATGAATCCTTTGTCCTATAACTCATCCACCTGTTTCTTCAACTCCACCAACTCGTTGTTGTTCACCCTATAGATGTGTTGAGATATCGGCTCTGTACCGAACACCAAGTCTATAGAGAACTCAACTATCTCTGTCCTGTGGTAGTCCTGGCACCTCCGAAAAAACATCCATGAACTCTGTTATCAATGGATGTGGAACCGTCTGCTCCTCTACTGGAACTCCTCAGAAGACTTCGCTGCTCTGCTCTGCCTCCCGTCTGGCAAACTCAAACTCTGGCTCTCCTAGCGAACGAAAAAAAACTCTGCCGCCACGATAATCTATATTGGCATGTTGCTTGCTCAACCAATCCATCCCGAGTACAATATCGTAGTTCAGTAATGGTATTACGAGCAGACTCACATCCAGTTCTCGGCCTCCCAAAATAACTCTTTGATCCTTGCAAATATCACTGACGAGGATGATGCCACCCCCTAGTCGTGATATTGCAAGTCCTAGGCAACGATTCAGAAGCAAGATGGTGTCTAATAGGAAGAGATACAGACACAAAGCTATGGGAAGCACCAGAATCGAACAATACAAAAGCTGGAATGGATTCGAGAAAAACAGAACCTGCGATCAGATCTACTATGGCCTCTACATCCTTAGCTGCCATGGCAAAAGTTTGCCCCTGCTGATCTTCCCTGGCTTGCTGCTGGTGCCGGATGAACCTCTGCTACTAGTGTCTGCAATGGTGGTCCATTCTGCTGTCCTGTCGGAGCCTTAGCTCCTGCTCCCTAAACTCATCGTCAAAAAGACTGGGATACTCCCTCAGTTAATGCTTCCGCTGAACCGCAGGGCAGGCATTTACCCAGTCTCTTTATGCAGTCGTTCCACCCATGCCCTGACTTCTTGCAGAAGGTACAATTGGTGGCCTGCTAGTGTCTGGGTGCCTGCTGCTGATGCCTCGGCTGCTGCTGTACCAGCTGAAAAGATGCACGGCCCTGTCCATGAAACTGCTACTAGAACGGCCTCTGCTGGTGCTACTGCTGTAAAACCCCTAAATTTCTACTATGATTTTTTTAATAAATATGGTATTGATTTTTCTACTTCGTATTTGTACGTTGCGTACGAGTTTGCATTTCGTAAATTTTTCGTCAAGTGCGAATAAGTGCGAAGTACATATTTTTATAAAACGTTTTAATTATGTAGATGTAGAAAATATTTCAAAATAATAGACGATAAATATTTTATATTGCTTGAAGTTGTAAATGCGTCGCGCCGAGGATTGCCAAACTTTAATTTTATTTAAAAAGGCCATTTTTTATGGTACAAGTATAACTAGTAATTTAGAAAAACTATATTTTATATAAGTATTATTTTTGCATGCGAGTGTTTATATATTTGTATTTTCAAAATTAATTATTATCATTAATATATTATTTCGAAAAAGGTATATTAAATATGGGTTGATTTAATATGTAATTAATTATGTTGATTTAAGTTGGAAAAAAATATTAAGTTATTTTAATACAGTTTAAATTAGAGGTAGAATCTATCTACATTGGATTATATTTGATTGAGTTACTTTTAAATCAATTTGAATTAAATAGTGAAAAATCTAAGGGAAATTAAAACTCTTTTTAGTCCTTATCTAGATAAGACTTTTGTAAACCACCTGATTTTTCCAAATAAATATTTGTGGAATTTTTGGGATTTTAAATAAATATTTATTGACTTATTATATAATTTGTATTATTTTACATATATTTAGTATAGTGCTCATTAGTGAATTTAGTATAAAAATATATAAAGCTATTTTTCTAGTACATTAAGGATCTAAACTATATTATACAATTATTTTTAAAATTTTAGAATTTATTTCATAACTTTTATTACTTATGTTACGTATATTGTACACTATTTACATAATATAGAATAAATATCAATTTATTATTAAATATTTCAGCTTGTATAAATGAGATTAGATGAAGGTTGTTCAAATAAATATTAACTCTATTTATTATCTATAGTAATTTTAAATATTGTTATTGATAATTTAGATAAATATGAACTATATTTTAAGTTAATCATAATCCTAAGTCTAACTAGGAAAGCATTCCCTATCTATATTATATCATAACAGAGTAACTCCTATCAATTTAAATCAAATCCTATCTAATTTAGGAGGTAAATCTGAAATAAGTACTTATATATACCCAATACATTTCCTTTCTATCAACTATAATTCAAAATTATTTTTAGTCCAATAGGAACTCAAAAATTTGTCATCAGAATTCAGTCCCGTTTTTAGTAGCAAAAGCAACTTGGAACGACGATATCTCCTAGCTCCGAACTCCGTTTCGCCTCCAATTTTTTAAAAGAAGCGTATCGAGGTAAGATTTCTGGAAACATATTTTAATAGACAAAATTCGTTCTGTAGATTTCTGCAAAACTGTTTGAGTATCTAGTGTCCCAAAAATAAACGTATTTCAGTATTTTTACTATTTCGGGAGATTCCGGAAACGAAAATACGATTCGTTTAATTTTTCAGAAAGCTGATACGAAAACCTAAGCCATATCCTAATTTCAAAATCTATTAAATAAATGTAATAGGTGTAGTATTAATTATAATTAGATAATAGACAATTTTCAGCATTCCGAAGTTGTTCCTACACCTTCCCCTTTGTGCGTTATTTTTTATTCGTCGCCAGGACATCATCTTACCTCACTCCGGACATCAGGCAAGATACATTGACTTAATAATATTTATAATAAGTTGCATGTTTCTTTATTTGATTACTGTATATTTATTTCCTGTTTATTTTCAGTTGGATCCATGACTTGCTTTTTATAGTTTACTTGCTTTGCTTTCAGTTATTTTTCTTGCTTGTCTCTTAATATGCATATGGACCTAGTCTTAGCGGACTATCTTTTGTTAGTGACCCTTGGGAGGGTGAAGACAGTTTGATGTATGGGCTACCTAAAATCTAAAATTCGTAGTAACTGCGTACTACGGTAGTCGTGTCGCGACGGTCACTAGCCTCGAGCTATGTGGACTGATGGGTCTCATGGGCCGCTAGCCTTGAGTTATGCCGGGTGATAGTATTGGTACTTGACATATGCGTGTTGTGAGTTGTTACCTTGTCCTGGGGGAAGTCAGCCTTCACCTACCCATACATCGAGAGGTCTTCTAAATTGCGTACTAGATTGGTTAGGTGACCATAGTTAATGTCATGTCACACTTCGTTCTAGTCATGGCACGGGGCAATGTCACAATCGCAGAATAGTGTGCCTACCCCTTGTTCTTGTTTGGTTGTAGGGGTAGTCTACTGTTTCGATGATGGGATATAGGGTCGTGTTATGGTTGGGACACTTTACTTTTACTTTATGACTTTATGGCATATTTTATATTCAGTATTTATGGCATATTCTTCCTGTATCTTGTTACGTCCCTCAGAGAACCTGGTGATCTCTCCAGGTGTGTGCCTTTGTGATATTTTGTAGGTGCTCTAGCCAAGGCCATATTTTACTCTCTTACTCCGAGGTGATTGCACTTGGATCGCCTTCGCATCGCTCGATAAATTCGTTTGTTATGTGTTTCTTCTCTTTTAATTGGTAGTGGATTTGTCTCCGCCCAACTGATTTATAAATTAACAATTCATGAGTTGATTTATAAATTCTTTTTTCTTTATTTGTGGATAGATTAGTGTAGTGGTTTACTGCATTTTATAGCTTATGTATACATACGATGGTTCCATATATTGGAGTTTACTTCGTATGTATGCAGCTGGCATGTCGACGTACTTAGTCCTAAGTATTTTGGGACTGGAGCTTTACATGTTTTTGTGGTGGCCCATGCAGGTCAAGTTTATCACTTCGATTACGTTATTGTACCGATGTGAGCCTGCAGATAGGATTATAGTCTAGGATCTCATCCATATACTTGACTATTCTTTTTTGACTCCAAACTTCGAAATCTCATTTGCCTCCCTTGATTGCATCTTGTTTGACCCTTTTCTAGCCGTGAATCCTTACTTTCTCGTGCTTAATGTCGGTTAGAAAGATGACTACACTAGTATATGCTCATAGGTCAAACACGTGACTAGAAGGATTACATTCACAATTAGTATACATTGAGGTCCTATTTAAGATATAGAGGTATTTATTTTTCTAAAAGTATGATCTTAAGGATTAGTTAATTCTAAGTTGGGTAGTAGCAATATTACCAACTTTGAGGATAGAGAGAATTTTATCTTGAGACTACTAGGAGTATTCACCAAAGGATTGATAGAAGATTGAGTAAAATCTTTGATTTTGAAGTTTTAGAAAATATTTATGATTTTCGGGTTATAGTTATTCATATCTTTTGAGGATATAAATTAATTTGAGGAAAATTTTAAATTTTGAACTGTGTCATACGATCTATGATTGATAAATTTATTTAGATTTTGAGTTTAATATTTCAATTGTGAAAAAAAAAACTTCAAATTTTGTCGCATAATTCACGATTGATAAGATTATCTAAATCTTGAGTTTAAAGTTTGGATTTATAATATTGCGATTTCTTGGAAAATTTATTAAGAGGTATGATAAAGCTTATTTTGAGATTGATTAGAGGAATCTAAATTTTTTTAAGTTATGATAGATGACCTCAACCGACTAGAGAATAAGAAAGTTTTGTTTGCGCATATTGGAGGGAATATATATATATATATATATATATATATATATATATATATATATATATATATATATATATATATATATTATACTAAGGGTTATCTTAGGGTTATTAAAGACTTGAATTATTTTTATGATTATGCTTGAATATCATAGTTTATGTCAAGCTTGGAAATACATATTGGGAACTCAAATTTTGGGATTAAATCTTATCTTGATAGAGAACCAAGAAGCAGGCAATGTCACCCTAATGAGATAGAGGTACTCTACATTCCTTCCATGACCTAAGATAGTTTATTGTACACAAGTATAGTTAGTCTTCGACCAAACCATGTGACTATATCTCAATTTTGACTTACTCGACCTTTTCCCAAATCCAGATCTTTTATTGTGACCTTCTAACCGTTTGAAATTTGAGAAATGATTTAATCGTTCCTTGACTGTATCCACCTAGGAGACTATCTTCTCTCTGAAAACTGTGTCCCTAAATTATTTTACTAGATTCCTTAATTAATTTTATTTCATGCTTCAACTTGATCTTCTTTAATGTTTGTGCATTAATTGTCACTTCATGAACTCCCATTTTCTATTTTAGATCTTTTTGTGTCCTTTACCGTAACTTTGATATTTGGAGTGTAATACTAGCTATTGCCTTCCAACAAATTTCATATGTAAGACCTAGACGAGCTCACATTCATGTAGGTATGTCATGTCTCACTCAAATACGTCCCTTGGTACTCTATTTTTCTGATATGACTTTCGGGTCATAAAGACAAGACTATAACCTTTACCATGATACCGATATATTTTTCGACCAAGGATAGGGACTCAACCTCGACTCAATTCTTTCGATCCGATATGTGATTTTGTTCTACTTAATTTCTTAAATGCTTAACTTTCTTCTTTATCTTGATTGCTTGACCCATTGTCCCATCACACTACTAGTTTAACTCCTGTAAGTTGGGTAAAATACCTCATGACCTAACAAACCTTTGTCCTTGTGCCCTATATTGATAAGTTTACTTAGACTATAAAATTCAGAGGACCCTAACTTGTCTAGTCAACCAAGCCACAGATAAGAAAACACTAGGATGACTGCATAAGCCCAAACTTTGGACAAAACTTAGGTTTTAATGGATCTTCGACTATTTAATTTCCTTCATTAGTATTCCTTACTTATATTTTGACTATCTTATGATGCTAATTTAGCCTTAGTTTTGCAAGCTTATTCTTTTATCGAGCTTGTTCACGACATCTGTGCTATTGGGGACGCCCACTAATACATTGTCTAATCAGAACCGCTGCATAATGGTTTGATCAACCTAGTACACTTTGGTTCGCTTTTCATATATTGTTCGACGTGGATGGAGACAGTTAAACTTGGCCTCTAGAATTCCATCCGCGACTGCCTTGGCAATTGTTTTTGAAAATTTTCAATCGTCTTTGAACCACGTATTCGTATTCGATAATATCTTCTTCGAACTCTTTATTATTTTCGTCTTTCACCTATATTAGAAAGACAAACACTCGTACTTGATATCCCTTTAGTTGCCTACCATCTATTGCCAAGATAGTTAACCACTGACCAACCAATGTGACTATATCCCCATCTTGAGTTACCTTTTTCCTCTACCCTAGATTCATTATCGCAACCTTCTAATCGTTCTTGAAACTAAAAAATGATTCAAATCATTTCCTTAACCATACCTTAAACCTAGACGACTATATTCGCTCAAGAAACCATCTCTCCTAATTGTCTAAATTATTCTCTTTGACCTACTCAATTCTTTCTATTCTCTAATTCGTGTTATCATAATTTTATTACCTTAACTAGCGACCCTTCTTCGATTCCATAACCATGATGTATTTGTGCAGATATCAAAATCACGATCTTCCAATGCATGTTTGTGTCGAACGTCGTTTTTTTCGTCTCATCCAAAAATTTAATCGTATTTCGGTATTGATGAACTCTTTCTATCTCCCCTACCCTAGCTATTCCTAAACTTCGAGGACGAAATTCTTGTAAGTTGGGTAGGATGTAAAATCCCTAAATTTCTACTACTATTTTATTAATAAATATGGTATTGATTTTTGTACTTCGTATTTGTACGTCGCGTACGAGTTTGCGTTTCGTAAATTTTTCGTCAAGTGTCAATAAGTACGAAGTACATATTTTTATAAAACATTTTAATTATATAGATGTAGAAAATATTTCAAAATAATAGACGATAAATATTTTATATTGCTTGAAGCTGTAAATACGTCGCGCCGAGGAGTGCCAAACTTTATTTTTATTTAAAAACGGCCATTTTATTTTATGGTACAAGTATAACTAGTAATTTAGAAAAACTGTGTTTTATATAAGTATTATTTTTGCATGCGAGTGTATATATATTTGTATTTTGAAATTAATTATTATCATTAATATATTATTTCAAAAAAGGTATATTAAATATGGGTCAATTTAATATGTAATTAATTATGGTGATTTAAGTTGGACAAAAAAATATTAAGTTATTTAAATACAGTTTAAATTAGAGGTAGAATCATCTATCTACATTGGATTATATTTGATTGAGTTACTTTTAAATCAATTTGAATTAAATAGTAAAAAATCTAAGGGGAATTAAAACTCTTCTTAGTCCTTATCTAGATAAGGCTTTTGTAAACCCCCTGATTTTTCGAAATACATATTTGTGGAATTTCTGGATTTTTAAATAACTATTTATTGGCTTATTATATAATTTGTATTATTTTACATATATTTAGTATAGTTTCCATTAGTGAATTTAGTATAAAAATATATAAAGCTATTTTTCTAGTACATTAAGGATCTAAACTATATTATACAATTTTTCTCAAAATTTTAGGATTTATTTCATAACTTTTATTACTTTTTACATGTTACTTATATTGTACACTATTTACATAATATAGAATAAACGTCAATTTAGTATTAAATATTTCAGCTTGTATAAATGAGATTAGATGAAGGTTGTTTAAATAAATATTTACTCTATTTATTATCTATAGTAATTTTAAATAATGTTATAGATAATTTAGATAAATATGAACTATATTTTAACTTAATCATAATCCTAAGTCTAATAGGAAAGGATCCTTATCTATATTATATCATAACAAAGTAACTCCAATCAATTTAAATCAAATCCTATCTAATTTTGGAGGTAAATCTGAAATAATTACCTATATATACCCAATACATTCCCTTCCTATCAATCATAATTCAAAATTATTTTTAGTCCAATAGGAACTCAAAAATTCGTTATCAGAATTCAGTCCCGCTTTTTAGTAGCAAGAGCAACTTGGAACGACGATATCTCCTAGCTCCGAACTCCGTTTCACCTCCAGTTTTTTTTAAAAAGAAGCGTATAGAGGTAAGCTTTCTAAAAACATATTTTAATAGGTAATTCGTTCTGTAGATTTCTGTAAAACTGTTTGAGTATCTAGTGTCCCAAAAATAAACGTGTTTAAGTATTTTTGCAATTTCGGGAGATTCTGGAAACGAAAATGCGATCCGTTTAGTTTTTCGGAAAGCTGATACGAAAACCTATGCCATATCCCAATTTTAGAATCTATTAAATAAATGTAATAGGTGTAGTATTAATTATAATTAGATAATAGACTATTTTCAGCATCCGAAGTTGTTCCTACACCTTCCCCTTTGTGCGTTGTTGTTGATTCGTCGCCAGGACATCATCTTAACTCACTACGGACATCAGGCCAGATACTTTGCCTTAATACTCTTTATAATTAGTTGCATATTTCTTTATTTGATTACTGCATATTTATTTTCTGTTTATTTTCAGTTGGATCCATGACTTGCTTTTTATAGTTTACTTGCTTTGCTTTCAGTTATTTTTCTTGCTTGTCTCTTAATATGCATATGGACCTAGTCTTAGCAGACTACCTTTTGTTAGTGACCCTTGGGAGGGTGAAGACAGTTTGATGTATGGGCTACCCAAAACCCAAAAGTCGTAGTAACTGCGTACTACGGTAGTCGTGTCGCGACGGTCACTAGCCTCGAGCTATGTGGACTGATGGGTCTCGTGGGCCGCAAGCCCTGAGTTATGCCGGCTGATAGTATTAGTACTTGACATATGCGTGTTGTAAGTTTTTACCTTATCCTGGGGGGAGTCAGCCTTCACCTGCCCATACATCGAGAGGTCTTCTAAATTAGGAGTGAGCATTATTCGGTTTTGAACCGAAAACCGAACCGAACCGAACCGAATAAGAGATTCGGTTCGGTTTTGAAAAAAATTGGTTCAGTTTCGGTTTTGAAAATACTAAATTTTCTTATTCGGTTTCGGTTTCGGTTTTGGATTTCGGTTTCGGTCCAAAACCGAAAACCGAATAAGAAATTTTAGTTTATATATATATATATATATATATATATATATATATATATATATATATAGGCATTAATTATAGGTATATACTAAATATATATAGATATATACTATAGGTATATATATATAGATGTATATACTATATGTATATAATAAATATATCTAGGTATATTTAGTTATTATATATATTAATAAAAAACACAAATAAACCAAAAAAATTGACTAAACCGAAAACCGAACCGATTTAATTCGGTTCGGTTCTGTTCGGTTCGGTTATTGATCAATTCGGTTCGATTTCGGTTTTGCTTATTCGGTTTCGGTCGAATTCGATTTTCGGTTATTCGGTTCGGTTGGAACCGAATAAACCGAATACTCACCCCTATTCTAAATTGCGTACTAGATTGATTAGGTGACCTTAGTTAATGTCATGTCACACTTCGTTCTAGTCATGGCACGGGGCAATGTTACAATCGCGGAATAGTGCGCTACCCCTTGTCCTTGTTTGGTTGTAGGGGTAGTCTACTGTTTCGATGATGGGATATTGGGCCGTGTTATGGTTGGGACACTTTACTTTTACTTTGTGACTTTATGTCATATTTTATGTTCAGTATTTATGGCATGTTCTTCTTGTATCTTGTTACGTCCCTCTAAGGACCTGGTGATCTCTCCAAGTGTGTGCATTTGTGATGTTTCGCAGGTGCTCTAGCCAAGGGCATGTTTTACTCTCTTATTCTGAGGTGATTGCACTTGGATCGCCTTCGCATCGCTCGACAAATTCGTTTGTTATGTGTTTCTTCCCTTTTTGTTGGTAATGGATTTGTCTCCACCCAACAATTTGTAAATAACAATTCATGAGTTGATTTATAAATTCTTTTTTCTTTATTTGTGGATGATATTAGGGTAGTAGTTTACAGCATTTACAGCTTATGTATACATATGATGGTTTCATATATTGGAGTGTACTTCGTATGTATGCAGCTGGCATGTCAACGTACTTAGTCCTAAGTATTTTGGGACTGGGGCGTTACAACTGCTGAAAGTTAGGCCTCTTGTCCTGGCCTCCACTGCTACTGGCTCCATGTGCATCACGACCTCTCTTCAGCTTCAGCTCAAGGTCGTCCTCTGCTGCCATGGCTCCTGTCAGAATCTCCTAAAAGGAAGTGCCTCTGTCACTCTTGGTCATGGACTTTACTTCCTTGACCAAACCCTTCGCTAAGGCCCTCAACAAATCTAGCCAGGCGTCAGAACTCTCCTGTGTACTCCTCCACTGTTTGGTTCCCCTGAACCAAACTCTCAAACTGCATCTACAAGGCACCGAGTGCTGTATCCGGGAAGAACTTCTCCTTGAAGAGCTTCTTGAAAGCTCCCCATGTCTGTCCCTCAATAACCACTCTAGGGTCAGTCTGGTACCATGTGCGGGCAAGGTCCTATATCTGGCTCCCCACTGCCTCTATCTGAATCCTGGCCGGTATCAGTGCCAGACAAAAGATCTCCTCTATATGCTCGATCCAGTCGTCGGCATGTAGGATACCCTCAGAACCTCGAAAGTCTCGTGGCCGTATCTTTTGGAAGTCCTGGATGTTCGGAGTCCTCAGTTGGTACTGCTATATCTGCCCTCCCTATGGCTGGGCGGTAACCTTCTTCATTATCGTCATAGCTAGCTGGTGGGCATTGTCTATGCCCTGCATGAAATCAGCAGACTGGCGCTGCTGGGCCTCCATCATCTGCTGGAAGAAGGCAAAAAGCTGAGCTGCATCTACTGATCCCGAATGTGGCTGTTGCTGGAACACATCTGGGATAACTAGGGTAGACCTCCGAAGAGGTGGAGGTGCACCCCAAAATACGGCAGATGCTCCGATATGAGATGAAATAAGGGGAGTTGCGGTCCCAGGGTCCTGTTGAATTGGACGAAAGGTGGCAGACCTCTTGGTTGTATCCCCTGGGTTGGAACGATGAGATCGTATCTGTACCATCCTGGAGACAGATCAAACAAAGAAATCAATACTGAGAAAGAAGCGATATAATCAAAGGAGGATAGTTTATGTCAAATGAAAGCAATATCAGCAAGAATTTAGATGGCAGGAATTTAGATAAGAGTTTTTCCTAAATGTGATTGAGTACCTCAAAAACTTATATCCTATATCCTACTGCAGGCTGTAGTGATACTCTAGTTCGAATACCAATACAAACTGAGACATAACTCAGAACTCTAGACCTGCATGGGCCACCACTAAAAATGTGTCTTGTCGTGTCCTCTAGGACACGACACACATCACTTGGGGTCTCGTGTACGTGTCTACAGCTAGGTGAGGGGTAGGGCTAGGTGTTCAACACCCTGAAATGAGTCCAAGATGTGTCGTGTCCGCGTGTAGAGCCCGTATCAGAGGCTCGATTTCGTGTATGCACAGCCTTCACAAAACCCATGCGAGCACAATTTCGTGTCCGACATGACACAAAATGATCTCAAACTTGGAGAGGGGCCTGAAAGTCATGGCCCCAACCTACTGGCGAAGTGGTACATGTCCACGTGTCCTATGCTGCGAGTACGAGACTCGTGGTAGCTGGACATGCACTACAGGGTCGTGTTGACATCCCCGTGTCCAAATGCGACACAAAAATAACACCAAATCGTGCTCAATGATAGGAAATAGTAATCCACACATAATATGATACAAAATGAAGAAATTAGTTTTGAAATTCATGAATAAACATTTCATTGAGGCATTTCATCAAACACTTTACACTACACTCCAATACACCTCCGATACGCGTATCAAATGGACACAAAATCCTACCAAACTTTGTATACAGGTGTATAGTAACTAGATGCATGCATCTATGATGAGAAATCAGAAGATCAAATGAGTTTAGAGGCCATTACCAATTAAAGTTAGAATCTTATTGCAAAAGTACTAGAAATAAGATCCACACCAACTTGCTTTGGTCCAAGAGCCTTCAATCATTGCTAGCTAGCCTCTATTGACCTCTTCTACAGTAGAAAAGTATGTTGCAAAAGATTAGGCTCAATTTGGAGTTGATTTAGAGAAAGGGGTAATTTTGGGAAAGAACACAAATTAGGGTTTAAGGAGGCAATGAAAAGAGACAAGATGTACTGAATGATGCTCTTTATAAGGGGGACTAGCTTGGCCGACCACACATAGCTAGGGATAGGGTTTAGTGCAATGGTAGGCTATGGGCTCTCTTTACAATATAAATTAAGCCCTCAAGCTAAAGGCCCAACTAAACTAGGTTACTTTCTAAAATATCTCCTTAGCCAAATATCTAGGTATTATCTAACTTAGATACTTTAATTGTAAACCACTAACTTAGTTTCTAGGACCATGACTAACATATAGATTAGGATAATTCTAGGTTAAGGCCTAACATTTTAATTAGCACATTCTTAATTATCAAAAATTCAAATTAATTCCAATAAATCACAAATGACCAAAATACCCCTAGTAATAAAAAGTAGTAGTGACAGGACGACCCCATCTTGCGCCTCTGGGCAAAAAATTACCGAATTGAAGGGTCATCATATTGGCAGAGACCATCTTTTCTTCAAAATCCAGTGAAAGAACATTGGCGTCGACCAATCTCTGAATATGGTTCTTCAAGATATTGTAATCCTGAGTCGTATGGTGACGTATTGATGACAATACTTGGGATCGTCTACTTTGCCTACCTCGTCAGGACGTCGGAAGGAGGAAGTTGGAGCTTTTCAGCCCCAAGGAGTACATTGAGTAGAAGCAACACATCCTCATCCTTGAAAGAATAGTTTTCTTTTGTATCGGGGGTCTATCGGGTTTTTGAGCATGAGCTGGACCCCGACTGAGGCTCACGATCATAACCTACTTTGCTTTAGACTCCCGGTCATTGTTGTTGGGAGCCCCGACAGACCTCCTGTCTTTCTCATTAGGAAAGCTTACGACCAACAAATGAGCCTCCTTAGCTTTCCTTTCAGCGTCATCTGTATTGATAATGAACGTAGCCCAGTTTGTGTGACTAGAGGAACCAGTCCAGAGTTTCGTCATAGGTAACAAGCCTTTCTGACAAATGTCCATTAGGACTGATTCGAGAATGCCTGGTAGTAGTCTCAGTACAGCTTGTTGGAACAATTCTATGTATTCCTGAGCAGACACTTTGTCCTTCTGAGTAGTGTCCAACAGAGTGGATATTGTTATATCCATTCTCGGTTCATAAAATCGAGGATAGGAACGGGTGCTAAAGATCGTCGAAGGTCAACACGCAATTATCTGGCAGACTGTAAAACCACTCGTAGGTGACTCCTTTCAAGGCACCAACAAAGATATTCACGAGAAGAGCATCATCTTTTGGTATATGTCCTGTCATAGTTCTGAAATGGTTCAGATGTTGACGGGGAGATCCTCTCCCATCGAAGGGAATAATGGTCAAAGGCTTATATTTCGGAGGATAGACAACCTTATTCCATTCAACTGGAAAAGGTTGACTAAGCCCCAGCTTTCGTCGCGACTCTTGTTTATCATTGGTATCAGCTCTTGCTCGAAGATCTTGGATGGCTTCGGGAACTTTCAACGTTGTTGGCATAGATGCTTGCGATAATATATGGTTACTGGCTGTAGACGGTAATGTCGCATGATGACTTGTAGTCAGGGTGATTGGGAGCATTGGATTTTTTGTTATTCCCTGGCTTGGGGGCTTGAACCTGTAGCTATGACGAAGTTTGGGCCACTTTTAATTCAGGCAACCGTCTTTGTTAAAAGTGATAGGCTAGCATTCATAGTATGCATCATTTCTTTGAGCATTACGAAGCGCTGGGTGTCATAGGATCTCTGTTCATCACTCGCCATATGTGACGGCATGACACAGGTGCGAGCTGATTGCTCGCTTTCGGTCGTCGACTCTCATGCTTTGCTGCTGGCGGTGTAGGAAGTAATCAAAAATGTTAAAGTTTTGATCGTCCTCGATCCCTGCGGCTTCATAGGTACACTGGGGATGGGTACCCCCGGCTCCTTCCCCTTCGGTTCCATGGGAATCACTGTCCCTTTAAAACTTATCATTGTAGTACAGTTCCAGAAGTTGGCTACCCCCTCCATCTTGGACGTGCTGAGGGTCGGTACCCCTAACTTGATCAGTATCAGGTACGGGACAATGACTATCCCCAGCTTTTAGGGTTTCAAATAAGAGTTTGGATTTGGACCGGGTGCTCTGGAACGCTCCGGCGTTAGGCCCAGCCAACTTGTTGCCCTTGAGTCAGTTCTTCGGGGTATTGATCGGAAGATTAGAGTTTTTTTGTCGAGAGAAGAACTCCTTGTAGCATGGGATGAGGCGAAGAGTGGCTCCTCCTCATTGTATGATTGTGTCCGTTCGTCGAGACACTGTCTGCCAGATGTGGTCGAGTGTAGTTGTTGAAACACGAACTATCTTTTTGGGACTGCTGCTAATTTTTCACAGCAGCAGTTACTAACTATACTAGCACATGTGTGCCCAACTGAGGTTATTTTGTGTGTAGTACCTGTAGTTGCTCCTTTCACTTTGTGTTTGCGATTAATCACGTGACGCAGATCGTGAGAAGGAAGATTTATTTTTATGCCCTCTTCAAGCCCCCGGGTAGACCGAGTGCTGTGGCATGTAAGTGGAAGTATTTTTAAACCCAGTTCCTATGTATACGACTATATTTGGGCATCTGGAGGACTCTAGAGATTGGTCCAGCCCTGGCGCAAAGGACGCGTGGGCAGGGCCTATAGAGTTTCCCATCGGGCACGTGCATCATAGTCAAAGGCGTACGACTCATGCCAATTACTGGTGTGGCACCTGTGGCGTGCATAGCGTGTGTAGCTCACACCTTTAACTTAGGCCTGCAATATACAGTGTCTTCATCTTGGACTCCCTCACACGCTTGGGGCTTGTCGCAACCCAAACAGTCCAAGGCTTTTAGTTTTCCTTGGGTCTAATCGTTCCCATGCCAATTGGCAGGCGCGTGTTCCCTTCGTAGCGTCTTCTGGGAACGAGCATTGCACTTCCCAGAGTTATGCGTCTGGAAGTAAGGAGATTAACGCCATCGACGCACCAAACGAGAGTTCTACTAGCGCGTGCTGCTCTTCTTTAGCAGGTTGTGGGTAGGTTATACGAGCCTTAGGCACCCACGCTTTCCTTATTTTCTTTGTCTTTGACGGCCTAGGAGAAGGACCTACACTATCCCCAAAGAGCATTTTTTCAAATGCTAATTTGTCAAATTTAACGACAAATATCTTTGCTGTGGTTTTTAGCATGGCTGTATCAGATTGCATCACAACCTTCTTGTTGGAAGAGAAGGACATTCCCAGCAGAGTCGCCATCTCGTTTACCATCGCTTTGTGATGTTATAGAGGAGAGCTTTGAAGGTTGCAAACGAGAATGTAATTGGAACTCCTGAACATTAATCTCTACGTTATACTTTTATTTTTGATCTGGGTCGTGATGATAGAGGGTTGATTATTTACTTCGTTGATGATCTGACTGTGAGGGAGAACTGTCGGACTTAACTTCACTGGCTAAGAGAACTCTCTCTGGAATGCTCTGGAACTCTTAAGGAAGTTGAAGGAACTGGAGGATTTGAATGGAGGAGAGCCCTCTTATTTATAGCAGAAGGAAGAGTGGTACACGCGCCTATAAGCAGGAAGATGAATGGGTCCATAATTTGCCACGTAATACTCCTTGTAGACACTTACAAAAAAAGAAGAATCACTGTATTTTTTATTAGCACAAGGCACTACAAATCGAGTAACCTGAGAGATCCTACACTGAGAATCCCTGAGTACAAAAAAATCCTAGGATTGGGACGATGGAAATCGAACGACAATTGCTCATTTACTCCGTTGACACTCTAATTTATAAAAGTGGGAGAAAACCTAAAAAAATTGCTAACTCTCGGCTCACTGGCAAGAAAGGCAGCAATTTGGCTCTGAAATGCTCTCTGTTCTGTCCATTTGAAGAGGCATATGTCCTCTATTTATAGTTGTTTTATACTGAAACGACTGTTATGCGCACACAGGTGGAAAATACACTAATTTCATTATGGGCGTATAGAATGTAGGCATATAAAGACTGCATGATCGTGGGTATATCGTGGGTAGATCGTGGCCGCATGCTTCGGTGCACGACTGCTCGTAGAGACTGACGTGGCCGCATGCCTCGGCCCATGATTGATCGTGGATGTTGATCGGGTCGTAGGGTCATTTCTGCCTTGGGCGCATCATGGATGGAGCAGACTATGTGCCCACACTTGGGCGCATGATTAGTATATGTAGTAGTTTTCTGTGGCCACATAGCCCCCTGTATCATGTGGGCGCATAGCCCCGTTTATCATGTGGGCGCATAGCTTGATTTATCATGTAGGCGCATGGACCCCTTTATCATGTGGGCACATGGCCCCCTTTATCACGTGGACACATAGCCCATTTATCAAGTGGGCGCATGGTCCTTCATTTTTATGCTTTATAAGACCCCCTTCAAAGTTTTTGACACTCGAATGAGTTCAGAATACTTTGAAAAAAGTATGGGAGACTTTCAATAGCTTCATGGGCGTATGACACATTATCTTCTTGGGTGCATGAATGTTGCCAGGCTATCAAATATGGTTGTTGAGAAAAAAATCTGAATCGACAGATTCGTTGGAACAGAATTTGAAGAGGTCCACTCTCTGTGTGATGTCTATGCGTAGCCCACGTCATCAAAATATGGGCGCATAATATGCAAACGTTGGATCTTGTGTGGGCGTCTAGCCCTGTGGGCGCATAGCACTGTGGGCGCATAGTACCCTGTTTTGCCTATAAATAGGCCCGGGGAGAGAGAAAATTCATTCTCTCCTTTTTTTTTTTAGAAATTTCCAAGAGTTTTTTTTTCGTTTCCTCTTTTTCGTGATATCATGTCTCCCAAGGCTGCTTCGACTCCCAAGAGGTCTGCGAAGGGTAAGGAGGCTGCAGCGAGCGGTTCTCCTCCTTCGACAACGTCTTCACTGGTCCAAGACCCCATTCTGGGTGAGGCGCTATCCTTAAAACAAAGTCCAGAACGTTAAGTTGCGACGCTCGAACTTATTTCTGCTTGGGCACATAGCCAATGATATGCGCCCAAAGCAACCTTTCCATGTCTAGCATTTTTATGTGCCCACAGAGTCATCTGCCGACATATTTGTTGCTTTTTACTGCAACATGTTATGCGCCCACACAGAAACGTTCTGTGTTTCAAGAAGGACTCCTATGCGCCCAAAGGCCATGTGGACGCATAGAATGTTTTTCCAGGACAGTCTTTTTTTTGACTTTTTGTTCTAGTTTTTGTAGTTGACATGGTTGTCCCAGCTCTTGGTGGGATTCCTCTCAGCTCTGCCCACCATGCTCGGGATTCAAGCCTCGTCACTACCATGATCAGGAATGTTCAAGCTAAGATTAGCTAAAACCAGTCTTCGGTACGGATGATCACTATGCTTGAACAGGACAAGACGTTCCTGAAGCAGATGATGAACAATAAGAAGATCGTGCTCGGAGGGGCATGGAGCTTCAAGAGACCGTACTTTCTGTTCGGTGACAACCTGGAGTTTGAGGATGACGAGCCGAAACGACTAAGGGACACTCTTGTGGTCAGATTGAACGACCTGAGGATTTGGTTGTCGTCTATGGAATGCCAATACCCTCTGTCGACGTTTACCGATTTAGCTGTCCGGAGACAAATGAAATGGGATATGACCCCTGAACTTCATGGAGTCGTCTTTGGCAAGTTCCAATTTAACTCCAGTGACCGGAAGAAAGATACATTCAAGTGTGTCAAGGGCTCCACATCCTATTCTACGAGGGGGCTCCATCATAGGGCCATAATAAATGACGTTCCGACTGATCTTCATCCTTATGCTGCCGAGACCCTCTCCAATCTGATGATGTCAAAGAAGGAGTCGTATCCGAAAGGGAAGCTGCGGATGGAAGGTTGGAGATACCCTATCCCATTCCGGAGTGACCTTACTGAATGGGTGCTTTCGACCTACGAGGACACCCTAAAAGCTGCCGGCCTATTTTATGCCGTTAGAGCCACCCAATATGGCATAAAAGTGAATTGGCCTATGTTTATCGCGTTGGTAGGAGTTGTACAATCATTACACCTATACTTTCTTCACTCCGGGCGGGGAGATGGGTTTTGCTCTACATGAGATGTAGGCAATATCAAAGCTGCCCTGGGAAACGAAGCCGTACGAGGAATACATTCCTTGTGATGAAGAGCTTTTAGACCTGGAGAAGGAAAACCTCGAGATTGTGGGAGTGTACAAAGAGTTGCTCTGTCACTTCTATATCTGTCGTAGGATCACAAAGAAGGGCAAGACCGAGGAGGCCATTCCCCATACGAGATCTTGGACTAACTATGTCTTTATTAAGAAAGAGGAAGAAGACGGCCCGGTCTTCTTCTCAACTCGCAAACCCTCAACTAAATCTGAGATAGAGTAACTGATGACAGATCATGGGACAGCAGACACCGATGACAGCGATGATCCTGAAGGACAGTCCCCGATTTATCACTTCTTCTGGCAAGCTGAGTCTAAGTTATCGGAGAAGGCTGTGCTGGCCGCTTTTCTGATGATGTGGCTCCGCGACTGTGTAATCCCAGGTAGTTCAGGGTCTATCAAGAGGATGAGCTGGGGTATGATTCTTCTGACTGTAAGGCTGGTTTTCGGATACCGTCTCGCCCTGCTTCCTACAATGGTCTGCGCCATCCAACGAGATTTGCGGGACTTTATTGCAAGCACGATGACGCCTAATGGTAGAAATGACTTTGCCAGGACTGAACTTCCCTTTATGACTTAGTAGGATGGCTAGTGCTGCACTGTCCCAGATTAATGAATGCCTTTCTTCGGAGGTTCAATGACGCAGACTAGGCCATCACCGGGGTGCCTGCTTGTATGAGGGCTTTGAGCTTCCTACAGAATTACTGAGTTCTTCAAAGTGTCCCCTCCATCTGGCAGTAGCTGTGCAGGCGATACTTTAGTAGATGAGGGAGCACTCACTGCAAGCTTCACTCCTGGAGCATTCCGTTGACTCCAGTCTATCAGGCCTTCTCATCTGGTGCTCTGGGATAGGAACCACACTTTCCTGGAACCTTATCTACCAAGTCGTTTTACACGACAGTTTGGATATAGCCAACCTCTTCTGGGCAACCCTAGCCCTCATCTTCAGTCGATAGAAAGCCTGGTTGTCGGGGCGCGTGCATGGGGCTATTACAACGCCGGATGCACAGGGGAAATTTTGTACTTTGCCAGAAGGTAAACCTGAAACTCACCTGCTCTTTGATGCTGCAATGTTTTATACTCAGGTCAATACCCTTAATCCTCAGTATGACTGTGAGCAGAGTTTAGTATCGGGGGCTAGGCTTGCCCCCACTCTTGTCGATATAGGACAAGCCCGAGCAATGAGGGTCCATAGAAGGGAAGGTGCCACACCTGCAGCAGAGCCGACTGCTACAACACCACAAAGGAAGATATTGAAGACGACACTTCTCTCCCCGATGTTTCTCAAAAATAAAAAGCTTCGACTGAACTGGCTCAACAGTAGACTTTTAAAAGGAAGAAGAAACTTGTTGTCAGAGGTATAAAGAAGGTCAAGGATGTGGGTGCCTAGTCACGACCCGCTCCCGAATAATCGGACACGAGTCGGACACGCCCAGCCTTCGCCGATGGATACGACAAAGTAAGCTGTACAATACAAAGGGAAACTCCAAGATACAAGATGCATAAAATAACACAGCTTCTATACACGTTTCCAGAAAAGATCTCCATAATCTATCAAGTCAATATAATATCATCCGGAGACAAATCTGGTAACCAGAATAAAATTATACAATCTTGAATCCTCAATGTAATATACATGATACAAATCTAATAAACTAGGAAAAGATCTAATCTAAGGCACTGCAACTCTAGGTCCATCCTGAAACACAACTCCACCATCTCCGGACTCTGACCTAAGGTGGTACCATATTCTCAAGCAAACCTGCAACGTATCCTGTCAGAAAAAGAGCAAAGTACAACCCCGACAAGAAGCACTAAACAATGTAAACTGAAATGCATGAAAAAGAATCAGAATATGAACTATGGTACAAGACTGGAATATAAAACCTGTAGTACATGAATAACGATGAAACTATAGTACCAGATCCAGAATAATGACCTAGACTATCAGTGTAACATGCAAGTGAAATAACTATCAGAGTATGTGACCGGCTGGGTAAACAATGAACGATGATGGTACGGCTTAGAGTCCCACGTGCATGATGTGAGACCTAAGCTATTAGTCAATGCCTAGCTAGTATAGGATTGGTCACATATCTGTAGTATTTCCCTACTCCGATGTACAAGTAAAGAGCACTGAACAATGAACGATAAACGGTGAACAATGAATAATCGTGTGTACAACGTGTCAATATTAGAACATAGAGCAAGACAGAAATACAAAGTAAAGGATTCAAGTCGGTGTACTTGCCTTGCTCTGGAAGAACGGAAGTAATGAAGCACAAATCTGAATATCCACCTGATTGTAGAAGTTTGTTAGATTCTGAAATAAAGATATTTAACTAGTTTGTCTAAACTAGCTAAACCTTGCCAATTAAATATTTAGCTAAACTAGTACCAAGCTAACCAATATATATACAATATATACATATATTTAAAATATCATAACTTATTTATTTAGAAATAATTGTCAATTTAGAATTTTATCTATTCAACAAAGAAAGGTCTACACCTATAGTCCATACCACCAAGCCCAGTTCAATTATCTAATATAGATTCTATCTATCCACTAAGAAATGGCTAGCAGCCTATACTCAATGGTGAACCCAATATTACCAAATTAACTCTAAGTTGGAATAAGGACTGGTTATAGACTGTCTACCAAATGCCTAACTGACACCATTAATATTGAGGAAGTCCACAAACCCAGGGTCTAATAGTTAAATGTTAACCTGACCATTCTAAATAATTAACTGGCCAACTTATCTCTGCTAAAACTTCCCATAACAACCCATATTCTACTAATTCCTAATTAATACTCCTTATTTCCATTATAGACTCCCATATCTTCTTGATTCTGTCACAGGCCTGACCCAGTAAGTAGTCCTCAGTCCCTCATGAGTTTAAAGCTCACATTCGATAAACCTAAATTATCTGATAGATTGAATTAAATCTTAGCTACCAAGATAAATCAATAGCACCAGACTTATACTGCCACCAAACCCCGGCCATGTCCTTAAGTATACTCTGTATAATTAATTGATTCAAACTCTTAACTCCCGCTTACAGAATACTATCAACCTTAGTGAATTCAATGGTTTCATCTGAACATAGAATCCCAACCCAATCACTTTGGCTTACTGTCTTGCAAACTGAACCCAAGCACCATTACTTCCATGTACTCAAACTGAACCTGTGTTCATAGTTTAAACATTCGAAACTATTTGAATTACCATCTCCCTCCAAATCATCATGTCCAATATCAAGTCAAATGAACTACACACAACCTTGCTCCCTCCGAACACTCTATATACCCCTTCGTGTTGTTCCAGACACGAGTCCAGTTCATACTGGACACGAGCACCCATGATACATCTCTTATCCTCGACCGTCTGAGCTCTGGCTCAAGTCAGACACCTATAAAAATTTCAACTAAAACCTGAATACCCAAACCAACAATCAAGACATTCAAACTTCATATCCTATCCATAACGACTAATTAACAAATTCAAACCAAATAATTTATACAGTGAAGACTTCGCCAGGTTCCCATTCGAGATCTAAAAATTCAATTTCTAACCGCAATCACACATTCTAACCTAATATTACTAACGGTTATGGTACAGTAGCCATTCAAATCACCAGGATAGGAATAGAGATAACACAAGTCATACTTGTGTCTGAATCCTGGACACAGATGTATACTGCACCACAGATCCTAAAAACATGGGAGAATGTCAACGGAGAGGTGGGAATGTACCTGAGAAAGGGTCAAGTTAATCAACTCCTCTAGGATTCGACACAATTATCCCTGTGTCCAACATAAAAGAACGAATCATGGCTCAGCCATATCACCAAACATATGATAAGCAAGAATCAAAAATAAATATAGATAGATGTCTCAGTACTCTAACGATCAGGAATTGAAAATTCAAAGAATAACATCCAAACCAACTCAAAAGTTCAAAATCAAATTCTCATAATCCCTTCATGATCAATAGATCGGTCCAAAAGTAACACGGAGAATCGATTGACCGCTCGATAAAATGAATTAAATCATTACCAGAAGAAGAGGCGAGGTAGGTTTCTTACCGATTGATTTGAAGAAGAAATGATTCGTCGTGCATCAATCGATCGATCCAATCTTGATCCCTCAGATTATATTTGTTGATTCGAACAGAACTTCGTTCGAACGATCGATTCTACACGAAATTTCCTATGCACAATTCGAATAGCAAGAAGGGAGAAAAACCATCAGAATTTCAATCAAAGAAATGATCCACAAGGATTTGATTGTGATCGGGATTTCATACTCATAAAAACTGAGTCTTCAATTGAATCAAAGAGTAACAACTCCTGCTCCATAACCGCATGGATCCAAGAAGAAAAGAGAACGTCGCCGCCGTCGCCATGCTGTCGAGGAAGAAGACTCAGCAAAGGAGGGCTTCTCCGTCGTCGGATCGTGCTTCCTTCTCTGTCGCCATTGGCAGCTCAAGTTCTTGGCAATTAGGTTTAGAAAAAAAATTGGAGAAGGAAGGAGTGGAGAGAAAATAAAAATAGACATAGAGAGGAGAGTGATATATATAATGGCCATGGTCGTTAGGCCGTTAGAATTGCTTGGAAAGGAAGGTAGAATTTTGGAGGAAAGAATTTGAGATTAGAATTTGAGTAGTTTCCATAACTAACTCTGCTGAGGAAAATTAGAAAGAGGAAAGGAATTTTTACTCTTCCTTTCTATAAGGCCATGCCCAGCTGACCCGGTTGTAGTAGGCTTAAAATAAGCCCAACCAGCAAATAGTGGTTTAGAGGAACTATGGCTTTAACTAATTATTGTGTGCTTAACAGGAAATAGTTTATATGCATAAATCATTAATAATAATTTTTAAAAAAAAACTTTTCTAAATATCCTCTTTAAACCATAGGAATTATTTTATACTTATTAATTCCTGGGAAGTGGGGTTACAGTGCCGGCTCGCCTCCTCCAAGAAGATCTTTCCGGCAAACTCAAAGTAGTGAAACGGCGTCACGGGCTATTGCTATCCCGGAGGTAGATCCCTTTCTGGATTCCATAGCCATTTTGGTAAAACTAATACTCGTGCCGTCTTCAAATAACGCTCTCTTACCCTTGCGTTTGTCTTTTGTACAGGACGTTGAAGTCGCGACCGAGGCAGGTGCCTCTTCATCTGAAGAGGTGGACGTAATGACGGTGTCCCCCATTCATCCTCAACCGAAGGATGAAGCCAGTCCCACTTATGATATCACTTTGGGAGATATGTCTGAGCTTGGGGCTCTAATAAATGAGTTGGATGAGAGTCAAATCCAATCAGCTCAACCTCCCGTGGGTATGCTCTTGTTGCACCTTACTTCGGATGAGATTTTTTGACTTTAATTTTGTATACTCCTCGTGAGGCTGACTTTCGTTGTATATTCCTTTATAGACGAGAAGAGGGAACAAAGTACAGAGGCTGCTCCAAACAATAGGAAAAGACAAGAAGTTTCCCCCGGTTCTCCCGGGGTAGTTGGTGCAAAAAGTTTTGTCAGTAAACCGGCGTCGGTTGTTGAAGAAGTAATTGAACGGCGCGTTGAGATGGCTGCTATTGAATTTGCTCCAGGTCCTGCTGGGGCCCTTGTTTTTGGACCATTTTTTGGTGAGTCGGTATCGATAGCTGAAGAAGTTGATCAGCTCACCGAGGCGGCTGTTACCGAATCTGCTCCAGGTCCAGCTGGGGCCGTAGAAGACAAGCAACCTGTGTCTATTTTGGCTGAGGCTGACATTGAGCGACCTGGGTCTGCTCTTGTTTTCCTAGCTCAAGTTGACATTGAGCAGGCATGAGGTATGAAATTACAACTCTTTCACACTCTTTAAGTTTTTCTTTCCGTTGATGATATGTATATTGCTATATTTGTAACACCCAGTTTTCCAAATGAGGGTAATTTTGAACTTTTGTAATTATAATTATTTATTTATTGATATTTATATCACACTATGATTTTTGGTGATTTTTAATCATTTTAAAACTATTTAAAAACTATGACTTGTGATTTTGATGTGCTGCTGGTGAAACCCTAGAGACTGTCTGACCTAGAGCCTAACCATGTGATTAGGATATTTATTTATCATTTTTAGCCTAGGGGTATTTTGGTCATTTTGACTTATTGGAATTATTTGATTAATTATTGGATTAATGGTTGTTAATTTTGACCTTTACTAGTTGTGACTTAAGAGACTAACCTAGATGTTGAATCTAGCTATGGTGACTTGAATAGCTTGGTGGGACCCTAGTCTAACTTAAGTCAACCCAAGTTAAGTCATTAGAATAAAGTTTCATATAGGAGAATAAATGATTAGGTTCATGGACTTTTGACTTAAGGAGTGATTTCCTTTATCCTTGAAACTTGGCCCAAGCCCATTAGTTATAACCCTAACCCTAATTTTCCCCCTTCATGACCAGCCCCATAGGGATCCGAACCATATATAATATCTCTTCCTTTGGTTCTTGCCTCTTTTGTATTGAAACAATTATTGGAAAAGGAAAAGTATTGGCCATTCTTCCCCAATCCATAACTATTCCATTTTAATTCCTTTTTGACTCTAGTTTTATGCAGTAGAGTCTAATCCTACTCTATTTTCTGTTCATGGAGACAAATCTCAATTTTGGTACAATTTGGAGCTGTTGGCTTGCAAGGAGAATCATCATATTTGGGGCTTTTTCTTGTCATTGACATCCTATAGGTAAATACCCTAAACTATGTTTTAATTTTGATTTTTTTGCATCATAGCCTAGATCTAGGTGTCCCTTAGCTGTCCCTCAAGTTTGGTAGGAAACCGTGTCCATTTGGTGTCCGTATCGAACACGTGTCAATGTGTATTGCAAGTATTTGTTAGAATGCCACATAGAAATGGATTTTAGTAATTTGCAAAACTAATTACATAGGTTTGTAGCTAATTAGGTCTATATTCTATTTCAAATTGACTGAGCACGATTTGGGGTTGTATTCGTATCCAAAATAGACACGTACCTCATGCACGAGACATGCACGGGGCTCGTACGGCTCCCTTGCTGCTCGAGGTCGACACAGGACATGACACGACATGATATTGGATGAAACTTGGTATACATGTGAGCCTAGTGTCTGACACAACACCCATAAAGTTTAATAAGTTCTCGATGTGTGTGCGCGAAGAAATTACGTTCGTACTGATTTTTGCCCCACTGTACACACACGAATTTTTGGCTCTGATACGCGACTCAAATAAAGACACTGCGACACCTAGACACATATCAAGGTGACACAAACCTAGCCCTATACCTGGCGAACATGTGTGCACAACCACGTGGACACTAGGATACTGTGTCATGTCCACGAGGCCTTGAACTGGCCGCACGACACAGTATCTGGGCATTCTGATACTGTCCGTGTTTAATTTGTTTGGAACATTTCGTATCTACTTGTGAGGACACGAATTCATCCCCCTGACACCCAATCATGTGTACTTCATGTTGGCACACTCAATCCTGCATTTTATTAGGTTTTCGATGGTATTTGGGTTGGAATTTTGGTCGAGTTCATCAATATATTGGCCACTCTTCTCATTCACTGTTTTAGCACTTTAGGACACACATGGATACGTTATTGACACCATGACACTCTAACACTTCACACTCTAACACTTCACACACTCACTTCACTGCTCGTAATGACACTCGAACACCATGTCCTGATGCACTTCACATCCCACATTAATACTTGTTCACTGGTTCTGATAATTGACACATGTTTGATACATGGTTGACACACCACTTGCTGTACACTGACACTCACTTGATACACTCTTGATACACCTTGTTCACATGTCTGATACTTATCTCAGTTTGGGGTTAATATCATATATAATCTAATAAAGGGGTATTACAGGACAACTAGTTAGTTCATTGGGTTGGAAATTGAATCTTAGATATTAGTGTATATTGGAATTTGTTTAGGATGCATGTATCAGAGATTCATGAGAAGGATTAGGATAGTGACAAGGTGGTTTGGGTGTTAGCCATTGTTGGTGTGTGCAAATTGGTTAAGTCCTTGGTAAACAAATTTGTTCAGTTATTAGTTTCCTGTTGATATCAATAGATTATGATTAGTTAATATGGTATGGGATTCCTGAGTTTAGGTTGATGTTGAACATTGGTTTTAAATGTTTAGTTTGATATTGGGTGTAGAGAGTTGAGTTGGTCAGTTTTAATAGCTTGTGGCTCTGCCATATGTTCTTGCTTGCAGGTAGGTAGCAGCCAGGAAGCCTACCTGGTTTGGCATTGGCTGTCCTGTAGTAGGCTGCCCTGGTTTTGCATGAGGGGTGAATGATAGAAGTGTTGGTTGTCATGCAGTAGGCAGGCAAGCCAGGGGGCTTGGCTTGAGATTTCAGGAAAATAATAGGAAGGGTGAGGCCTTAGACTAAGAATGAGGGTGTTTGTGTGTGTGGTTTCATGAGAGATTAGAGTATGGAAGAGGGGACTTGAGAGCAGTAGCCTTGCTACTGTTGGCTAGTAGCAACAGTAGCAGCAACATGTGCTGCACTCTGCAGGGCAGCAAGCAGAGAGTACAGCAGGCACCAGTGAGAGTTTATGAGTATGCCTTGTATGTGGAGTTGAGTGAGAATAAGGGATTACATAGGCAGAAGGTTATGGTATTATAGGGCATGGTATGGCATTGATTGGTAAGTGAGGATACATGTATAGGTAGTAATGGCTTGTTGTTGTTTTACCTAAGAGGGATTCATGTTTAGACTATAGGCTTAGTTAGGTATTAGTTGAGAGTTATATGTATATATGTGAGATGATGTTATGAGGGTTTACCCCCATGTAGGCTATTGCCTATATTTATGGGATATAGTAAAGGTACATTGTGATATAGTTAAATATATATATGGTTATATATATGAGGGCATGTTAGATATGAGTTGGGTTGGGTTGGTTTCATAGCATATATATACCTTATAGGGTTATCACATAATGGTAACTTGTTATAGGATATACCTTAGACATGGATGATGGGATATTTTATGGATTGGTTAGGATAATGAGTTTGGCCTTGTAGCCTAGTAAAGCAATACCCTATACTTGGACAAGTTTAACCAATTGACCCTTGCTAGCCTAAGTTTGACCAATATTGACTTATTGACTTAGTTAACTAGGTAGTTGACCATAGATAGTTGACTTGACTCTTAGTTGACTAAAGGATGACTAGTTGACCAAGGTTTGACAATTTAGCTAGATATTGACTTGGTTTGACCAAGAGTTGACTTTGACCTAGATTAACCTAGAAATATATGTAGTTTGTATCGTAAACTTTATTTATCTTATTTTAAACACATTATAACTTGTACTGCTCTATTTAGGACATTGTGACTCTGGTGTAGACATCTAATATTATACTACTCTTTTCAGAGTATCAGACGAGTACATTCTCTGATAGTTCGCTCATTTACTTGTCAATTACTGTACTTCTGTTCTAGTTAGTTTTATGTGATTCTCTGTTACAACACGTATGGATATTTCTAGATTCATGTATGTGACACACATACCATATTGTCTGGCCTCTATTACTGGAATCATTCTGGAATCATTGCTAGTATCATCATGTTTGGCTGGACTTATCTCGATTTTCGTGTCGAATTCTGGATTCACTTGTATTGCGGGGTGGGGAAATATTGAGTAAGACATGTAGACATATCCCAAATCTGGATTCTCCTAACTGGAATCTACTGGAAGCATAGCCATCTCTCGCCTGATCAGTGAGTGATATGCCTGATACCTACAGCCATTTACATGTCAATCTCGATATTTTAAAACATACTGTTAGAATATAGCTGGTCTCACCTGAATTCTTGATCACTGACTAGAATCATCTTGTACTGGATTCATCTTGTATTAGATTCGTCTCGTACTGGATTTACATAGGATTTACACTTGGCTTACATTTACTGTCTGGACTTATCATGTTACTCTAGTTCAGTTAGAATTTTATTTTACAGTCTTCATTGCCATGATTCTTCTCTTGTTTTAGTTAC
Source organism: Iris pallida (assembly GCA_029216955.1). Taxonomy (NCBI): domain Eukaryota; kingdom Viridiplantae; phylum Streptophyta; class Magnoliopsida; order Asparagales; family Iridaceae; genus Iris; species Iris pallida. The sequence goes on along the minus strand of JANAVB010021399.1, from coordinate 18,612,830 downwards.
TTTACTTTCCTTGTATCTTAACTGTTTCTCGAAACCATCACCTGAATATAAACTACCATGTTCATCAATAAAACTGTCTATAACTGTTTTATAGTTCTCTGTCATTTACTTGGGTTTTCTAGATGAGTTGTACTCGTTCCTGTCCTGATTGGACCTGTTAAAAATTTTACAGATGATTGTCCTGAGGACACTTGCCCTACTTACTATGGACCAGGAGATGTTTTAGCTACATTTGGCCTCGACACTCAGAGTGATCGGAAGACTAGCTAGTTGAGTTTTAGAACTTGAATTATAATAAGTTGAGATATATTTTGTTTTGAGATTGTTTGAGATTATTATTATTTAGTAGTTGGTTTTGTTATTATTATTTAGTCTTAGTTATAAACTTCTGTGTTATCATATCGTGCTTAGACTGTGATTGAGATTCATTATATCTATACTTATCCTCCGTTCGGAGTTGAGATTTTGACAAGTACATTATATAATTGCGTGAGTTGTTGTTTAGATAGTAACCTAGAACAGCGTTCTACCGTCGATACTGCGGCGTAGGTTGGGCACTGTTACGTACTCGTACCCTCACAGTGGGTGCGGGTCGTGACAATATTGTCAGGTTCGGCTTCTTCCCAAGTATCTCTTCCTGGGGCAGAAGATCCCCATCAAGCTCCCTCTCCAATGACTTCCTCTGAAGATGATAAAATGGCTCAGGAAGTCATAAAAGCTTTCTACTCTATCCTGAAAGTGAAGCTTCATGGAGTCTTAAACCGAAATGCCGCCTTCGGGCCTGTAAAGGCTATTACTGAATGTCAGGTGGCAGTCCTTGAAAGTATTGCTGGTTATGAGGAGCGGGTAAATGCTTTAAGAAAAGTCCTAGCTGACTTGGAAGACCGAGTGGCCAGATTCTGTGAAGTCAGTCGACGAAGCCCAACCTCGATGTTTCTTGAGGAAGACGCAGCTTTGGTCGCGGCTATTGAAGAGAAGGAGGCTACTTTCCAAGCGAGAAAGGAAGCCTTGGCTAAAGAGATTAGTGAGCTGGCTGATCAATATGAACAGTTCATTGCTGCAAGCCAAGCTCGTATTTTTTCGAAGGACAAGCTGGCTGCCCAGATCACTGAAAATTACAATCATATTACGCAGCTTCATAAGGAGATTGACCAGCTAGAGACCAACTTAAGAGCGGTTGTGTCTGAACAGGGGGACTATACCGCTCAAGCTGTTGTGACTGCTACAACTTCAGACCAATTAAAAGAGCAGCTGGTGAAGTTGGAGGAGGAGCATGCGAGACTAGTTCCCTTCAGGGATGAGACTACTCGGTAGAAAGAAGCGCGTCGTCGTGCTCTTGTTAAAACACAAGCTGAAGTCACGGCTTTGAGGGATAGCATCAATCAATTATGTATCCCTTAAGTCTTCTTATTTGTAATTGGCTCATTTAGCCAAAAAAAACTCTTGTATCCTGATTTTTTTAGAACAATTCAATGAAGAATCTATTGGCTTTCTGAACTCATGAATGTGGTTTTTGAAATATCAGACTAGAGGTAATATGGACGTAGTAGAGATATTTCTGGTAGGTATTCCACTGGGGAATTGGATGTGGACTCATTACCCGTTTTATATTCAAGGTTCTTGAATATAGATAATAAGTTGAAAGAAGCTGCTAATAGAGGTAATATGGACGTAATAGCATAGAATGTTTTATATCTCGACCATAGGTAATATGGACGTGGACGAGTATATAACATTTAAATAGGAGTCAGTAAATAATTCAGATATGGACGTGGCAAAACATTTCTTAATTATCCCACTGGAGAATAATTATCGAAAAATACTTCAGAGGTAATATGGACGTGACCGTTTTCATGGACAGAGTTCAAACGAAGATAATTTTTAGAGGCCCTATTATCCATGACGTATTCAAGACTCTTGAAATACGGATAATAGTTAGACGATTCTCTGAATCACATAAACATCACACTGTACATTTACATGATTAAAGTCAGGTATCTGTGAACGCTGAAGGTCACACATAATATTTCTTCAGGAACTTGCCGTTGATTGGCATCATAAGCAAGTCACCATCAGGCTTGGTTAGTCGATACGCACCGTTAGAATACACCGATTCTATAACGAAAGGACCTTCCCATTTAGGCTAGAATTTTCTTTTTGTCTTGTGCATCATGAATATTGGTCTTCTCACTACTAAGACCAGATCACCAACTTAAAAGATTTTTTTCCTTCACCTTTTTTATTAAAGGTTCTAGAAATGCGTGCTTGGTATAGCTCAATATGCTGTTAAGCTAATAAGCATTTTTTGTCTAGCGCTTCCAGCTCTTGTAATCGCAGACGGTAACTTTCTTCGGCAGTCAACTAATTGGCTATGGCTACTCGAAGAGACAGAATCTGGATTTTGAGAAGAAAAACTGCTTCTATAAACCATAGAGAATAGCGTACTGCCTGTTGGAGTTCGAACCGTTGTACGGTAGGCCCAGAGAAATTTGCCGAGCTTTTCATTCCAATCGTGCTTGTTTGAAGACACGAATTTCTTGAGAAGTTTGATGATTGTCTTATTGAAAGCTTCTGCTAATCCATTAGCTGCTAGATTGTAAGCGGTAGATGCTACATTCTGGATTCGATTCTTATTGTAGAACCGATAGAATGCATGGCTCACAAATTGTGGACCATTATCATGGATGATCCTGCGAGGTAGGACGAAGCGGTAGATTACGTGATGTTTGACGAAACCGATCACGTTTGATATCTTTACTTCGATGATTGGTATAGCTTTCGCCTATTAGGAGAAGTAATCGGTTATAGCCAGGATAAATCGATGTCCTCTGGAGGATGGCGGGCTAATTGGGTCGATGACGTCCATACCCCAGGCTTCAAAAGGCCAAGATGCCACCGTCGGGTGTAGAAACTCCGAAGGTTGATGAATGAAATCAGCGTGGAATTGACAAGCCCTACACTTTTTTGCATATTTAACAGCATCTGCTATCATCGTGGGCCAATAATAACCCATAGGCGATCTTGTAATTTGGGGCCTGGTTGGTGTGTACCACAAATTCCGTCGTGAGCCTCACGTAGTGCATGTTTGGCTTCTGCGTCTGATAAACATCGTAACAGTAACCTATCATAAGAACATCGGTACAGCATTTTGGTTGCTATATCATTGTAAAATCTGAGAGATCCCGTTGGATAGACACTGCTTCCTTCGGGTCATCAGGGAGGATTCCGTAGACAACATAATCTATGAAAGGAAATCTCCAGTCTTTGATGTCGACGTTCGTCTCTGCTGCATAGTTGTGATGAACATGCAAGGCATCTTTCGCACAGAATAACTCTCGACCAGACACTGTGATCGAATGCTGAGTATTGATAGAAACGGTCAAGGAAGCAGCCAAACCGGCTAAAGCATTTGCTTCTATATTCTGTAATCGAGGTACATGCTCGATGAAGAATCAAGCGAAGGTAGAAGCCAACTCGATCGTCGCTTTGTGATATGGGATGAGATTTTCATGACGAACTTCATAATCCCCTCGAACCTGACTAACTATTAGCTTAGAATCACCATAAGCTTCAAGATAGTCAATTCTAAGTTGTTTTGCCAGTTAAAGGCCAATCAGTAGGGCGTTATATTTGGCCCCATTGTTGGTGCAAGGCTGCACGAGAGAATACGCATGGTGTATAACCAGATGATCGAGTGAAACAAGCACGATCCCTACTCCGGTCACAATATTTTCTTTAGGTCATGTTCTTGATGCACCGTCAAAGAATATTCTCCAAATGGAGATTTCCTCAGTTGTAGTGTTAGACTCAACCACTTCATCTCGGATTTCATTATAGAGTTTGGAAGATTCTGGCACTAGATGAGCTGCTAAGAAGTCAGCTAATGCTTGGCCTTTTACTGCCTTCTGAGGAATGAACAACATATCGTATGGAGTCAACAGCATTGCCCATGTAGCTAAACGAGAATTAAGAGAACCTGATTTAGTCATGAGTATTCTGAGAGGATTGACTCTAGATATGATATGGATAGTCTGTCCAGACACATAGTGATGTGTCATCTGGATAGCAAATACCAGTACGAGATATTCCTTTTCAACAGGTGTGTATCTGTGTTTGGCACCAACCATCGTGCGACTGAGGTAATAGATTGCCTGTTCATGACCACCTTTATTCTTCTGAGCTAATAGGGCACCAAGAGAATGATCCATAGCGCGAATATATAACAAGAAAGGCTTTCTGACTATCGGAGCTACCAACACTGGAGGGCTTGTGAGATACCTCTTGATATCGTCAAATGTGCCCTGACATTGTTCAGTCCAAACGAAAGATATTTCTTTCTTCATGAGCTGAGTAAACGGTTCACACCTTCCAGAAAGATTTGAAATGAATCGTCTGATGTAGGCTAACCTTCCTTGGAGTCCGCGTAGCTCTTTGAAATTTCTTGGAGGACGCATATCGAAGATAGCTTTAACCTTCTCCGGGTCAAGATGTATACCCTTTGAAGTGATAACAAAACCAAGGAACTTGCCGCTGGAGACTCCCAGAAAAGACTTATTTGGATTCATCTTGAGTTGGTGTGTATGCATCAGTTCGAACACCGTTCTCAAATCTTGGAGGTGGTTGCCCTTGAGACGACTTTTAACTGCAATATCGTCTATATATAATTCTAATTTTGCGTAAATGATCGCAAAAAATTGTGTTAGCTCACTGGTATGTCGCACCCGCATTTTTTAATCCAAAGGGCATCACCATATAGCAGTATATCCCCAACGGTATTCGAAAAGATGTGTGTTTCTCATTATCGGGGAACACCTTGATCTGGTTTAGCATGAGAACTCATCCATGAAGGACATTCGCTCAAAGCAATAAGTATTGTCGATCATTACATCGGTGATCGGTAGAGAAAACTCATCTTTTGGGCATGTAGAGTTCAAATCACGGTAATCGATACAGACTCAAACTTTACCGTTCTTTTTCATGACCGGAACAATATTAGCGACCCAGTCTGGTGTTGTTCTTCGCGAATGAAACCACTTGAAATAAGCTTTTTGACTTCGCTTTCGATGGCCTCCATGATATCTGGTCGGAACTGCCGTTGCTGCTGCTACACTGGCTTAGCTTTAGACGAGATATTTAGGCGGTACATAGCAACTTTAGGGTCTAAGCCTGGCATGTCTTCATAGCTCCATGCAAAGATGTCGATATTTTCTCTTATAAGCTGTATAAGAGATTATCGTTCTTCACCAGACAGACTTTTGCTGATAAAGATTGGTTTAGGAGATGATTCATCTCCTAAATTAACTTGGACGACTTCATCTTCAGTAGGTGGTTCACGTGGTTCAAAACATAACTCCCACCTGGTGTCCATCTTTTGAGCCCATTGTTCAAGCTTGATTGATTGGACATCTTCTGAAATTTGGTCAACTGACACCATGTTGATGGATAAGTTGTTTTGAGCATGTCTCCAATGCTGGAGTCTGAATCCCAGAGGCAGGAATCAGAAGAATGAGAACAATGATCAACTTCAACGTCTGATCCTTCAGGAATTGTTGGAGGAGTAACATAACCCAAACCAACACCATTTTGTTGATAATAGTTCTCGGGTTTGCCGGAAGAAGCAAAGTGACGTATTGGCAATCGTCGTCCTTTACCGTGGTTTAGTCTCTGGTCGCTTTTTATATCATATCCCATGTACTGGATGATATTCTTGGCCTGCCAACTCTATCGGTAAAGCTGCATTGTACCTGAATCATAGTCATCTTCGGCGTTATAATCGGGAGTAGTAAAGTCCTGAACGAACTTTCTTTCGCCAATTATTCGACCGAAGATGATTAGTTTTTTACCCTTCTTTCTTGCTGGAACGATAAAGTAGTGGATATCTTCTGGCCAGACTTTTTCTCGCAAACTGGGTGTCGTAACCGGCATGCAGAGATGTGGTTTTATGCCATGATCTAAGGCATATAATGTATTTACGTACTGGTTTACAGATTGGTAGACATCAGAGTAATTCAAAGATAAACCTTTACTCAGAAAATGTACAAGTTTTCTTCAGGGATAACATCATCCACTGAAGGTACATTATTTTAAGAATTGATATACTCATTAAGGGCATCATCATCCGGGACAGGAGTCACAGACTTGGTCAAGTTCACTACGTAGGGTAACTCATCAGGATTGGGAGGATGGGCTTCAGCAGGTTTCACCCGAGTTGTTTTGCGGAGAGTGATGGTCAATGGTGCGGCAACATCAGGATGCTTCTTTTTGACCCAGATTGTGAGAGGCTTTGAAGTACTTTGTGGAGTAGTACGTCCTTTGACTCGGATAACCAGGGGACCGTCACTGACGGATGAATTAACTTCAGATTCATCGTCAGCTTCATTGCCGTCATCCTTGGGAGGCTGAGACTGATAGAGTACCGAATCTCCATAGTAGGCTTCATTACCCTTGAAAGGATCGACATCGACAAATTTTATCCTCACGATGCCATCACTGTTGACGTACTTAAAGCACTGGTGAAGGATAGAAGGAACAATTATGTTCTCGTGTATCTACGAACGTCCTAACAAGACGTTGTAGGACACATTGGCATCGATTACATAGCAAGCAACCTCTGTCCGAAGATCACCAATCTGGCACTTGAGACGGATCTTGCCCCGAGGGTGACTTCTCCCAGCATTGAAAGCCATGATAGTTGTATTGGTTGCAGACAGCTTGTGCAAAGGGATCCCTAGAATTTGGAGTAAACTTCTAGGGATGATGCTGAGGGAGGAACCTGGATCGATATGCATTCGATCCACCTTAATCGCCTCGATATACCCTGTATAGTACAAAGGTCTGTCATGACGATTATTTTTGAGTAGCATGTCCTCTTGTGAAAAGGTGATGTTGGGAACCACTTCCATGGTGCTATGGCAATGAGGACAAGAGACCGGATCTTCAGCGGAAGCTTTGACTTCAGCGAGATAAGAGTCGACATATAGTAATGCCTCACTTAAATCTTTACGCGTCTCTTTGGAGAGCCGCAGTAGATCGAACACTGACAATCTGGCAGGTGTATTGGCCAGTTGTGCCAGTATGTCATAGTTGTAAGGACGATCCATACCTTCGGAAGCTGGTGACTTTAGAGATTTGTCAAATTGCGTCTCCTTCTGCTTAGCTTTGTCGGTAGTTGAGGACTTGGACGGACCAGCTTCTGAACTTGTGGGGGCAACAGGAGCTTGAGAAGGCATTACGTTCTTTTGTGTGGGGTCATAAGTCCGCAAGTAAGTCTTGTCGGATCGTGTTTCACCAGATAGGACTTCATAAATAGGAGAAGACTCCATATGGCATGGCTTGTATTTTTTGCCCCTCTTTGCTTTGGAAGATACTATCCCCTGCTTCATTTCTTGCACAAGGTTGGAATGGACCCACATAATCTTACCACGCTCCGTCGTGAGTGGCACCAGAGTTGATGTTGAATCGCGAGCTGGTGGCAGATTGACGACTTCCATTATTGCCTTGGAAATTAAAATTATGCCGTCTGGAACTTCTGTGGAAGGAAAGTCACCAAATTGAAGAGAGATCATGTTAGAAGACACGAGCTTGTCTTCAGCTTCGAGGTTGATAACTTAGCTGTCGATAAGCTGTTGTATCTTTCTCTTCAGGACGATGCAATCCTTCGTAGAATGGTGCACGTATTGATGATAGAGACAGTACTTAGGTTCGCTGAGTCGGCTTGCCTCTTCAGGATATCATGGTGGAGGCAATATCAGTTTATTACCCTTCATCAATGTGTTGAATATGGTAATAACATCATCCTCGTCGAAGGAGAAAGTTTTCTTGGGTCTGTCATGAGCACTCTGAGAATTGGGAGCTCCCTGGGAAGTGTCAACCTTCAAGACTTCTTTTCTTTTACCCCTACGGATAGGGATAGTTTGGGGGTGCTTACCTTTGTCTTCAGATTTGGGTATCTTCAACCCCAGTAGTTCCAGATTATGAACATCATTTTCAGCAGCATCAGCGGCCCCGATGAAAGCGGGCCATGTATCATACTTATGTATACCCAGATAGAACTTCACTGTAGGAAGAAAGTTATGCCAAAAAGTATCCATAAGCTCCGAGTCCGGTATACCGAAGGGCATCTTCAAGGCTAGTCATCTGAAGCGTTAGGTAGAAGCAAAAACAGTCTCACTTTTTCTCTGCTTGGTCTCGATGAGTGTGGACATAGTAACATGCATGCCACTCTCGTAAAACCTATTGAGGAATAGCCTTTCCAAGTCTTTGAAGGAGTTAATTATGCAACCGTCAGGCAGACTACAGAACCATTCAAAAGCTACTCCCTGCAAGGTACTGATAAATAGCTTTAACAAGAACATATTATCTCTTGGTAAGTGCAGCGTCTGTGTGTTGAAGTATGTCATGTGTTGGCGATGAGAAGTCATCCCGTCAAACGAATTTAGCATCAATGTCTTGAAGTTAGGAGGACAAGTGGCATTTTCCCATTCAGGAGGGTAAGGTTGAGATATCCTCATCTTCTGAAGCTCGTCTTTGGGTGAGATGGTATCGAGGCAGGCAACAAGAAAATCAATTGCATTTTGTTGATTAAGCAGATGTTGAGAAACGGCTGTTGTACGATTGTCAAGTGCTGTCGGCGAAGGACCACCCCCAGCATTTATGAAATTTGGAGGAGGTGCAACGGAATGGTACTCCTTTTGTAGTAAATGAGGGTTATTGCTACGAACCGGACTAGCGTGTGCTGAGACGTTTGGTTGAAGTGGGGGAGCAACACCAGTAGTTTGGACAGCCATGATGCTGGCAAGCATATTATTGATCTTGGCAAACGCCACTTCATGGTTCTCCAGCCACTGGCTGGTTTGATCACTAGCTTTAGGTCTTTCTTCATCTGCCATGTACGCCGATAGCACGTGAGGATGAACAGTACAGTTGGTGCTGATACTGTCTGTCTCAGAGTTGAGGAGGCCTTCATCTTCATGCAGGGGAGGTAGATAGTCACGGTCAAACTCAAAGAGATCATCGTCATCTGGAAGGCTACCACCGGCGTAGAGGTCGTCCACTTCAGAGTCTGAGAGAATACTACACTCAGCTTGAAGTTCTGAGGGAACACAACCCCAAGCTGGAGATTCCTCGCCATCTATAAGGGGTCTCGTCCCTGACCGAGTACCCATATATACTCCTTCAGAAGTAACAGCTCGCTGGCTGTTTGCTAGCAGACTTCTTCTTCTGTTCGCGGAACTGGAAGAAAATATTGGATTAGTGATCCACCTTCTTTGAATAGGGCTTCCATAGGGAGGACCCCACGAAGCCATGTTAGATGAAAAATATAGTGGCATTTCATCATCAGAACGTTGCAGTCGTTAAAACACAGACTGCCTTGAAGAAACTTTCGTTGTTTTGGAGCAACAACAGTTAATGACAATACTAGTGCACGGGTACTCCGGTAGAGGAACCTCATGTGTAGTGATGATCTCCCTCGCTTTACGCTTGTGAGTTATCATGTCGTGTATATCGGCAGAAGGGAGCTTCGTCTTAGAACCCATTTCACACGCATTGCCAAGCTTTTCATATGGGTTTGTAAGGGAAGTTTGCACATCCGGACTTAGTTCGTGTGAAGGAGTAACCCCTACACCTAACTTCCGTGATGACCATGAAGACAGCCACGTGCTATATGCGTTGGGGTCTGCCTTTTTGCTGTAGGCGCATAGGCCTTGAGGCATGCCTTTGGACGCATGCTTCCCAAGAAATCTGGCAGCACGCTTGGCCTTCCTAGCTGTGGGCGCATAGAAGAGGTCAGTAGAGTCTGGGCGCATGGGTACAGAAAGTCTACTGAGGACAGAAGTCTTCTGACCAGAGTTATGCGCCCCACCATCCTTTGGACGTATAGCCCCGGGCGCATACTTTGGGAAACAACACCATTTTCCTCCAGTTTTGCCATCTTCGTTTGCTAGCTTCGCTGAGTTTGCTCAGAGTGTCGAACACTTCGATTTTTGGCATCGTAGTGTTTTCCTTTGCCAAGTCTAGAGAGTTAAACACTTTGTTCTTGATTGGACAAGAGGGACACTGCAAAAATTTGTCAGATTAGCGACGTTCCAAAACGTCGCTAACCTCGGTAAAAATGTCGCTAAGTGAAGTTAGCGACGTTTTAGGCGACGTTTTGGAAACGACGGAAAAAAATGTGTCGCTAAACGAGAAAACGTCGCAAAACATCGCTAGGGCGACGTAATATAGCGACGTTAGTAACGTCGCTACTTAGCGACGTCATTTGCAACGTTTTGACGTTGACGCTAATTAGCGACGTAAAAGGCGACGTTATCGTGTGGTCGCCGTTTAGCGACACTGTTACGACGTTTTGGCGACGACGTGCTGACATCAGATTTGGTGCCACGTGTTGCCACGTCAGCATTTAGCGACGTTTTTAGTGACATTTATTAACGTCGCTATTATATAGCGACGACTAGTAACGTCGCTAAAAATGTCGCTAAGTTAAAAAAATGTAAAAAAACAGGTTCTAGAATGCAAATGGAGCTGGAGCCTGAGCCAAAATACAGAATATAAAATACAAAATACAGAATCCAATCCCTGGGTTCGCCGACCCTCTCGGTGGAAAACTCAACGCCGGCACGCACAATACATCCCACCAGCACAAAAAAATTAAAAAAATATACTATCCACAACGAACAATGTCAATATATAATATCCTCAACAAAGCAAATCAATATTCGCAAATACGTACAAACTCAATATCCTCAACGAAAAAACTGAATATCTCCAAATACGTACAAAGTCAAAAATGTAGTACAGTCCAAAAATGTAAAAACGAAACTACTAATCGCCGGGAGATGGAGCTGGACCCGGTACTGGAGCCGGAGCTGGAGGAGGAGCGCCACCAGATGACTGTCGTCGCAATGTCAGGATCGTCTGATACTCCTCCGGTGACAACAGGTGGACGAGCATGTCCTCCCGTGTACCGCCGGATGTAGACGATGCTCCCGGCGTACCAGTAGACGGTCGCTCCGTAGCCATCTCCTGGAACTGCTGTATCTGCTCGACCAACCGCTACGTAGCCTCCTGCGTAGCGCGGGTTATATGTCGCAGCGCCTCCGTAGTCTCCTCCAGCCTCTCAAAGTATGAGATGAGCGCAGAATCATCTGTATGCGGCGCCCCCATCCTCTGCAGGATCTCATCACGCAGAGCTGCGATCTGTGCATCGACACTCTGCTGGTGGCGGAGCGACTCCTCAGTCTGTACGGGGCCGGGCACACTAGTGGTGGTCGCAGAGGACTGTGATGCAATGAAGACACCATAGGGGCCCGTACTATAGTACGTACCCCTATGCATGCCACCAACGGCCCTCATCCACAGCTCGTCATCTGACTGAGCTGAGGCGGCCGAGGGCTGCTGGGAAGTGCTACCACCAGCTCCTACTGACCGTGTCGGCCCGGCCTCCCTAAGCCTCAAAAACTCGGCCTAGAAATAACATCTATATGAATTCTCACGTGGTCGCTAAAAATTAATATTAATGAACTAGCATTAAGTAAAACTTCTAAAACTCGGCCTAGAAATAACATCTATATGAATTTTCTACGTAACTAAAAATTAATGTTAATGAACTAGCATTAAGTAAAACTTACATAGGTGTCCCGGGCCTTGTCGTCTATGAACCGCTCCCCCTTCGTGTGCGTGGCGAGGAACAAGGCCACCATATTCGGGTCTTCTTCCGATTCAACCTGTTACAAAATCATTATATGATTTGTCATTTAAGTTGAAAGAAATATATTACTATAAAGTATTAATTATGGGTATACGGCGAGATACGTACCATATGGGTGAAGAAATCCATGATAGAACGTGATCCACCACACCACTGCGACCCCGCCTGTCGCGCTCTTTTAGACTTCGCGGACTTCTCCTTGTAGGCTTCCTCCTCGAATCTCCTCTTCATTACTGCCCAGTCGGCGGCAGAGATCCAACCCTGAATAGGCTCTCCCCGGCGGTCGTGATCTTTTTGGTCGAGGATCGCGTCCCTAATGAGCTTACTGGCGACGCTGTAAAATATAACCTCGACAGCAACGGCGCGGTGGGGAGGGAAGAAGTAAGTCCGCTGAAAAAATCATAGAAGTACATAAGTTATAACATAACATACTAAATGTTAAAAGGAAATAAACTTTTACGTACCGAAAAGAGCTCAAACCAGAAGGCCTTCTTGTCGGCCGGGACATCCCTCCAGTTGATCCAGGGCCCCCCGTAGTTCTGTCGGAGGAATGTACCCAGCGACCGGTGTACGGAGGAGGGATGATACCTGTAAAATAGAAATTAAAATTTATTAAACAAGTTTATAATAATTTTAAACTAATTAAATGCAATAATTTTACTCACCGCTTGGTCCGAGTACAGGCCCAAATCTCCAACCTCAGATCCCCCTCCGGGCGATACGGAGGATCTGTCTCAAATGGGAGCTGCACTATGCCCCTGCCCCTGCCCCTTAGCCTCGCCCTCACCCTCGGCGTGGGCCTCGCCATCGCCCTCGACGTAGGCCTCGGCCTCGGCCTGCTCCTCAGTTGTGGGGTCGACCTCTGGAATACGCGACGGTACTGGCTGCATAGAAGAAGAAGGCCCTAGCCTCGAACTGCTAGAGCCGGGTATGGAGGCACTGCCAACGACTAGACTGCTAATGTATACTAGAGTGCGGGGGGATGAGGAGTCGGTAGGAGTGGTAGATAGAGACTGTCGGGGTCGTCGACTCCCACCAGCACCGGAACCAAATGATCCACGTCGAGCCATATCTGAAAAAATACAGAAGTATACCATACTACATCTTAAAAAAACAAAAGTATACCATATTACATCTAAAAACATCGCTAAGTAAATCATACTATATCTAAAAAAACAAAATTAAACCATACTACATCTGAAAACGTTGCTAAAACAAAATTAAACCATACTACATCTGAAAAAAATAAAAGTAAACCATACTACATCTGAAAATTAAACATATTCAATCCTTTTCTGAAAATTCATCTTGTTCCGATTCCTCTTCCTCTTCCTCTTCACTTCTATCAACTTCCTTTTTCTCTTCTGATACTTCTACCTCTTCCAATTGATGAAACATGTCATGAGGAACTTCCGTTGAGTCCACATCCACAATATTTGTAATAAGAGGTAGTTCGTCTTCCTGATAAGCTATCTCGTCGACATCGAAGGTATTCCGAGCTTTAGTCTTACAGACTGCCCACCAATCTGATCTCCCGGCTCCTCGTTTTGGATAGCTGGTAAAGTAAACTAGCTGAGCCTGGCTTGCTAGGACAAACGGCTCATAAGCTTGATATCGAAGGCGATAATTTATGTCAACAAGACCATGTTTGTCAACTCTCCAACCTCGACCTTGGATCGGATCGGACCAGTCACATCTGAACAAGACGATCTTACAAGGTTCTATAGCATAATTGTATGTCAGTTCCACAATCTCCTGTTAGACGCCAAAGAAGTCATTGCCTGGGTCGACGTCTTTGTAGTTTGAAGATTTTATGTACAAACAGCTATTCTTCGTAGAATCCAAATCCAAGAAGTCGTCTCTTATTCGAGCATTTGTTGACTTGAACCTGAAACCATTTACGCAGTAACTTGTCCAGGTCTTCACTTGATAAATTGGCCCCTTGGCTAGAGTTTTAATATACTCATTCTCAAGAATTGCCTCCGGACGATCAACCTTAATACCATATAAACGATGCTAACTTAATTATTATGTGCAAGTATAAATGTACAAAAAAAGTAAATTATGACTACGTCCGTACATATGCTCTCAACCAAAAAGGAAAATGAAGTCTCATTTGCTGTTCTACTTCCTCCTCGGTTGCGTACGGATTGTTGGACATTACCTCATCCTTAAACATGCTGAAAAGCAACGAAGCATAGGTATATTAATTATATTCATAACCAAAGAAGCACGCGAAATAATTTTACTTACCCCTCTAGCTTGTCCACTTCTTCCTCGTTGCAGTTGAGTAATACATATAACATTGCAACGCTAACCTCGTCGTCATTTAGATATCTTTTTTTTATTTTACCAGATGGTTTTCCGTAGGCAGTAAATACTTTCAGCTTTGCCTCAATACCAACTTCATAGCCGTCGTCATTTCTGGGAGCCCTTGTTCTGTTTGTAGCAATATGAGGCTGAAAATACATGGAACAGAAGTTTGAAATCTCCTCAAGGACAAATGCTTCACAAATAGAACCCTCCATCCGTGTCTTATTTTTTACCTTCTTCTTGAGGTGGTTCAACTATCGCTCGAACGGGTACATCCAACGATAACCGATAGGTCCAGCAACAAGAGCCTCATGGATAAGATGAATCGGCAAATGCTCCATTGAGTCGAAGAATGCTGGAAGAAAAACTTTCTCAAGTTTGCAAAGTGTTACCACAATGTCCTTCTCTTGCTTCTCTAAACGATCGACGAGCAACTTGCAAGAACAAAGATCTCTGAAGAATATGCTAAGCTCTGTTAATGGATCCCAGACTACCGACCGTAATAATTCTCGAAATGCAACAGAAATTAACCTCTCCATGAATACGTGGCAATCGTGGCTCTTCATTCCGGTCAGTTTACACTCCTTTATGTCGACACATCTTCTTAGATTGGAGACGTATCCGTCCAGAAATTTTAAGTCCTGGATCCATCTACAAAGTCTTACTTTGTCCTCCTTGTCCAGCGAGTAGATTGCCTTAGGCCGCAAAAGCTTTTCCTTCCCGTTGTCTATCATGTACAATGTAGGGCGTCTGCATATTTCGGCTAAGTCCAATCTAGCCTTCTGATTGTCTTTTGTCTTTCCCTTGACGTCCATTACAGTATTAATTATGTTATCAAACATGTTCTTCTCGATATGCATGACGTTAAGGTTATGTCTAATCAGAATTGTGCTCCAATATGGCAGATCCCAGAATATACTCCTTTTGGTCCAGTTACGATCTTCGTCAAATCCCTCGCAACGGCTGCTCGTTGTAGGATCTTCAATAGCACTTGGGATTTCTTTTACTTGCTCCCATGTGTCCTCTCCGGACCACATTGGCGGTGGATCGCCCTTCTCCATAGCTCCGGCACGGAATGCAGTTCTGTTCCTACGGTACGAATAGTTTTTTCGGCAAGAACTGCCGGTGACAATCGAAGAAGCATGGCTTTCCTCCGTGTCTCAAACGAAAAGCCTTAGTACGGTCCATGCAATACGGACATGAAAGCCGACCATGAGTGCTCCATCCAGATAACATTCCATAAGCCGAAAAGTCGTTGATTGTCCACATTAGTGCTGCCCGTATCTGAAAATTCTGTTTTTTTGAAGCATCATACGTGTACGCCCCAATTTTCCATAGCTGCTTCAGCTCATCTATCAACGACTGTAAGTACATGTCGATGTTCCTCTTCGGGTTGTTTGGACCTGGGATGATAATAGTTAAGAACATGTAATGTGTCTTCATGCACATCCAAGGCGGTAGGTTGTACGGAGTGAGGATTACCGGCCAGCTTCAATATTGGGAGCCTGAAAGACCAAATGGGGTAAAACCATCAGAGCAGAGCCCCAACCTTACATTACGCGCATCAGAAGCGAAATTAGGATATGCTCGATCGAAGTGCTTCTACGCTTCTCCATCAGATGGGTGATCCAACACTCCTTTGGTCTGTTGTCGCTTGTGCCAACTCATATTTTGGCAGTCTCTTTCACCATGAACAATCTCAGCAACCGCGGCGTCAACGGCAAGTAGTGCATTGAAGCAGTCGGTCTTCTAGACTTGCCTGCAGCAGTTGGCTTGTAGCGATCAGCACCTCAGAATCCGCATACTTCTGCATCCTTGTGATCTTTGTAGTAAAGCATGCATCCGTTCTGATAGCAATCGATCTTGTCGTATCCCATCCAAAGGGATCCTACCATCCTCTTAGAGCGGTAGAAGTCTTTCGGTAACCCTCCGACAAGATATCGGTAATCAACTCGAGCACTTTATTGTAGCATTCTTGCGACATGTTAAAGTCAGACTTTATGCTCAAGAGCCGAGTGATCACCTCTAACGGTGAATGGTCCTTACAGCCAGGGTATAAAGGAGTCCTTGCATTCTCCAGCAACTCCATGAACTTTGCGGCATCGGCATTCGGTGCCTCCTCAGCTGCGTCACGATTGTATGGATCGAAACTAGGCCCCGCAGCGTCAAAGACCAAGTTCACGTACTCGTTGTCGACACCAGTTCGGTTGTGGACATTCATATAAGGCTCCACATAAGGTTCCTCTTGGAATGCTAAATGTACAAGCTCTCCGTGTGCGGTCCATTAGTAGTAATTCGGAAGGAAACCCTTTGTGTATAAGTGATACGTCACATCCAATTCTGGTTGAAACTTCATGTTCTGACATTTTGCACACGGGCACTTAATGTCCATGCCGTCCATGGATTGAGGAAACGCCTTCGCGAATTGGAGGAATTGTTCTACTCCGACGATGTATTCATCTCGCACACCGCACCTGTCATCTCGAATGCGGTTGTACATCCACGAACGGTCTAGCAGATACATGGATATAGCCATTTCTAGATATCTGCAAATATGAATAAACTTCAAAACTAAAACGAATATACTACATACTACGACCGTGACTCGGGACCATTCCTATGAGTCGGGACCATTCCTACTACATACTACATACTAAAACGAATAAACTTCAAAACTAAAACTTCAAAACTAAAACGAATAAAAAACAAACTAAAACGAATATACTACATACTACGGCTGTGACTCAGGACCATTCCTATGAGTATCGGGATCAAGGAAACTACGTGTTACAAATATCGGCACTATCGGTACGTGTTACAAATATCGTCACTATCGTGTTACAAATTAACCAACAACAAAACTACGTGTTACAAATATCGGCACTATCGGTACGTGGTTTCGAATCGGAGTATCAGATTTTTCGGTGTCGGAAAATAAATAACTATTACTAAATTATCAGATTTTTCGGCTCTATCGATGCCCCTGACCCAGCCCCCCCGCACCCCTCCCCTCCCCTACACCACCCCTAACCCTAACCCGAACCCTATCCCTAACCCCTCCCCCACCAGCCCCCCTCCCCTCCCCAGCCCCCTAACCCCTACACCATCCCTAACCCTATCACGACCCGCACCCTAGAGTAAGGGCACGAGACGTGGGTACGTCCAGCCTACGCCGCAGTGTCGACGGTAGAATTTAGTAGTTAGAGATAGTAGTTCGATAGTAGAACGTTGTCTAGGTCAACATACATCGAATAATATATCTCTAAACTGTTTATACTCCCCGAATGGGGGTGACATAGCAGTAAATAAACTCAATCACAATCTAAGGAAGAGATAGCACGATATGAAATAGGACAAGGAGAAATAGATGATAAAGTAGTCTAAGATAATCCCAGCAAATATCCAGAGGTACAAACTCAGCTACAGAATGAAAGAATATATACAACTCAGAAACTCTGAACAGAGATAAGTCTAGCTAAACATGTCTCAAGACAACATAAAGTAAGATAAGCCTAACTAAACTAGTCTAGCAATGGGGGTGATGTCCTCAGCTAGAGCTGGGTCCTCCTAAGAGTCCAGCTCGCAAGTGTCGTCTAGGGCTGCCCCGTAGAAGGTATCCACACAGGCCTCCTCCTCGTCCTCTGTAATATTTTAACAGGTCCAGTCAGGACAGGAGCGAGTACAGTACATCTCAACAGTTCATAGCAGGTTAGAAAATATGATCATGCAGTAAAGTAAGATACAAGTACTGAAAGAAATGCTGTATGTAAACAGAGAGAGCTGTAATAGAAATATCTACTATAAATAGAGATTAACAGTAGCTAGTGAGTCAGAGTACAATATAGACATGTAAATGGCATAGGAGATTCTGATAAGACACTATGGAAGAGATTCTTATAAGATACTACTTGGGTATTATTCACATGTCTACTTCTACTCCCCCGTACCCCCAATCAATACACAAGGATCCAACCAGGTTATGTTATGCAAAGGCCCCCGAAGGGTGATACATGGATGTCCTATAAATGGGGATTCTAGGAGATTCCAGGATACCCAGTAAATGGGATAAGAGATTCTAGGAGACTCTGTGATCATAGATATTATGTCACAAGTGATCAAAGAACCAGTGAAGCATAGTGATACGCCATGTAAGTGAAACGCACAGATATATAGTACCTGTCACGACCCGCAACCTGTGAGGGTACGAGAACGTAACAATGCCCAGCCTACGCCGCAGTGTCGGCGGTAGA
The DNA here is from genome assembly GCA_029216955.1 of Iris pallida. Taxonomy (NCBI): domain Eukaryota; kingdom Viridiplantae; phylum Streptophyta; class Magnoliopsida; order Asparagales; family Iridaceae; genus Iris; species Iris pallida. The sequence goes on along the minus strand of JANAVB010021399.1, from coordinate 18,594,560 downwards.
ACGTGTTCTAGGTCATGAACAATAACTACATAATAGAATACTCTCCATAAGGAGGCCAACACAGAGGTACACCTCAATCATACTAAGGTAGAATGTAGCACGATAAAATAGATAGAATCCTCAACTGAGGTACAACAGAAAAGAAATACAAGTCTTATCATCTAAAAAATATACAAACTCTGAATCAAGAACAACAACTAAACATGAAAAGGAAAACAGTCTAAACTATCTATACTAAGCAAGGTATCATCCTCAGCAGCTGCCTGAACCTCCCCTGGGGTCCAGGTCGAGTGTCAACTAGGCAAGCTCCAAGTAGGGTGCAGGATTTCTCATCATCCTCTGTAAAATTTTCAACAGGTCCAGTCAGGACGGAAGCGAGCACAAAACATCTCACGCAGTTCATATCATGATAGAAAATATAAAGCATGCAATAGAGTAAGGTACATGAAATGCTGAAAGAAGAATGTATATAAAAATAGCAGAGATTTGATAATGGAAAATACTATATCTATAAGGAACTGTAACAACATGTGATTTAGAGCACAATATGGGTTATGTAAACGGGTTAGGTTATACAATAAAATGGGACTCCTTTGTACGTGAGTGTACAATGGACATATACAATTTCTTATACAATAGGATTGATCACATAACCACTTCTTCTTTCAAACGTAAAAATGTCGTCTGAAGAAGCATTCAAGAAAACTGGAATTGCCTCAAAAGTTCAGAAAGGCACTGAAGAACACCCTGCTGATCCAGTTCAATCAAAGAAGACGGAAGTAGGCGAAGGTTCGTCTGTACCCAAGCCACCAAGGGACATTCTGGATTTCCTGCTCGAACCAGGAAAGACTGAGGAAGAAGAAGCCATGAGGATGGCCGTTTGCAAGTTCCTCGTGGGTTCTAGCAAGGAGGTTCTCGACTCTTTTGCTGATCACGTCTTCGAGAAGGACGGCAGTGGCCCACATCCAAATGTAGAAAAGATGATAGTGATCTTCTTTATATCATGTATCATCATTCATGATAAAAATAAAATAAAAATTTTATTTCTAAACATGAAACTGTCTGATGATTACAAGCATTTATATTTATACATAGTACTTTTTAAGGAATTTGCCATTAATAGGCATCAAAACTTTTCGACCATCCAATTCTGAGAGTTGATAAGCTCCATTTGAGAAACTTTGCTCACAATATAGGGTCCTTCCCACTTTGCGTCAAATTTGCCCTTGCTCATATGAGTCATAGTCATAGGACGTCTGACAGTTAGAACAAGTTCTCCTTTTTGATACACCGAATTCTGACTTTCTTATTAAAAGCTCTTGAAATTCTAGCTTGATAGAATTCAATATTCTGTTGAGCAGATAATCGCTTTTCATCCAGAGCTTCTAATTCTTGAAGTCGAAGACGATCATTATTTTCTGCAGTGAGTTCATTAGCGATTCTATCCTTAAAGAAGGAATTTGAATCTCTAATGGAAGAACAGCTTCGCAACCATACACCAGAGAGAAGGGTGTACATTTAGTAGCATTACGAACTGTAGTACGATAAGCCCACAAACATTCACCGAGCTTCTCACTCCAATTACGTTTGTTAGTAGAGACAAACTTCTTTAGGAGTTTGATGATGGTCTTGTTGAAAGCTTCTGCTAATCCGTTAGCTGCCGGATTATATGCGGTAGAAGCCACATTGTTGATCCGGTGATCGTCACAGAATCGAGTAAACTTCTGACTGACGAACTGTGGTCCGTTATCATGAATAATGCGTCGAGGAACACCAAATCTGTAGATGATGTGGTTTAATAAAGCAAATGACATTGGACGTCTTAACTTCAGACAAAGGAATGGCTTCGGCCCATTTGGAGAAGTAATCGGTTATTGCAAGAATAAACCGATGACCCTTGGATGACGGCGATTGATCGGACCAATAATGTCCATGCCCCAAGCTTCGAAGGGCCATGATGCTGCCGTCGGATGTAGAAATTCTGAAGGTTGATGAATAAAATCTGCATGGATTTGACAAGCTTTACACTTCTTTGCATATTCGATGGCGTCTGATACCATAGTAGGCCAATAATAACCCATACGTCGAATACGGTCTTGAAGTTTTGGTCCAGGCTGATGTGCTCCACAAATTCCATCATGTGCTTCATGAATAATTTGTTGAGCCTCGTCACCGGCAACACATCGGAGAAGTAAACCATCATAGGCTCGACGATATAAGGTCTTTGTTGTATGATTATAATAGAATCGGAATGATCATCGTCTGATAGATGCTGCTTCACTCGGATCATCCGGAAGAATATCATACAATACAAAATCTAAGAAAGGAAGTCTCCAATCCGTATCCGTATTTTGATTCTCGGCCGAATGACTGAAGATGAATTCCATGCTGGAATCAGATGAAGATGATGAAGATTTACGACTAAATCCAAATCCTCTTGTTGTGTTGACGTCATGAGATGTTGATTCTTCAGTGTCAACTGGAAGTCCTAGGGTCAGGTTATTTTCAAGATGAAATAATTCTCGATTGCAAACAAGAATCATTTGTTGTCGTTCTAATTGGGATAGCCAACACCGCTGCAAGATTAGCTAGAGCATCAGCTTTGTGTTACATGCTCGTCTAACATGTTCAATGAAGAATTCTTCAAACGAAGAAGCCATAATTATAGCTGATCTATGATAAGGAACCAGATCTTGATGGCGGACTTCATAAGTACCCTTTCTGATTGACAATGAGTTTAGAGTCTCCGTAT
>JANAVB010021399.1:18497013-18591795 GCA_029216955.1 Iris pallida | reverse complement strand
CTACATGATCTTATGCTAAACCTTGATTGGGAGATTAAGTTTTGTTCAGGAGAAGGGTTACAACCCCAGTCCTTGTTTGGTTTACGGGTTGTAACTTGATTTCTGGGATAGTTCCTAAGTCATCCTATCATTGTTCGTTCTATATGGTTCCCACATGCTCACATGTTCATTATCTCACAAGCTTACGTGATTCCTATGCTAAGTCAACATGCTCTCATGACCCGGCTGGCTCATGCTTACATGATCATTCAATTTTTTTACATATTCTTAAGCTTTCGTTTACTTAATATGACTACATCGTATATTATGTCACATGTTAATATACTTACGTCACATGATGCCTTACTTATTGTCTTTGTATTCTCGGAATAAGTGCATTGATAGTGCACGAGTCTCGATTCACATCTATTTATTGATTTTCCTAACCATTGCTATGTTAGCTATGCATGGTTTTAGTCCATAGTTTGTCTTCCTTTGTGTACTTGCTATTGGGGTCTGACCCTACTAGTTTTGTTTGGCCAGATCTGATAGAGGAGCCCAAGGGATCTTTCGCACCATCTATTCGACGGTGACCCATCCGAAGCACCAGAGTACCTGAGTGTGTTTCTCGTTTCATTCAACCACTTGATATGTACATTATTCTTTTTGGCGTTTAGCCTCGAGTCCACATGTTTAGCTCGGTTTTGGTTCTTGATATTTAGCCTACGAGCCAAAATATGATGTGCGTATTCTAGACTATAGCTAGAGCTTATCATGTATGACTATTACTCTTGCTAGTTCTCTATTTTGGTATGATGCTTCATGATCATCATGTATAAATGGTTTGGGACGCTTTATATTGGATGTCTAACGATCATACAATAACGATCATACTTCTTTGTACTTGTATAATTGCCTGTGATTGAGATACCTAGGATTGTTTACCTAGGATCGACTGTTGGCTTGTAGAAGTAACCCCCATGTCTTGATAGCTTATACGTAATTTCAGAGTACTGGAGTACTTTGGTATTACGTAGCTGGCCTTGTCCTCCACTTGCCAGTATTCTGGTTCTAGGGCATGACAAGTGGGTACGACCAGCCTATGCCACAGTATTTGGTAATAGAATGCTATCCTAGGTCACATACATCTAACACAGTATAATATACCTGTACAAGATATACTCTCTAATCGGAGGACAATACCGAAGGTACAACACAATCACAATTATAAGATGGAAATAGTACGATAAAATAGATATGAAATCTCAAAAAAGAATACAAACAGAAGAAAATAAGTCTAAGTGTCTAAACGACACTAACATCTCAACATCCAGAAATAATACTGTAAGAGCGTAAAAAAGTGCTTTATAGACTGAGTCAAAGAGGTGGGAATTTTACGCTAGCCTTTTTACGCTAACTATTTTACGCCAGGGCTAGTCGTTGAATTTTACGCCAGGGACAGACTGTCAGGCCGCATTTAATGCAGAAGATTTGATTTGACAGAATGATTATGCTGACAGCATGCAACACAGAAGTCGAGAAGATCAAATTTTCACCAAACTCGATACTTGTCGTATGGTATGCAGAGAAGGCTATTTTATGCTCAATAAAATTACTTCTTTTTACGCACGATAGTATGTGAGCTTTTACGCTCAAGGCTATTGTGAGTGTAAAGTCTATTTGGGCTAAGTTTTACGCTCAAGGCTATTTTAGCCATTTTGCTGGGAAGTTTTATTTGGTTGTTTTTACGCCAGTTTGCTACTTTACGCTGGAGTATATTTTGGGTCTTTTTACGCCCAATCCTTCATGACTACTTTGGAACGTGGTTTATCCACGTGGCTTTCATGCCACATTTATTGAGGAACGTGTGTACGTGCTCCCTATTTTTGTTGAAATAATGGGACACGTGTCAACATACGTAGAGGGTGACTTCCATCGTGGGTGACAGTTACCAGCGTAAAAACCTAATTTTGTTGTTTTTACGCACGGGGTCAAGTATATAAATAGACTTATTTTCCACATCAAGAGGGAGAAGATCAGAGAGATCAGAGCCCAGAGACTTTGAATTTCCAGAGCATTCTTCTTCAACTTTTCTTCTAGAACAGAGTGAAGCAAAGCATGAAAGCATTCGACTCCTATCAGTGCCCAAGTGCGCGTCGATACCTTTCTGGTGACTTAGTTCTTCCAGTTGTTCATCTTCTTGCAGTACTCTTCATCGTCATCGTATAGTCCAAGGAATAAAGTGATCGCCTTCAGATCAGACTTCCATAGCAATACTTCCCAGAACAATTTGTACTTCTTGTACTTTTTCTCGTTTATTTTCAAATGGCCAATTTTAGGCATTTTGTTAAGTAAAACAATACAACTCAGAAAGTCAAACACAAATGACATAATGAAATAAGATAAACAGCCTAGCAATCTAGCCTAGGCTATAGGGATGATGTCCTCAGCTAGAGCTGGATCTTCCATGGGTCCAACTCACAAGTGTCGTCTAGGCCTGCTCCATAATAAGTAGGGAATAAGTCCTCAGTATCATGTAAAATATTTTCAATAGGTCCGTTTAGGACAGGAACGAATACATAACTCTCACGCAGTTCATATCATGGCAGGAAATAAAAACAAGCAATAGAATAAGATACATGAAACGTTGTAAGAAATGTACGTGAAGAGTAAGAAAATATCTGAAAACTAAAAATATATATATGGAAGTAAGAATTAAGTGAATAAGTGATTTAGAGCACAAGATGGTTTGTAAACAGGTTGGGCTGCACATGAATAAGCTACGGAGTTGTACATGAATACCTAATGGGGATAATATCACATAACCACTTCTACTCACCCCTACCCCAATCAATATACAAGGATCAAGTCAAGTTACGTTATTGCACATGAATAAATACTTTTATACATGAATCTCATGTAATATGAGTGTATGTGAGAGCACATGAGTGTAAATGAAGGCACATGAGAATATGTGTATACATGAATAGATACGAGTACAAGGAGTACATGATGCACATGATAAAGTACATGAACATGAAATACCCGATGCACCCGAAGGGGATAACATCTCATGAAAAGATCCATATAGTACTAATCCGGGATAACAATGACAGCATCAAGCAAAGTAATCTAGAGCTAGAATATAAGTCCTAACAAGTATGAAACGATCAGAGAATGTACTCGCCTGATATCCTGAACGACTTATGAGAATAGATGTCCGTACAAGAGTAACTGAGTCCTATTTAGAGCAACACAGGTTACAATGTATCCAAAATGTTATAAATAAAGTTTACAATGCATATATATTAGGAAGAGGGGTAAAGGGTAATATATAAGTTTGTGTGTGTGTGCATGAAGAGTATATTTAACTGTGAAGAGTAAGGGGACTGGAAAACCCCCAAACTGGGATGATCCCAGGAAACCCAAGCTAAAACAAACCCAAACACATATATATATATAAGGAAATATCTTTATACTAACAAAGTATATATATAAAACTATATAACATATATAGATTATATGAGTAAAAAATATATATATATATATATATATTATATGAGTAAAAGCAACATCTAATCTATATAACATAAACTAACAATCAAATCTACATAAACTAAACTATCAAAGCCCTAACTCAAACTCAGTAACCCAACTGAAATCAAACCCAAAACAGAGAACAAAGTAAAAATAAATATATATACAAGAAATATATATATATATATAATATATATATATATATATATATACATGAAAAAAAAATATATATATATATATATATTATATATACATGGAATAGATTAATGAAAGTATATAGCTAACCTATACAACTAACATCAAACAAACATACTGACCTCAGAAACTGAGATCACAAACCCCAACTAAACTCAAAACAGAAAACCCTTAAACTGGAACCAACATATACAAGTATAATATACATACATATATATATACATATATATATATATATTATATAATATATTATTATATATATATATTATATAATATATATTATATACATGACAAAGAGGATAATGTGTGCCCACATATGTGTCAGCAAGGGGGGTTGAGTGTGTGTGACACACACGTGTCCAAATCATGTCAATACAGTGTCCAAACTATGTGACAGACAGTGTATCAGAGACTGTGTTCAGCACAGCCTCGTGCTGCCATGTCGTATCATCTCGGACATGCCACACATCACTTAGGGTCTCGTGCACGTGTCCACAGCAAGGTGAGGGGTAGGGCTAGATGTTCGATACCCTGAAATGAGTCCAAGACGTGTCGTGTCCACATGTCGAGCCCGTATCAGAGGCTCAATTTTGTGTGTGCACAGTCATCACAAAACCTATGTGAGCGCGATTTCGTATACGACACGACACCAAATTATCGAACCTGGGGAGGGGCCTGACAGTCATGGCCCCAACCTACTGGCCAAGTAGCACATGTCCACGTGTCCTGTGCTGCGAGTACGAGACTCGTGGTAGAAGGACACGCACCACAGTCGTACCGACATCCCCGTGTCCAAATGTGACATGAAAATGACACCAAATCGTGCTCAGTGATAGGAATAGTAATACACACATATTAGGCTACAAAATGAAGAAATTAGTTTTGAAATTCATGAATAAACATTTCATTGAGCCATTTCATCAAACACTTTACACTACACTCCGATACACCTCCGATACGCGTATCAAATGGGCACAAATCCTACCAAACTTGGTCTACAGGTGTATGGTACCTAGATACATGCATCTATGAAGAGAAATCAGAAGAACAAATGAGTTTAGAGGCCATCACCTATTTAGAGTTAGAATCTCAATACAAAAGCACAAAGCACTAGAAATGAGATCCACACCAACTTGTTATGGTCCAAGGGCCTTCAATCCTTGCTAGCAAGCCTCTATTGACCTCTTCTACAGTAGGGGTGTTGCAAAAGATTAGGCTCAATTTGGAGTTGATTTGGAGAAAGGGGTAATTTCGGAAAAGACACAAATTAGGGTTTAAGGAGGCAATGAAAAGAGCAAGATGTAATGAATGATGCTCTTTATAGGGGGACTAGCTTGGCCGGCCACACATAGCTAGGGTTAGGGTTTAGTGCAATGGAAGGCTATGGGTTCTCTTTACAATGTAAATTAAGCCCTCAAGCTAAAGGCCTAACTAAACTAGGTTACTTTCTAAAATATCTCCTTAGCCAAATATCTCGATATTATCTAACTTAGATACTTTAATTGTAAACTACTAACTCTCAAGGATCATGACAAACATCTAGATTAGGGCAATTCTAGGTTAAGGCCTAACATTTTAATTAGCACATTATTAATTATCAAAATTCAAATTAATTCCAATAAATCACAAATGACAAAATACTCCTAGTACTAAAAAGTGGTAGTGACAAATCTACCCTGCTTCGACAACCATCTCAGGTCCCAATAAATTTTGCTCTCCAACGTCATCCCAAGACAAGAGAGCACGACATCTACGCCCGCACAACGCCTCAAATGGTGACATTTCAATGGTGGCCTGGAAGCTGTTGTTGTATGCAAACTCACCAAGTGAAAATAATCCTTCCAGGAACCTCCAAAGTCCATGACACAAGTCCATAGCATGTCTTCGAGTGTCAGAATAGTCCTCTCTGACTGTCCGTCCGTCTAAGGGTGGTATGCAGTACTAAACTTGAGCTGAGTGCCCAAACTAGTATGCAGACTCTACCATAAATGGAAAGTAAAGCGACTATCCCGATCCGAGACAATGCTCACCGAAATTCCATGAAGTTGACAATATAACGCACATAAATCTCTGCTATCTTCTCCACAGACAAACCCACTTTGAATGGCAAGACGTGTACTGATTTGGTCAACCTGTCTACGATGACCCAAATCGCGTCTTTTCTCCTGGAGTACGCGGCAATCCTAAAACGAAGTCCATCGTGATGTGCTCCCAATTCCACTCAAGAATGGACAATGGCTGTAACAGTCCTGTTGGCCTCTGCCTCTCTGTATTTACCTGGCAGACCAAATATCTGGCTACGAAGCGTGCTATCTTCCGTTTTATCCTATACCACCATATATGCTCCTTCAGATCTCTATACATCTTGTTAGCACCAGGATGCATAGAGTACTAAGAACGGTCATCCTCCAGCATAACCTGCTCTCGAAGGTCTCCACTGGGCACACATAGTCTTGAACCGTGACTCAATGCGCCATCCTCTGCTATAACAAACTCCTCAACAAGTCTTGGTCGAATATGCTCTCGGATGCACCGTAGAGCGACATCATCGAACTGAGTCGACTTGATCCTCTCTATTAAGTCTGACTAAATCTTTAGACCCCACATCTGTATCTCAACTCGACACTATTATCTCGATATCCAGGCTCAACGAACTGCTAACAAGTGACGATCTGTCGTCAAACATATGGCTATCGGATATCTGCTCAATGCGTCGGCAACCACGTTGGCCTTCCCTGGATGATACTGTAATGAAATGTCGAAGTCCTTTATCAACTCCAACCATCTCTGCTGCCTCATGTTGAGCTCCTTCTGGGTAAACACATACTTCAAGCTCTTGTGGTCTGTGAAGATCTCCACTCGCTCTTCGTATAAATAGTATTTCTATAACTTCAAGGCAAAGATAATTGTCGCTAACTCCGTGTCATGGGTAGGGTAGTTCTTCTCATACGGACATAACTGCCTGGAAGCATAGGCAATTACCTTCCATGCTGTTGTAAGACACAACCCAAACCCTTCCTTGAGCGTCACTATATAGTGAACCCACATGATCCTGATGGCAATGTCAATCGGAGCTGTCATCAACCGCTTCTTCAACTCATCAAAAGGGACCTGACACTCCTCCGACCAGATAAACTCTGCGTCCTTCCGGGTCAGCCTAGTCAACGGCTCTGCAACCCGGAAAAAATCCTGAATGAACCTCCTGTAGTAGCCTGCCAAACCAAAGAAGCTCCTGATCTCTGCAACTGAATGCGGTGCTGACAATGCCTCAACTGCCGTGATCTTCCTCGGGTCAACTGAGATCCCATCCCCGGTCACAATATGACCCAGGAAATCACTCTCAAATGTTCCTCATGCTCCTCTGGGGTCTTCGAGTACACCAAGATATCGTCGATGAACACTACCACACTTGTCCAAGTACTGGTGGAACACCTTGTTCATCAGGTTCATAAACACCGTCGGGGCATTAGTTAACCCCAACGGCATCACCATAAACTCAAACTGGCCATACCGCATCCTGAATGTTATCTTCGAAATATCCTCCCTCTTCACCTTCACCTGATGGTAGCCTGACCTCAGATCAATTTTAGAAAATACCCTCGCTCCACTCAACTGATCGAAGATTTCATCGATCCTCAGCAGCGGGTACTTGTTCTTGATCGTAAGGTTGTTAAGTGTCCTGTAGTCAATACACATCCGTATCGACCCATCCTTTTCAGCACAAAAAGCACCGGTGCACCCCATGGTGAAAAACTCGATTGGATGAATCCTTTGTCCTATAACTCATCCACCTGTTTCTTCAACTCACCAACTCGTTGTTGTTCACCCTATAGATGTGTTGAGATATCGGCTCTGTACGAACACCAAGTCTATAGAGAACTCAATATCTCTGTCCTGTGGTAGTCCTGGCACCTCCGAAAAAACATCCATGAACTCTGTTATCAATGGATGTGGAACCGTCTGCTCCTCTACTGGAACTCCTCAGAAGACTTCGCTGCTCTGCTCTGCCTCCCGTCTGGCAAACTCAAACTCTGGCTCTCCTAGCGAACGAAAAAAAACTCTGCCGCACATGATAATCTATATTGGCATGTTGCTTGCTCAACCAATCCATCCCGAGTACAATATCGTAGTTCAGTAATGGTATTACGAGCAGACTCACATCCAGTTCTCGGCCTCCCAAAATAACTCTTTGATCCTTGCAAATATCACTGACGAGGATGATGCCACCCCTAGTCGTGATATTACAAGTCCTAGGCAACGATTCAGAAGCAAGATGGTGTCTAATAGGAAGAGATACAACACAAAGCTATGGGAAGCACCAGAATCGAACAATACAAAAGCTGGAATGGATTCGAGAAAAACAGAACCTGCGATCAGATCTACTATGGCCTCTACATCCTAGCTGCCATGGCAAAAGTTTGCCCCTGCTGATCTTCCCTGGCTTGCTGCTGGTGGCGGATGAACCTCTGCTACTGTCTGCAATGGTGGTCCATTCTGCTGTCCTGTCGGAGCCTTAGCTCCTGCTCCCTAAACTCATCGTCAAAAAGACTGGGATACTCCCTCAGTTAATGCTCGCTGAACCGCAGGGCAGGCATTTACCCAGTCTCTTTATGCAGTCGTTCCACCCATGCCCTGACTTCTTGCAGAAGGTACAATTGGTGGCCTGCTAGTGTCTGGGTGCCTGCTGCTGATGCCTCGGCTGCTGCTGTACCAGCTGAAAAGATGCACGGCCCTGTCCATGAAACTGCTACTAGAACGGCCTCTGCTGGTGCTACTGCTGTAAAACCCCTAAATTTCTACTATGATTTTTTTAATAAATATGGTATTGATTTTTCTACTTCGTATTTGTACGTTGCGTACGAGTTTGCATTTCGTAAATTTTTCGTCAAGTGCGAATAAGTGCGAAGTACATATTTTTATAAAACGTTTTAATTATGTAGATGTAGAAAATATTTCAAAATAATAGACGATAAATATTTTATATTGCTTGAAGTTGTAAATGCGTCGCGCCGAGGATTGCCAAACTTTAATTTTATTTAAAAAGGCCATTTTTTATGGTACAAGTATAACTAGTAATTTAGAAAAACTATATTTATATAAGTATTATTTTGCATGCGAGTGTTTATAATTTGTATTTTAAAATTAATTATTATCATTAATATATTATTTCGAAAAAGGTATATTAAATATGGGTTGATTTAATATGTAATTAATTATGTTGATTTAAGTTGGAAAAAAATATTAAGTTATTTTAATACAGTTTAAATTAGAGGTAGAATCTATCTACATTGGATTATATTTGATTGAGTTACTTTTAAATCAATTTGAATTAAATAGTGAAAAATCTAAGGGAAATTAAAACTCTTTTAGTCCTTATCTAGATAAGACTTTTGTAAACCACCTGATTTTTCCAAATAAATATTTGTGGAATTTTTGGGATTTTAAATAATATTTATTGACTTATTATATAATTTGTATTATTTTACATATATTTAGTATAGTGCTCATTAGTGAATTTAGTATAAAAATATATAAAGCTATTTTTCTAGTACATTAAGGATCTAAACTATATTATTTTTTTAAAATTTTAGAATTTATTTCATAACTTTTTTACTTATGTTACGTATATTGTACACTATTTACATAATATAGAATAAATATCAATTTATTATTAAATATTTCAGCTTGTATAAATGAGATTAGATGAAGGTTGTTTAAATAAATATTAACTCTATTTATTATCTATAGTAATTTTAAATATTGTTATTGATAATTTAGATAAATATGAACTATATTTTAAGTTAATCATAATCCTAAGTCTAATAGGAAAGCATTCCTATATATATTATCATAACAGAGTAACTCCTATCAATTTAAATCAAATCCTATCTAATTTAGGAGGTAAATCTGAAATAAGTACTTATATATACCCAATACATTTCCTTTCTATCAACTATAATTCAAAATTATTTTTAGTCCAATAGGAACTCAAAAATTTGTATCAGAATTCAGTCCCGTTTTTAGTAGCAAAAGCAACTTGGAACGACGATATCTCCTAGCTCCGAACTCCGTTTCGCCTCCAATTTTTTAAAAGAAGCGTATCGAGGTAAGATTTCTGGAAACATATTTTAATAGACAAAATTGTTCTGTAGATTTCTGCAAAACTGTTTGAGTATCTAGTGTCCCAAAAATAAACGTATTTCAGTATTTTTACTATTTCGGGAGATTCCGGAAACGAAAATACGATTGTTTAATTTTTCAGAAAGCTGATACGAAAACCTAAGCCATATCCTAATTTCAAAATCTATTAAATAAATGTAATAGGTGTAGTATTAATTATAATTAGATAATAGACAATTTTCAGCATTCGAAGTTGTTCCTACACCTTCCCCTTTGTGCGTTATTTTTTATTCGTCGCCAGGACATCATCTTACCTCACTCCGGACATCAGGCAAGATACATTGACTTAATAATATTTATAATAAGTTGCATGTTTCTTTATTTGATTACTGTATATTTATTTCCTGTTTATTTTCAGTTGGATCCATGACTTGCTTTTTATAGTTTACTTGCTTTGCTTTCAGTTATTTTTCTTGCTTGTCTCTTAATATGCATATGGACCTAGTCTTAGGGACTATCTTTTGTTAGTGACCCTTGGGAGGGTGAAGACAGTTTGATGTATGGGCTACCTAAAATCTAAAATTCGTAGTAACTGCGTACTACAGTAGTCGTGTCGCGACGGTCACTAGCCTCGAGCTATGTGGACTGATGGGTCTCACGGGCCGCTAGCCTTGAGTTATGCCGGCTGATAGTATTGGTACTTGACATATGCTGTGTGTTGTGAGTTGTTACCTTGTCCAGGGGGAAGTCAGCCTTCACCTACCCATACATCGAGAGGTCTTCTAAATTGCGTACTAGATTGGTTAGGTGACCATAGTTAATGTCATGTCACACTTCGTTCTAGTCATGGCACGGGGCAATGTCACAATCGCGAATAGTGCACTACCCCTTGTTCTTGTTTGGTTGTAGGGGTAGTCTACTGTTTCGATGATGGGATATAGGGTCGTGTTATGGTTGGGACACTTTACTTTTACTTTGTGACTTTATGGCATATTTATATTCAGTATTTATGGCATATTCTTCCTGTATCTTGTTACGTCCCTCAGAGAACCTGGTGATCTCTCCAGGTGTGTGCCTTTGTGATATTTTGTAGGTGCTCTAGCCAAGGCCATATTTTACTCTCTTACTCCGAGGTGATTGCACTTGGATCGCCTTCGCATCGCTCGATAAATTCGTTTTTGTTATGTTTCTTCTCTTTTAATTGGTAGTGGATTTGTCTCCGCCCAATGATTTATAAATTAACAATTCATGAGTTGATTTATAAATTCTTTTTTCTTTATTTGTGGATGAGATTAGTGTAGTGGTTTACTGCATTTTATAGCTTATGTATACATACGATGGTTCCATATATTGGAGTTTACTTCGTATGTTGCAGCTGGCATGTCGACGTACTTAGTCCTAAGTATTTTGGGACTGGAGCTTTACATGTTTTTGTGGTGGCCCATGCAGGTCAAGTTTATCACTTCGATTACGTTATTGTACCGATGTGAGCCTGCAGATAGGATTATAGTCTAGGATCTCATCCATATACTTGATATTCTTTTTTGACTCCAAACTTCGAAATCTCATTTGCCTCCCTTGATTGCATCTTGTTTGACCCTTTCTGCCGTGAATCCTTACTTTTCGTGCTTAATGTCGGTTAGAAAGATGACTACACTAGTATATGCTCATAGGTCAAACACGTGACTAGAAGGATTACATTCACAATTAGTATACATTGAGGTCCTATTTAAGATATAGAGGTATTTATTTTTCTAAAAGTATGATCTTAAGGATTAGTTAATTCTAAGTTGGGTAGTAGCAATATTACCAACTTTGAGGATAGAGAGAATTTTATCTTGAGACTACTAGGAGTATTCACCAAAGGATTGATAGAAGATTGAGTAAAATCTTTGATTTTGAAGTTTTAGAAAATATTTATGATTTTCGGGTTATAGTTATTCATATCTTTTGAGGATATAAATTAATTTGAGGAAAATTTTAAATTTTGAACTGTGTCATACGATCTATGATTGATAAATTTATTTAGATTTTGAGTTTAATATTTCAATTGTGAAAAAAAAACTTCAAATTTTGTCGCATAATTCACGATTGATAAGATTATCTAAATCTTGAGTTTAAAGTTTGGATTTATAATATTGCGATTTCTTGGAAAATTTATTAAGAGGTATGATAAAGCTTATTTTGAGATTGATTAGAGGAATCTAAATTTTTTTAAGTTATGATAGATGACCTCAACCGACTAGAGAATAAGAAAGTTTTGTTTGCGCATATTGGAGGGAATATATATATATATATATATATATAATTATATATATATATATATATATATATATATACTAAGGGTTATCTTAGGGTTATTAAAGACTTGAATTATTTATGATTATGCTTGAATATCATAGTTTATGTCAAGCTTGGAAATACATATTGGGAACTCAAATTTTGGGATTAAATCTTATCTTGATAGAGAACCAAGAAGCAGGCAATGTCACCCTAATGAGATAGAGGTACTCTACATTCCTTCCATGACTAAGATAGTTTATTGTACACAAGTATAGTTAGTCTTCGACCAAACCATGTGACTATATCTCAATTTTGACTTACTCGACCTTTTCCCAAATCCAGATCTTTTATTGTGACCTTCTAACCGTTTGAAATTTGAGAAATGATTTAATCGTTCCTTGACTGTATCCACCTAGGAGACTATCTTCTCTCTGAAAACTGTGTCCCTAAATTATTTTACTAGATTCCTTAATTAATTTTCTTTCATGCTTCAACTTGATCTTCTTTAATGTTTGTGCATTAATTGTCACTTCATGAACTCCCATTTTCTATTTTAGATCTTTTTGTGTCCTTTACCGTAACTTTGATATTTGGAGTGTAATACTAGCTATTGCCTTCCAACAAATTTCATATGTAAGACCTAGACGAGCTCACATTCATGTAGGTATGTCATGTCTCACTCAAATACGTCCCTTGGTACTCTATTTTCTGATATGACTTTCGGGTCATAAAGACAAGACTATAA
The DNA here is from genome assembly GCA_029216955.1 of Iris pallida. Taxonomy (NCBI): domain Eukaryota; kingdom Viridiplantae; phylum Streptophyta; class Magnoliopsida; order Asparagales; family Iridaceae; genus Iris; species Iris pallida. Next base: position 18,578,936 of record JANAVB010021399.1, on the reverse strand, counting down.
CCTTTACCATGATACCGATATATTTTTCGACCAAGGATAGGGACTCAACCTCGACTCAATTCTTTCGATCCGATATGTGATTTTGTTCTACTTAATTTCTTAAATGCTTAACTTTCTTCTTTATCTTGATTGCTTGACCCATTGTCCCATCACACTACTAGTTTAACTCCTGTAAGTTGGGTAAAATACCTCATGACCTAACAAACCTTTGTCCTTGTGCCCTATATTGATAAGTTTACTTAGACTATAAAATTCAGAGGACCCTAACTTGTCTAGTCAACCAAGCCAAAGATAAGAAAACACTAGGATGACTGCATAAGCCCAAACTTTGGACAAAACTTAGGTTTTAATGGATCTTCGACTATTTAATTTCCTTCATTAGTATTCCTTACTTATATTTTGACTATCTTATGATGCTAATTTAGCCTTAGTTTTGCAAGCTTATTCTTTTATCGAGCTTGTTCACGACATCTGTGCTATTGGGGACGCCCACTAATACATTGTCTAATCAGAACCGTGCATAATGGTTTGATCAACCTAGTACACTTTGGTTCGCTTTTCATATATTGTTCGACGTGGATGGAGACAGTTAAACTTGGCCTCTAGAATTCCATCCGCGACTGCCTTGGCAATTGTTTTTGAAAATTTTCAATCGTCTTTGAACCACGTATTCGTATTCGATAATATCTTCTTCGAACTCTTTATTATTTTCGTCTTTCACCTATATTAGAAAGACAAACACTCGTACTTGATATCCCTTTAGTTGCCTACCATCTATTGCCAAGATAGTTAACCACTGACCAACCAATGTGACTATATCCCCATCTTGAGTTACCTTTTTCCTCTACCCTAGATTCATTATCGCAACCTTCTAATCGTTCTTGAAACTAAAAAATGATTCAAATCATTTCCTTAACCATACCTTAAACCTAGACGACTATTCGCTCAAGAAACCATCTCTCCTAATTGTCTAAATTATTCTCTTTGACCTACTCAATTCTTTCTATTCTCTAATTCGTGTTATCATAATTTTATTACCTTAACTAGCGACCCTTCTTCGATTCCATAACCATGATGTATTTGTGCAGATATCAAAATCACGATCTTCCAATGCATGTTTGTGTCGAACGTCGTTTTTTCGTCTCATCCAAAAATTTAATCGTATTTCGGTATTGATGAACTCTTTCTATCTCCCCTACCCTAGCTATTCCTAAATTCGAGGACGAAATTCTTGTAAGTTGGGTAGGATGTAAAATCCCTAAATTTCTACTACTTTTTATAATAATATGGTATTGATTTTTGTACTTCGTATTTGTACGTCGCGTACGAGTTTGCGTTTCGTAAATTTTTCGTCAAGTGTCAATAAGTACGAAGTACATATTTTTATAAAACATTTTAATTATATAGATGTAGAAAATATTTCAAAATAATAGACGATAAATATTTTATATTGCTTGAAGCTGTAAATACGTCGCGCCGAGGAGTGCCAAACTTTATTTTTATTTAAAAACGGCCATTTTATTTTATGGTACAAGTATAACTAGTAATTTAGAAAACTGTGTTTTATATAAGTATTATTTTTGCATGCGAGTGTATATATATTTGTATTTTGAAATTAATTATTATCATTAATATTTATTTCAAAAAAGGTATATTAAATATGGGTCAATTTAATATGTAATTAATTATGGTGATTTAAGTTGGACAAAAAAATATTAAGTTATTTAAATACAGTTTAAATTAGAGGTAGAATCATCTATCTACATTGGATTATATTTGATTGAGTTACTTTTAAATCAATTTGAATTAAATAGTAAAAAATCTAAGGGGAATTAAAACTCTTCTTAGTCCTTATCTAGATAAGGCTTTTGTAAACCCCCTGATTTTTCGAAATACATATTTGTGGAATTTCTGGATTTTTAAATAACTATTTATTGGCTTATTATATAATTTTTATTTTACATATATTTAGTATAGTTTCCATTAGTGAATTTAGTATAAAAATATATAAAGCTATTTTTCTAGTACATTAAGGATCTAAACTATATTATACAATTTTTCTCAAAATTTTAGGATTTATTTCATAACTTTTATTACTTTTTACATGTTACTTATATTGTACACTATTTACATAATATAGAATAAACGTCAATTTAGTATTAAATATTTCAGCTTGTATAAATGAGATTAGATGAAGGTTGTTTAAATAAATATTTACTCTATTTATTATCTATAGTAATTTTAAATAATGTTATAGATAATTTAGATAAATATGAACTATATTTTAACTTAATCATAATCCTAAGTCTAATAGGAAAGGATCCTTATCTATATTATATCATAACAAAGTAACTCCAATCAATTTAAATCAAATCCTATCTAATTTTGGAGGTAAATCTGAAATAATTACCTATATATACCCAATACATTCCTTCCTATCAATCATAATTCAAAATTATTTTTAGTCCAATAGGAACTCAAAAATTCGTTATCAGAATTCAGTCCCGCTTTTTAGTAGCAAGAGCAACTTGGAACGACGATATCTCCTAGCTCCGAACTCCGTTTCACCTCCAGTTTTTTTAAAAAGAAGCGTATAGAGGTAAGCTTTCTAAAACATATTTTAATAGGTAATTCGTTCTGTAGATTTCTGTAAAACTGTTTGAGTATCTAGCGTCCCAAAAATAAACGTGTTTAAGTTTTTTGATTTCGGGAGATTCTGGAAACAAAATGCGATCCGTTTAGTTTTTCGGAAAGCTGATACGAAAACCTATGCCATATCCCAATTTTAGAATCTATTAAATAAATGTAATAGTGTAGTATTAATTATAATTAGATAATAGACTATTTTCAGCATCCGAAGTTGTTCCTACACCTTCCCCTTTGTGCGTTGTTGTGATTCGTCGCCAGGACATCATCTTACTACACTACGGACATCAGGCCAGATACTTTGCCTTAATACTCTTTATAATTAGTTGCATATTTCTTTATTTGATTACTGCATATTTATTTTCTGTTTATTTTCAGTTGGATCCATGACTTGCTTTTTATAGTTTACTTGCTTTGCTTTCAGTTATTTTTCTTGCTTGTCTCTTAATATGCATATGGACCTAGTCTTAGCAGACTACCTTTTGTTAGTGACCCTTGGGAGGGTGAAGACAGTTTGATGTATGGGCTACCCAAAACCCAAAAGTCGTAGTAACTGCGTACTACGGTAGTCGTGTCGCGACGGTCACTAGCCTCGAGCTATGTGGACTGATGGGTCTCGTGGGCCGCAAGCCCTGAGTTATGCCGGCTGATAGTATTAGTACTTGACATATGCGTGTTGTAAGTTTTTACCTTATCCTGGGGGGAGTCAGCCTTCACCTGCCCATACATCGAGAGGTCTTCTAAATTAGGAGTGAGCATTATTCGGTTTTGAACCGAAAACCGAACCGAACCGAACCGAATAAGAGATTCGGTTCGGTTTTGAAAAAATTGGTTCAGTTTCGGTTTTGAAAATACTAAATTTTCTTATTCGGTTTCGGTTTCGGTTTTGGATTTCGGTTTCGGTCCAAAACCGAAAACCGAATAAGAAATTTTAGTTATATATATATATATATATATATATATATATATAATATATATAGGCATTAATTATAGGTATACTAAATATATAGATATATACTATAGGTATATTATATATAGATGTATATACTATATGTATATAATAAATATATCTAGGTATATTTAGTTATTATATATTATATAAAAAACACAAATAAACCAAAAAAATTGACTAAACCGAAAACCGAACCGATTTAATTCGGTTCGGTTCTGTTCGGTTCGGTTATTGATCAATTCGGTTCGATTTCGGTTTTGCTTATTCGGTTTCGGTCGAATTCGATTTTCGGTTATTCGGTTCGGTTGGAACCGAATAAACCGAATACTCACCCCTATTCTAAATTGCGTACTAGATTGGTTAGGTGACCTTAGTTAATGTCATGTCACACTTCGTTCTAGTCATGGCACGGGGCAATGTTACAATCGCGGAATAGTGCGCTACCCCTTGTCCTTGTTTGGTTGTAGGGGTAGTCTACTGTTTCGATGATGGGATATTGGGCCGTGTTATGGTTGGGACACTTTACTTTTACTTTGTGACTTTATGTCATATTTTATGTTCAGTATTTATGGCATGTTCTTCTTGTATCTTGTTACGTCCCTCTAAGGACCTGGTGATCTCTCCAAGTGTGTGCATTTGTGATGTTTCGCAGGTGCTCTAGCCAAGGGCATGTTTTACTCTCTTATTCTGAGGTGATTGCACTTGGATCGCCTTCGCATCGCTCGACAAATTCGTTTGTTATGTGTTTCTTCCCTTTTTGTTGGTAATGGATTTGTCTCCACCCAACAATTTGTAAATAACAATTCATGAGTTGATTTATAAATTCTTTTTTCTTTATTTGTGGATGATATTAGGGTAGTAGTTTACAGCATTTACAGCTTATGTATACATATGATGGTTTCATATATTGGAGTGTACTTCGTATGTATGCAGCTGGCATGTCAACGTACTTAGTCCTAAGTATTTTGGGACTGGGGCGTTACAACTGCTGAAAGTTAGGCCTCTTGTCCTGGCCTCCACTGCTACTGGCTCCATGTGCATCACGACCTCTCTTCAGCTTCAGCTCAAGGTCGTCCTCTGCCATGGCTCCTGTCAGAATCTCCTAAAAGGAAGTGCCTCTGTCACTCTTGGTCATGGACTTTACTTCCTTGACCAAACCCTTCGCTAAGGCCCTCAACAAATCTAGCCAGGCGTCAGAACTCTCCTGTGTACTCCTCCACTGTTTGGTTCCCCTGAACCAAACTCTCAAACTGCATCTACAAGGCACCGAGTGCTGTATCCGGGAAGAACTTCTCCTTGAAGAGCTTCTTGAAAGCTCCCCATGTCTGTCCCTCAATAACCACTCTAGGGTCAGTCTGGTACCATGTGCGGGCAAGGTCCTATATCTGGCTCCCCACTGCCTCTATCTGAATCCTGGCCGGTATCAGTGCCAGACAAAAGATCTCCTCTATATGCTCGATCCAGTCGTCGGCATGTAGGATACCCTCAGAACCTCGAAAGTCTCGTGGCCGTATCTTTTGGAAGTCCTGGATGTTCGGAGTCCTCAGTTGGTACTGCTATATCTGCCCTCCCTATGGCTGGGCGGTAACCTTCTTCATTATCGTCATAGCTAGCTGGTGGGCATTGTCTATGCCCTGCATGAAATCAGCAGACTGGCGCTGCTGGGCCTCCATCATCTGCTGGAAGAAGGCAAAAAGCTGAGCTGCATCTACTGATCCCGAATGTGGCTGTTGCTGGAACACATCTGGGATAACTAGGGTAGACCTCCGAAGAGGTGGAGGTGCACCCCAAAATACGGCAGATGCTCCGATATGAGATGAAATAAGGGGAGTTGCGGTCCCAGGGTCCTGTTGAATTGGACGAAGGTGGCAGACCTCTTGGTTGTATCCCCTGGGTTGGAACGATGAGATCGTATCTGTACCATCCTGGAGACAGATCAAACAAAGAAATCAATACTGAGAAAGAAGCGATATAATCAAAGGAGGATAGTTTATGTCAAATGAAAGCAATATCAGCAAGAATTTAGATGGCAGGAATTTAGATAAGAGTTTTTCCTAAATGTGATTGAGTACCTCAAAAACTTATATCCTATATCCTACTGCAGGCTGTAGTGATACTCTAGTTCGAATACCAATACAAACTGAGACATAACTCAGAACTCTAGACCTGCATGGGCCACCACTAAAAATGTGTCTTGTCGTGTCCTCTAGGACACGACACACATCACTTGGGGTCTCGTGTACGTGTCTACAGCTAGGTGAGGGGTAGGGCTAGGTGTTCAACACCCTGAAATGAGTCCAAGATGTGTCGTGTCCGCGTGTAGAGCCCGTATCAGAGGCTCGATTTCGTGTATGCACAGCCTTCACAAAACCCATGCGAGCACAATTTCGTGTCCGACATGACACAAAATGATCTCAAACTTGGAGAGGGGCCTGAAAGTCATGGCCCCAACCTACTGGCGAAGTGGTACATGTCCACGTGTCCTATGCTGCGAGTACGAGACTCGTGGTAGCTGGACATGCACTACAGGGTCGTGTTGACATCCCCGTGTCCAAATGCGACACAAAAATAACACCAAATCGTGCTCAATGATAGGAAATAGTAATCCACACATAATATGATACAAAATGAAGAAATTAGTTTTGAAATTCATGAATAAACATTTCATTGAGGCATTTCATCAAACACTTTACACTACACTCCAATACACCTCCGATACGCGTATCAAATGGACACAAATCCTACCAAACTTGTCTACAGGTGTATAGTAACTAGATGCATGCATCTATGATGAGAAATCAGAAGATCAAATGAGTTTAGAGGCCATTACCAATTAAAGTTAGAATCTTATGCAAAAGTACTAGAAATAAGATCCACACCAACTTGCTTTGGTCCAAGAGCCTTCAATCATTGCTAGCTAGCCTCTATTGACCTCTTCTACAGTAGAAAAGTATGTTGCAAAAGATTAGGCTCAATTTGGAGTTGATTTAGAGAAAGGGGTAATTTTGGGAAAGAACACAAATTAGGGTTTAAGGAGGCAATGAAAAGAGACAAGATGTACTGAATGATGCTCTTTATAAGGGGGACTAGCTTGGCCGACCACACATAGCTAGGGATAGGGTTTAGTGCAATGGTAGGCTATGGGCTCTCTTTATATAAATTAAGCCCTCAAGCTAAAGGCCCAACTAAACTAGGTTACTTTCTAAAATATCTCCTTAGCCAAATATCTAGGTATTATCTAACTTAGATACTTTAATTGTAAACCACTAACTTAGTTTCTAGGACCATGACTAACATATAGATTAGGATAATTCTAGGTTAAGGCCTAACATTTTAATTAGCACATTCTTAATTATCAAAATTCAAATTAATTCCAATAAATCACAAATGACCAAAATACCCCTAGTAATAAAAAGTAGTAGGACAGGACGACCCCATCTTGCGCCTCTGGGCAAAAAATTACCGAATTGAAGGGTCATCATATTGGCAGAGACCATCTTTTCTTCAAAATCCAGTGAAAGAACATTGGCGTCGACCAATCTCTGAATATGGTTCTTCAAGATTGTAATCCGAGTCGTATGGTGACGTATTGATGACAATACTTGGGATCGTCTACTTTGCCTACCTCGTCAGGACGTCGGAAGGAGGAAGTTGGAGCTTTTCAGCCCCAAGGAGTACATTGAGTAGAGCAACACATCCTCATCCTTGAAAGAATAGTTTTCTTTTGTATCGGGGGTCTATCGGGTTTTTGAGCATGAGCTGGACCCCGACTGAGGCTCACGATCATAACCTACTTTGCTTTAGACTCCCGGTCATTGTTGTTGGGAGCCCCGACAGACCTCCTGTCTTTCTCATTAGGAAAGCTTACGACCAACAAATGAGCCTCCTTAGCTTTCCTTTCAGCGTCATCTGTATTGATAATGAACGTAGCCCAGTTTGTGTGACTAGAGGAACCAGTCCAGAGTTTCGTCATAGGTAACAAGCCTTTCTGACAAATGTCCATTAGGACTGATTCGAGAATGCCTGGCAGTAGTCTCAGTACAGCTTGTTGGAACAATTCTATGTATTCCTGAGCAGACACTTTGTCCTTCTGAGTAGTGTCCAACAGAGTGGATATTGTTATATCCATTCTCGGTTCATAAAATCGAGATAGGAACGGGTGCTAAAGATCGTCGAAGGTCAACACGCAATTATCTGGCAGACTGTAAAACCACTCGTAGGTGACTCCTTTCAAGGCACCAACAAAGATATTCACGAGAAGAGCATCATCTTTTGGTATATGTCCTGTCATAGTTCTGAAATGGTTCAGATGTTGACGGGGAGATCCTCTCCCATCGAAGGGAATAATGGACAAAGGCTTATATTTCGGAGGATAGACAACCTTATTCCATTCAACTGGAAAAGGTTGACTAAGCCCCAGCTTTCGTCGCGACTCTTGTTTATCATTGGTATCAGCTCTTGCTCGAAGATCTTGGATGGCTTCGGGAACTTTCAACGTTGTTGGCATAGATGCTTGCGATAATATATGGTTACTGGCTGTAGACGGTAATGTCGCATGATGACTTGTAGTCGGGTGATTGGGAGCATTGGATTTTTTGTTATTCCCTGGCTTGGGGGCTTGAACCTGTAGCTATGACGAAGTTTGGGCCACTTTTAATTCGGCAACCGTCTTTGTTAAAAGTGATAGGCTAGCATTCATAGTATGCATCATTTCTTTGAGCATTACGAAGCGCTGGGTGTCATAGGATCTCTGTTCATCACTCGCCATATGTGACGGCATGACACAGGTGCGAGCTGATTGCTCGCTTTCGGTCGTCGACTCTCATGCTTTGCTGCTGGCGGTGTAGGAAGTAATCAAAAATGTTAAAGTTTTGATCGTCCTCGATCCCTGCGGCTTCATAGGTACACTGGGGATGGGTACCCCCGGCTCCTTCCCCTTCGGTTCCATGGGAATCACTGTCCCTTTAAAACTTATCATTGTAGTACAGTTCCAGAAGTTGGCTACCCCCTCCATCTTGGCGTGCTGAGGGTCGGTACCCCTAACTTGATCAGTATCAGGTACGGGACAATGACTATCCCAGCTTTTAGGGTTTCAAATAAGAGTTTGGATTTGGACCGGGTGCTCTGGAACGCTCCGGCGTTAGGCCCAGCCAACTTGTTGCCCTTGAGTCAGTTCTTCGGGGTATTGATCGGAAGATTAGAGTTTTTTTGTCGAGAGAGAACTCCTTGTAGCATGGGATGAGGCGAAGAGTGGCTCCTCCTATTGTATGATTGTGTCCGTTCGTCGAGACACTGTCTGCCAGATGTGGTCGAGTGTAGTTGTTGAAACACGAACTATCTTTTTGGGACTGCTGCTAATTTTTCACAGCAGCAGTTACTAACTATACTAGCACATGTGTGCCCAACTGAGGTTATTTTGTGTGTAGTACCTGTAGTTGCTCCTTTCACTTTGTGTTTGCGATTAATCACGTGACGCAGATCGTGAGAAGGAAGATTTATTTTTATGCCCTCTTCAAGCCCCCGGGTAGACCGAGTGCTGTGGCATGTAAGTGGAAGTATTTTTAAACCCAGTTCCTATGTATACGATATTTGGGCATCTGGAGGACTCTAGAGATTGGTCCAGCCCTGGCGCAAAGGCGCGTGGGCAGGGCCTATAGAGTTTCCCATCGGGCACGTGCATCATAGTCAAAGGCGTACGACTCATGCCAATTACTGGTGTGGCACCTGTGGCGTGCATAGCGTGTGTAGCTCACACCTTTAACTTAGGCCTGCAATATACAGTGTCTTCATCTTGGACTCCCTCACACGCTTGGGGCTTGTCGCAACCCAAACAGTCCAAGGCTTTTAGTTTTCCTTGGGTCTAATCGTTCCCATGCCAATTGGCAGGCGCGTGTTTCCTTCGTAGCGTCTTCTGGAACGAGCATTGCACTTCCCAGAGTTATGCGCCTGGAAGTAAGGAGATTAACGCCATCGACGCACCAAACGAGAGTTCTACTAGCGCGTGCTCTTCTTTAGCAGGTTGTGGGTAGGTTATACGAGCCTTAGGCACCCACGCTTTCCTTATTTTTTTGTCTTTGACGGCCTAGGAGAGAGGACCTACACTTCCCCAAAGAGCATTTTTTCAAATGCTAATTTGTCAAATTTAACGACAAATATCTTTGCTGTGGTTTTTAGCATGGCTGTATCAGATTGCATCACAACCTTCTTGTTGGAAGAGAAGGACTTCCCAGCAGAGTCGCCATCTCGTTTACCATCGCTTTGTGATGTTATAGAGGAGAGCTTTGAAGGTTGCAAACGAGAATATAATTGGAACTCCTGAACATTAATCTCTACGTTATACTTTTATTTTTGATCTGGGTCGTGATGATAGAGGGTTGATTATTTACTTCGTTGATGATCTGACTGTGAGGGAGAACTGTCGGACTTAACTTCACTGGCTAAGAGAACTCTCTCTGGAATGCTCTGGAACTCTTAAGGAAATTGAAGGAACTGGAGGATTTGAATGGAGGAGAGCCCTCTTATTTATAGCAGAGGAAGAGTGGTACACGCACCTATAAGCAGGAAGATGAATGGGTCCATAATTTGCCACGTAATACTCCTTGTAGACACTTACAAAAAAAGAAGAATCACTGTATTTTTTATTAGCACAAGGCACTACAAATCGAGTAACCTGAGAGATCCTACACTGAGAATCCCTGAGTACAAAAAAATCCTAGGATTGGGACGATGGAAATCGCGCAATTGCTCCTTTACTCCGTTGACACTCTAATTTATAAAAGTGGGAGAAAACCTAAAAAAATTGCTAACTCTCGGCTCACTGGCAAGAAAGGCAGCAATTTGGCTCTGAAATGCTCTCTGTTCTGTCCATTTGAAGAGGCATATGTCCTCTATTTATAGTTGTTTTATACTGAAACGACTGTTATGCGCACACAGGTGGAAAATACACTGATTTCATTGTGGGCGTATAGAATGTAGGCTATAAAGACTGCATGATCGTGGGTATATCATGGGTAGATCGTGGCCGCATGCTTCGGTGCACGACTGCTCGTAGAGACTGACGTGGCCGCATGCCTCGGCCCATGATTGATCGTGGATGTTGATCGGGTCGTAGGGTCATTTCTGCCTTGGGGCATCATGGATGGAGCAGACTATGTGTCCACACTTGGGCGCATGATTAGTATATGTAGTAGTTTTCTGTGGCACATAGCCCCCTTTATCATGTGGGCGCATAGCCCCCTTTATCATGTGGGAGCATAGCTTGATTTATCATGTAGGCGCATGGACCCCTTTATCATGTGGGCACATGGCCCCCTGTATCACGTGGACACATAGCCCATTTATCAAGTGGGCACATGGTCCTTCATTTTTATGCTTTATAAGACCCCCTTCAAAGTTTTTGACACTCGAATGAGTTCAGAATACTTTGAAAAAAGTATGGGAGACTTTCAATAGCTTCATGGGCGTATGACACATTATCTTCTTGGGTGCATGAATGTTGCCAGGCTATCAAATATGGTTGTTGAGAAAAAAATCTGAATCGACAGATTCGTTGGAACAGAATTTGAAGAGGTCCACTCTCTGTGTGATGTCTATGCGTAGCCCACGTCATCAAAATATGGGCGCATAATATGCAAACGTTGGATCTTGTGTGGGCGTATAGCCCTGTGGGCGCATAGCACTGTGGGCGCATAGTACCCTGTTTTGCCTATAAATAGGCCCGGGGAGAGAGAAAATTCATTCTCTCTTTTTTTTTTTAGAAATTTCCAAGAGTTTTTTTTTTCGTTTCCTCTTTTTCGTGATATCATGTCTCCCAAGGCTGCTTCGACTCCCAAGAGGTCTGCGAAGGGTAAGAGGCTGCAGCGAGCGGTTCTCCTCCTTCGACAACGTCTTCACTGGTCCAAGACCCCATTCTGGGTGAGGCGCTATCCTTAAAACAACGTCCAGAATGTTAAGTTGCGACGCTCGAACTTATTTCTGCTTGGGCACATAGCCAATGATATGCGCCCAAAGCAACCTTTCCATGTCTAGCATTTTTATGTGCCCACAGAGTCTTCTGCCGACATATTTGTTGCTTTTTACTGCAACATGTTATGCGCCCACACAGAAACGTTCTGTGTTTCAAGAAGGACTCCTATGCGCCCAAAGGCCATGTGGCGCATAGAATGTTTTTCCAGGACAGTCTTTTTTTGACTTTTTGTTCTTTTTTGTAGTTGACATGGTTGTCCCAGCTCTTGGTGGGATTCCTCTCAGCTCTGCCATGCTCGGGATTCAAGCCTCGTCACTGCCATGATCAGGAATGTTCAAGCTAAGATTAGCTAAAACCAGTCTTCGGTACGGATGATCACTATGCTTGAACAGGACAAGACGTTCCTGAAGCAGATGATGAACAATGAGAAGATCGTGCTCGGAGGGGCATGGAGCTTCAAGAGACCGTACTTTCTGTTCGGTGACAACCTGGAGTTTGAGGATGACGAGCCGAAACGTCTAAGGGACACTCTGTGGTCAGATTGAACGACCTGAGGATTTGGTTGTCGTCTATGGAATGCCAATACCCTCTGTCGACGTTTACCGATTTAGCTGTCCGGAGACAAATGAAATGGGATCTGACCCCTGAACTTCATGGAGTCGTCTTTGGCAAGTTCCAATTTAACTCCAGTGACCGGAAGAAAGATACATTCAAGTGTGTCAAGGGCTCCACATCCTATTCACGGGGGGCTCCATCATAGGGCCATAATAAACGACGTTCCGACTGATCTTCATCCTTATGCTGCCGAGACCCTCTCCAATCTGATGATGTCAAAGAAGGAGTCGTATCCGAAAGGGAAGCTGCGGATGGAAGGTTGGAGATACCCTATCCCATTCCGGAGTGACCTTACTGAATGGGTGCTTTGACCTACGAGGACACCCTAAAAGCTGCCGGCCTATTTTATTCCGTTAGAGCCACCCAATATGGCATAAAGTGAATTGGCCTATGTTTATCGCGTTGGTAGAGTTGTACAATCATTACACCTATACTTTCTTCACTCCGGGCGGGGAGATGGGTTTTGCTCTACATGAGATGTAGGCAATATCAAAGCTGCCCTGGGAACGAAGCCGTACGAGGAATACGTTCCTTGTGATGAAGAGCTTTTAGACCTGGAGAAGAAAACCCGAGATTGTGGGAGTGTACAAAGAGTTGCTCTGTCACTTCTATATCTGTCGCAGGATCACAAAGAAGGGCAAGACCGAGGAGGCCATTCCCCATACGAGATCTTGGACTAACTATGTCTTTATTAAGAAAGAGGAAGAAGACGGCCCGGTCTTCTTCTCAACTCGCAACCCTCAACGAAATCTGAGATAGAGTAACTGATGACAGATCATGGGACAGCAGACACCGATGACAGCGATGATCCTGAAGGACAGTCCCCGATTTATCACTTCTTCTGGCAAGCTGAGTCTAAGTTATCGGAGAAGGCTGTGCTGGCCGCTTTTCTGATGATGTGGCTCCGCGACTGTGTAATCCCAGGTAGTTCAGGGTCTATCAAGAGGATGAGCTGGGGTATGATTCTTCCGACTGTAAGGCTGGTTTTCGGATACCGTCTCGCCCTGCTTCCTACAATGGTCTGCGCCATCCAACGAGATTTGCGGGACTTTATTGCAAGCACGATGACGCTTATGGTAGAAATGACTTTGCCAGGACTGAACTTCCCTTTCATTACTTAGTAGGATGGCTGGTGCTGCACTGTCCCAGATTAATGAATGCCTTTCTTCGGAGGTTCAATGACGCAGACTAGGCCATCACCCGGGGTGCCTGCTTGTATGAGGGCTTTGAGCTTCCTACAGAATTACGAGTTCTTCAAAGTGTCCCCTCCATCTGGCAGTAGCTGTGCAGGCGATACTTTAGTAGATGAGGGAGCACTCACTGCAAGCTTCACTCCTGGAGCATTCCGTTGACTCCAGTCTATCAGGCCTTCTCATCTGGTGCTCTGGATAGGAACCACACTTTCCTGGAACCTTATCTGCCAAGTCGTTTTGCACGACAGTTTGGATATAGCCAACCTCTTCTGGGCAACCCTAGCCCTCATCTTCAGTCGATAGAAAGCCTGGTTGTCGGGGCGCGTGCATGGGGCTATTACAACGCCGGATGCACAGGGAAAATTTTATACTTTGCCAGAAGGTAAACCTGAACTCACCTGCTCTTTGATGCTGCAATGTTTTATACTCAGGTCAATACCCTTAATCCTCAGTATGACTGTGAGCAGAGTTTAGTATCGGGGGCTAGGCTTGCCCCCACTCTTGTCGATATAGGACAAGCCCGAGCAATGAGGGTCCATAGAAGGGAAGGTGCCACACCTGCAGCAGAGCCGACTGCTACAACACCACAAAGGAAGATATTGAAGACGACACTTCTCTCCCCGATGTTTCTCAAAAATAAAAAGCTTCGACTGAACTGGCTCAACAGTAGACTTTTAAAAGAAAGAAGAAACTTGTTGTCAGAGGTATAAAGAAGGTCAAGGATGTGGGTGCCTATCACGACCCGCTCCCGAATAATCGGACACGAGTCGGACACGCCCAGCCTTCGCCGATGGATACGACAAAGTAAGCTGTACAATACAAAGGGAAACTCCAAGATACAAGATGCATAAAATAACACAGCTTCTATACACGTTTCCAGAAAAGATCTCCATAATCTATCAAGTCAATACAATATCATCCGGAGACAAATCTGGTAACCAGAATAAAATTATACAATCTTGAATCCTCAATGTAATATACATGATACAACTCTAATAAACTAGGAAAAGATCTAATCTAAGGCACTGCAACTCTAGGTCCATCCTGAAACACAACTCCACCATCTCCGGACTCTGACCTAAGGTGGTACCATATTCTCAAGCAAACCTGCAACGTATCCTGTCAGAAAAAGAGCAAAGTACAACCCCGACAAGAAGCACTAAACAATGTAAACTGAAATGCATGAAAAAAGAATCAGAATATGAACTATAGTACAAGACTGGAATATAAAACCGTAGTACATGAATAACGATGAAACTATAGTACCAGATCCAGAATAATGACCTAGACTATCAGTGTAACATGCAAGTGAAATAACTATCAGAGTATGTGACCGGCTGGGTAAACAATGAACGATGATGGTACGGCTTAGAGTCCCACGTGCATGATGTGAGACCTAAGCTATTAGTCAATGCCTAGCTAGTATAGGATTGGTCACATATCTGTAGTATTTCCCTACTCCGATGTACAAGTAAAGAGCACTGAACAATGAACGATAAACGGTGAACAATGAATAATCGTGTGTACAACGTGTCAATATTAAAACATAGAGCAAGACAGAAATACAAAGTAAAGGATTCAAGTCGGTGTACTTGCCTTGCTCTGGAAGAACGAAAGTAATGAAGCACAAATCTGAATATCCACCTGATTGTAGAAGTTTGTTAGATTCTGAAATAAAGATATTTAACTAGTTTGTCTAAACTAGCTAAACCTTGCCAATTAAATATTTAGCTAAACTAGTACCAAGCTAACCAATATATATACAATATATACATATATTTAAAATATCAGAACTTATTTATTTAGAAATAATTGTCAATTTAGAATTTTATCTATTCAACAAAGAAAGGTCTACACCTATAGTCCATACCACCAAGCCAAGTTCAATTATCTAATATAGATTCTATCTATCCACTAAGAAATGGCTAGCAGCCTATACTCAATGGTGAACCCAATATTACCAAATTAACTCTAAGTTGGAATAAGGACTGGTTATAGACTGTCTACCAAATGCCTAACTGACACCATTAATATTGAGGAAGTCCACAAACCCAGGGTTTAATAGTTAAATGTTAACCTGACCATTCTAAATAATTAACTGGCCAACTTATCTCTGCTAAAACTTCCCATAACAACCCATATTCTACTAATTCCTAATTAATACTCCTTTATTTCCATTATAGACTCCCATATCTTCTTGATTCTGTCACAGGCCTGACCCAGTAAGTAGTCCTCAGTCCCTCATGAGTTTAAAGCTCACATTCGATAAACCTAAATTATCCGATAGATTGAATTAAATCTTAGCTACCAAGATAAATCAATAGCACCAGACTTATACTGCCACCAAACCCCGGCCATGTCCTTAAGTATACTCTGTATAATTAATTGATTCAAACTCTTAACTCCCGCTTACAGAATACTATCAACCTTAGTGAATTCAATGGTTTCATCTGAACATAGAATCCCAACCCAATCACTTTGGCTTACTGTCTTGCAAACTGAACCCAAGCACCATTACTTCCATGTACTCAAACTGAACCTGTGTTCATAGTTTAAACATTCGAAACTATTTGAATTACCATCTCCCTCCAAATCATCATGTCCAATATCAAGTCAAATGAACTACACACAACCTTGCTCCCTCCGAACACTCTATATACCCCTTCGTGTTGTTCCAGACACGAGTCCAGTTCATACTGGACACGAGCACCCATGATACATCTCTTATCCTCGACCGTCTGAGCTCTGGCTCAAGTCAGACACCTATAAAAATTTCAACTAAAACCTGAATACCCAAACCAACAATCAAGACATTCAAACTTCATATCCTATCCATAACGACTAATTAACAAATTCAAACCAAATAATTTATACAGTGAAGACTTCGCCAGGTTCCCATTCGAGATCTAAAAATTCAATTTCTAACCGCAATCACACATTCTAACCTAATATTACTAACGGTTATGGTACAGTAGCCATTCAAATCACCAGGATAGGAATAGAGATAACACAAGTCATACTTGTGTCTGAATCCTGGACACAGATGTATACTGCACCACAGATCCTAAAAACATGGGAGAATGTCAACGGAGAGGTGGGAATGTACCTGAGAAAGGGTCAAGTTAATCAACTCCTCTAGGATTCGACACAATTATCCCTGTGTCCAACATAAAAGAACGAATCATGGCTCAGCCATATCACCAAACATATGATAAGCAAGAATCAAAAATAAATATAGATAGATGTCTCAGTACTCTAACGATCAGGAATTGAAAATTCAAAGAATAACATCCAAACCAACTCAAAAGTTCAAAATCAAATTCTCATAATCCCTTCATGATCAATAGATCGGTCCAAAAGTAACACGGAGAATCGATTGACCGCTCGATAAAATGAATTAAATCATTACCAGAAGAAGAGGCGAGGTAGGTTTCTTACCGATTGATTTGAAGAAGAAATGATTCGTCGTGCATCAATCGATCGATCCAATCTTGATCCCTCAGATTATATTTGTTGATTCGAACAGAACTTCGTTCGAACGATCGATTCTACACGAAATTTCCTATGCACAATTCGAATAGCAAGAAGGGAGAAAAACCATCAGAATTTCAATCAAAGAAATGATCCACAAGGATTTGATTGTGATCGGGATTTCATACTCATAAAAACTGAGTCTTCAATTGAATCAAAGAGTAACAACTCCTGCTCCATAACCGCATGGATCCAAGAAGAAAAGAGAACGTCGCCGCCGTCGCCATGCTGTCGAGGAAGAAGACTCAGCAAAGGAGGGCTTCTCCGTCGTCGGATCGTGCTTCCTTCTCTGTCGCCATTGGCAGCTCAAGTTCTTGGCAATTAGGTTTAGAAAAAAATTGGAGAAGGAAGGAGTGGAGAGAAAATAAAAATAGACATAGAGAGGAGAGTGATATATATAATGGCCATGGTCGTTAGGCCGTTAGAATTGCTTGGAAAGGAAGGTAGAATTTTGGAGGAAAGAATTTGAGATTAGAATTTGAGTAGTTTCCATAACTAACTCTGCTGAGGAAAATTAGAAAGAGGAAAGGAATTTTTACTCTTCCTTTCTATAAGGCCATGCCCAGCTGACCCGGTTGTAGTAGGCTTAAAATAAGCCCAACCAGCAAATAGTGGTTTAGAGGAACTATGGCTTTAACTAATTATTGTGTGCTTAACAGGAAATAGTTTATATGCATAAATCATTAATAATAATTTTTAAAAAAAAACTTTTCTAAATATCCTCTTTAAACCATAGGAATTATTTTATACTTATTAATTCCTGGGAAGTGGGGTTACAGTGCCGGCTCGCCTCCTCCAAGAAGATCTTTCCGGCAAACTCAAAGTAGTGAAACGGCGTCACGGGCTATTGCTATCCCGGAGGTAGATCCCTTTCTGGATTCCATAGCCATTTTGGTAAAACTAATACTCGTGCCGTCTTCAAATAACGCTCTCTTACCCTTGCGTTTGTCTTTTGTACAGGACGTTGAAGTCGCGACCGAGGCAGGTGCCTCTTCATCTGAAGAGGTGGACGTAATGACGGTGTCCCCCATTCATCCTCAACCGAAGGATGAAGCCAGTCCCACTTATGATATCACTTTGGGAGATATGTCTGAGCTTGGGGCTCTAATAAATGAGTTGGATGAGAGTCAAATCCAATCAGCTCAACCTCCCGTGGGTATGCTCTTGTTGCACCTTACTTCGGATGAGATTTTTTGACTTTAATTTTGTATACTCCTCGTGAGGCTGACTTTCGTTGTATATTCCTTTATAGACGAGAAGAGGGAACAAAGTACAGAGGCTGCTCCAAACAATAGGAAAAGACAAGAAGTTTCCCCCGGTTCTCCCGGGGTAGTTGGTGCAAAAAGTTTTGTCAGTAAACCGGCGTCGGTTGTTGAAGAAGTAATTGAACGGCGCGTTGAGATGGCTGCTATTGAATTTGCTCCAGGTCCTGCTGGGGCCCTTGTTTTTGGACCATTTTTTGGTGAGTCGGTATCGATAGCTGAAGAAGTTGATCAGCTCACCGAGGCGGCTGTTACCGAATCTGCTCCAGGTCCAGCTGGGGCCGTAGAAGACAAGCAACCTGTGTCTATTTTGGCTGAGGCTGACATTGAGCGACCTGGGTCTGCTCTTGTTTTTCTAGCTCAAGTTGACATTGAGCAGGCATGAGGTATGAAATTACAACTCTTTCACACTCTTTAAGTTTTTCTTTCCGTTGATGATATGTATATTGCTATATTTGTAACACCCAGTTTTCCAAATGAGGGTAATTTTGAACTTTTGTAATTATAATTATTTATTTATTGATATTTATATCACACTATGATTTTTGGTGATTTTTAATCATTTTAAAACTATTTAAAAACTATGACTTGTGATTTTGATGTGCTGCTGGTGAAACCCTAGAGACTGTCTGACCTAGAGCCTAACCATGTGATTAGGATATTTATTTATCATTTTTAGCCTAGGGGTATTTTGGTCATTTTGACTTATTGGAATTATTTGATTAATTATTGGATTAATGGTTGTTAATTTTGACCTTTACTAGTTGTGACTTAAGAGACTAACCTAGATGTTGAATCTAGCTATGGTGACTTGAATAGCTTGGTGGGACCCTAGTCTAACTTAAGTCAACCCAAGTTAAGTCATTAGAATAAAGTTTCATATAGGAGAATAAATGATTAGGTTCATGGACTTTTGACTTAAGGAGTGATTTCCTTTATCCTTGAAACTTGGCCCAAGCCCATTAGTTATAACCCTAACCCTAATTTTCCCCCTTCATGACCAGCCCCATAGGGATCCGAACCATATATAATATCTCTTCCTTTGGTTCTTGCCTCTTTTGTATTGAAACAATTATTGGAAAAGGAAAAGTATTGGCCATTCTTCCCCAATCCATAACTATTCCATTTTAATTCCTTTTTGACTCTAGTTTTATGCAGTAGAGTCTAATCCTACTCTATTTTCTGTTCATGGAGACAAATCTCAATTTTGGTACAATTTGGAGCTGTTGGCTTGCAAGGAGAATCATCATATTTGGGGCTTTTTTCTTGTCATTGACATCCTATAGGTAAATACCCTAAACTATGTTTTAATTTTGATTTTTTTGCATCATAGCCTAGATCTAGGTGTCCCTTAGCTGTCCCTCAAGTTTGGTAGGAAACCGTGTCCATTTGGTGTCCGTATCGAACACGTGTCAATGTGTATTGCAAGTATTTGTTAGAATGCCACATAGAAATGGATTTTAGTAATTTGCAAAACTAATTACATAGGTTTGTAGCTAATTAGGTCTATATTCTATTTCAAATTGACTGAGCACGATTTGGGGTTGTATTCGTATCCAAAATAGACACGTACCTCATGCACGAGACATGCACGGGGCTCGTACGGCTCCCTTGCTGCTCGAGGTCGACACAGGACATGACACGACATGATATTGGATGAAACTTGGTATACATGTGAGCCTAGTGTCTGACACAACACCCATAAAGTTTAATAAGTTCTCGATGTGTGTGCGCGAAGAAATTACGTTCGTACTGATTTTTGCCCCACTGTACACACACGAATTTTTGGCTCTGATACGCGACTCAAATAAAGACACTGCGACACCTAGACACATATCAAGGTGACACAAACCTAGCCCTATACCTGGCGAACATGTGTGCACAACCACGTGGACACTAGGATACTGTGTCATGTCCACGAGGCCTTGAACTGGCCGCACGACACAGTATCTGGGCATTCTGATACTGTCCGTGTTTAATTTGTTTGGAACATTTCGTATCTACTTGTGAGGACACGAATTCATCCCCCTGACACCCAATCATGTGTACTTCATGTTGGCACACTCAATCCTGCATTTTATTAGGTTTTCGATGGTATTTGGGTTGGAATTTTGGTCGAGTTCATCAATATATTGGCCACTCTTCTCATTCACTGTTTTAGCACTTTAGGACACACATGGATACGTTATTGACACCATGACACTCTAACACTTCACACTCTAACACTTCACACACTCACTTCACTGCTCGTAATGACACTCGAACACCATGTCCTGATGCACTTCACATCCCACATTAATACTTGTTCACTGGTTCTGATAATTGACACATGTTTGATACATGGTTGACACACCACTTGCTGTACACTGACACTCACTTGATACACTCTTGATACACCTTGTTCACATGTCTGATACTTATCTCAGTTTGGGGTTAATATCATATATAATCTAATAAAGGGGTATTACAGGACAACTAGTTAGTTCATTGGGTTGGAAATTGAATCTTAGATATTAGTGTATATTGGAATTTGTTTAGGATGCATGTATCAGAGATTCATGAGAAGGATTAGGATAGTGACAAGGTGGTTTGGGTGTTAGCCATTGTTGGTGTGTGCAAATTGGTTAAGTCCTTGGTAAACAAATTTGTTCAGTTATTAGTTTCCTGTTGATATCAATAGATTATGATTAGTTAATATGGTATGGGATTCCTGAGTTTAGGTTGATGTTGAACATTGGTTTTAAATGTTTAGTTTGATATTGGGTGTAGAGAGTTGAGTTGGTCAGTTTTAATAGCTTGTGGCTCTGCCATATGTTCTTGCTTGCAGGTAGGTAGCAGCCAGGAAGCCTACCTGGTTTGGCATTGGCTGTCCTGTAGTAGGCTGCCCTGGTTTTGCATGAGGGGTGAATGATAGAAGTGTTGGTTGTCATGCAGTAGGCAGGCAAGCCAGGGGGCTTGGCTTGAGATTTCAGGAAAATAATAGGAAGGGTGAGGCCTTAGACTAAGAATGAGGGTGTTTGTGTGTGTGGTTTCATGAGAGATTAGAGTATGGAAGAGGGGACTTGAGAGCAGTAGCCTTGCTACTGTTGGCTAGTAGCAACAGTAGCAGCAACATGTGCTGCACTCTGCAGGGCAGCAAGCAGAGAGTACAGCAGGCACCAGTGAGAGTTTATGAGTATGCCTTGTATGTGGAGTTGAGTGAGAATAAGGGATTACATAGGCAGAAGGTTATGGTATTATAGGGCATGGTATGGCATTGATTGGTAAGTGAGGATACATGTATATAGGTAGTAATGGCTTGTTGTTGTTTTACCTAAGAGGGATTCATGTTTAGACTATAGGCTTAGTTAGGTATTAGTTGAGAGTTATATGTATATATGTGAGATGATGTTATGAGGGTTTACCCCCATGTAGGCTATTGCCTATATTTATGGGATATAGTAAAGGTACATTGTGATATAGTTAAATATATATATGGTTATATATATGAGGGCATGTTAGATATGAGTTGGGTTGGGTTGGTTTCATAGCATATATATACCTTATAGGGTTATCACATAATGGTAACTTGTTATAGGATATACCTTAGACATGGATGATGGGATATTTTATGGATTGGTTAGGATAATGAGTTTGGCCTTGTAGCCTAGTAAAGCAATACCCTATACTTGGACAAGTTTAACCAATTGACCCTTGCTAGCCTAAGTTTGACCAATATTGACTTATTGACTTAGTTAACTAGGTAGTTGACCATAGATAGTTGACTTGACTCTTAGTTGACTAAAGGATGACTAGTTGACCAAGGTTTGACAATTTAGCTAGATATTGACTTGGTTTGACCAAGAGTTGACTTTGACCTAGATTAACCTAGAAATATATGTAGTTTGTATCGTAAACTTTATTTATCTTATTTTAAACACATTATAACTTGTACTGCTCTATTTAGGACATTGTGACTCTGGTGTAGACATCTAATATTATACTACTCTTTTCAGAGTATCAGACGAGTACATTCTCTGATAGTTCGCTCATTTACTTGTCAATTACTGTACTTCTGTTCTAGTTAGTTTTATGTGATTCTCTGTTACAACACGTATGGATATTTCTAGATTCATGTATGTGACACACATACCATATTGTCTGGCCTCTATTACTGGAATCATTCTGGAATCATTGCTAGTATCATCATGTTTGGCTGGACTTATCTCGATTTTCGTGTCGAATTCTGGATTCACTTGTATTGCGGGGTGGGGAAATATTGAGTAAGACATGTAGACATATCCCAAATCTGGATTCTCCTAACTGGAATCTACTGGAAGCATAGCCATCTCTCGCCTGATCAGTGAGTGATATGCCTGATACCTACAGCCATTTACATGTCAATCTCGATATTTTAAAACATACTGTTAGAATATAGCTGGTCTCACCTGAATTCTTGATCACTGACTAGAATCATCTTGTACTGGATTCATCTTGTATTAGATTCGTCTCGTACTGGATTTACATAGGATTTACACTTGGCTTACATTTACTGTCTGGACTTATCATGTTACTCTAGTTCAGTTAGAATTTTATTTTACAGTCTTCATTGCCATGATTCTTCTCTTGTTTTAGTTACTTTACTTTCCTTGTATCTTAACTGTTTCTCGAAACCATCACCTGAATATAAACTACCATGTTCATCAATAAAACTGTCTATAACTGTTTTATAGTTCTCTGTCATTTACTTGGGTTTTCTAGATGAGTTGTACTCGTTCCTGTCCTGATTGGACCTGTTAAAAATTTTACAGATGATTGTCCTGAGGACACTTGCCCTACTTACTATGGACCAGGAGATGTTTTAGCTACATTTGGCCTCGACACTCAGAGTGATCGGAAGACTAGCTAGTTGAGTTTTAGAACTTGAATTATAATAAGTTGAGATATATTTTGTTTTGAGATTGTTTGAGATTATTATTATTTAGTAGTTGGTTTTGTTATTATTATTTAGTCTTAGTTATAAACTTCTGTGTTATCATATCGTGCTTAGACTGTGATTGAGATTCATTATATCTATACTTATCCTCCGTTCGGAGTTGAGATTTTGACAAGTACATTATATAATTGCGTGAGTTGTTGTTTAGATAGTAACCTAGAACAGCGTTCTACCGTCGATACTGCGGCGTAGGTTGGGCACTGTTACGTACTCGTACCCTCACAGTGGGTGCGGGTCGTGACAATATTGTCAGGTTCGGCTTCTTCCCAAGTATCTCTTCCTGGGGCAGAAGATCCCCATCAAGCTCCCTCTCCAATGACTTCCTCTGAAGATGATAAAATGGCTCAGGAAGTCATAAAAGCTTTCTACTCTATCCTGAAAGTGAAGCTTCATGGAGTCTTAAACCGAAATGCCGCCTTCGGGCCTGTAAAGGCTATTACTGAATGTCAGGTGGCAGTCCTTGAAAGTATTGCTGGTTATGAGGAGCGGGTAAATGCTTTAAGAAAAGTCCTAGCTGACTTGGAAGACCGAGTGGCCAGATTCTGTGAAGTCAGTCGACGAAGCCCAACCTCGATGTTTCTTGAGGAAGACGCAGCTTTGGTCGCGGCTATTGAAGAGAAGGAGGCTACTTTCCAAGCGAGAAAGGAAGCCTTGGCTAAAGAGATTAGTGAGCTGGCTGATCAATATGAACAGTTCATTGCTGCAAGCCAAGCTCGTATTTTTTCGAAGGACAAGCTGGCTGCCCAGATCACTGAAAATTACAATCATATTACGCAGCTTCATAAGGAGATTGACCAGCTAGAGACCAACTTAAGAGCGGTTGTGTCTGAACAGGGGGACTATACCGCTCAAGCTGTTGTGACTGCTACAACTTCAGACCAATTAAAAGAGCAGCTGGTGAAGTTGGAGGAGGAGCATGCGAGACTAGTTCCCTTCAGGGATGAGACTACTCGGTAGAAAGAAGCGCGTCGTCGTGCTCTTGTTAAAACACAAGCTGAAGTCACGGCTTTGAGGGATAGCATCAATCAATTATGTATCCCTTAAGTCTTCTTATTTGTAATTGGCTCATTTAGCCAAAAAAAACTCTTGTATCCTGATTTTTTTAGAACAATTCAATGAAGAATCTATTGGCTTTCTGAACTCATGAATGTGGTTTTTGAAATATCAGACTAGAGGTAATATGGACGTAGTAGAGATATTTCTGGTAGGTATTCCACTGGGGAATTGGATGTGGACTCATTACCCGTTTTATATTCAAGGTTCTTGAATATAGATAATAAGTTGAAAGAAGCTGCTAATAGAGGTAATATGGACGTAATAGCATAGAATGTTTTATATCTCGACCATAGGTAATATGGACGTGGACGAGTATATAACATTTAAATAGGAGTCAGTAAATAATTCAGATATGGACGTGGCAAAACATTTCTTAATTATCCCACTGGAGAATAATTATCGAAAAATACTTCAGAGGTAATATGGACGTGACCGTTTTCATGGACAGAGTTCAAACGAAGATAATTTTTAGAGGCCCTATTATCCATGACGTATTCAAGACTCTTGAAATACGGATAATAGTTAGACGATTCTCTGAATCACATAAACATCACACTGTACATTTACATGATTAAAGTCAGGTATCTGTGAACGCTGAAGGTCACACATAATATTTCTTCAGGAACTTGCCGTTGATTGGCATCATAAGCAAGTCACCATCAGGCTTGGTTAGTCGATACGCACCGTTAGAATACACCGATTCTATAACGAAAGGACCTTCCCATTTAGGCTAGAATTTTCTTTTTGTCTTGTGCATCATGAATATTGGTCTTCTCACTACTAAGACCAGATCACCAACTTAAAAGATTTTTTTCCTTCACCTTTTTTATTAAAGGTTCTAGAAATGCGTGCTTGGTATAGCTCAATATGCTGTTAAGCTAATAAGCATTTTTTGTCTAGCGCTTCCAGCTCTTGTAATCGCAGACGGTAACTTTCTTCGGCAGTCAACTAATTGGCTATGGCTACTCGAAGAGACAGAATCTGGATTTTGAGAAGAAAAACTGCTTCTATAAACCATAGAGAATAGCGTACTGCCTGTTGGAGTTCGAACCGTTGTACGGTAGGCCCAGAGAAATTTGCCGAGCTTTTCATTCCAATCGTGCTTGTTTGAAGACACGAATTTCTTGAGAAGTTTGATGATTGTCTTATTGAAAGCTTCTGCTAATCCATTAGCTGCTAGATTGTAAGCGGTAGATGCTACATTCTGGATTCGATTCTTATTGTAGAACCGATAGAATGCATGGCTCACAAATTGTGGACCATTATCATGGATGATCCTGCGAGGTAGGACGAAGCGGTAGATTACGTGATGTTTGACGAAACCGATCACGTTTGATATCTTTACTTCGATGATTGGTATAGCTTTCGCCTATTAGGAGAAGTAATCGGTTATAGCCAGGATAAATCGATGTCCTCTGGAGGATGGCGGGCTAATTGGGTCGATGACGTCCATACCCCAGGCTTCAAAAGGCCAAGATGCCACCGTCGGGTGTAGAAACTCCGAAGGTTGATGAATGAAATCAGCGTGGAATTGACAAGCCCTACACTTTTTTGCATATTTAACAGCATCTGCTATCATCGTGGGCCAATAATAACCCATAGGCGATCTTGTAATTTGGGGCCTGGTTGGTGTGTACCACAAATTCCGTCGTGAGCCTCACGTAGTGCATGTTTGGCTTCTGCGTCTGATAAACATCGTAACAGTAACCTATCATAAGAACATCGGTACAGCATTTTGGTTGCTATATCATTGTAAAATCTGAGAGATCCCGTTGGATAGACACTGCTTCCTTCGGGTCATCAGGGAGGATTCCGTAGACAACATAATCTATGAAAGGAAATCTCCAGTCTTTGATGTCGACGTTCGTCTCTGCTGCATAGTTGTGATGAACATGCAAGGCATCTTTCGCACAGAATAACTCTCGACCAGACACTGTGATCGAATGCTGAGTATTGATAGAAACGGTCAAGGAAGCAGCCAAACCGGCTAAAGCATTTGCTTCTATATTCTGTAATCGAGGTACATGCTCGATGAAGAATCAAGCGAAGGTAGAAGCCAACTCGATCGTCGCTTTGTGATATGGGATGAGATTTTCATGACGAACTTCATAATCCCCTCGAACCTGACTAACTATTAGCTTAGAATCACCATAAGCTTCAAGATAGTCAATTCTAAGTTGTTTTGCCAGTTAAAGGCCAATCAGTAGGGCGTTATATTTGGCCCCATTGTTGGTGCAAGGCTGCACGAGAGAATACGCATGGTGTATAACCAGATGATCGAGTGAAACAAGCACGATCCCTACTCCGGTCACAATATTTTCTTTAGGTCATGTTCTTGATGCACCGTCAAAGAATATTCTCCAAATGGAGATTTCCTCAGTTGTAGTGTTAGACTCAACCACTTCATCTCGGATTTCATTATAGAGTTTGGAAGATTCTGGCACTAGATGAGCTGCTAAGAAGTCAGCTAATGCTTGGCCTTTTACTGCCTTCTGAGGAATGAACAACATATCGTATGGAGTCAACAGCATTGCCCATGTAGCTAAACGAGAATTAAGAGAACCTGATTTAGTCATGAGTATTCTGAGAGGATTGACTCTAGATATGATATGGATAGTCTGTCCAGACACATAGTGATGTGTCATCTGGATAGCAAATACCAGTACGAGATATTCCTTTTCAACAGGTGTGTATCTGTGTTTGGCACCAACCATCGTGCGACTGAGGTAATAGATTGCCTGTTCATGACCACCTTTATTCTTCTGAGCTAATAGGGCACCAAGAGAATGATCCATAGCGCGAATATATAACAAGAAAGGCTTTCTGACTATCGGAGCTACCAACACTGGAGGGCTTGTGAGATACCTCTTGATATCGTCAAATGTGCCCTGACATTGTTCAGTCCAAACGAAAGATATTTCTTTCTTCATGAGCTGAGTAAACGGTTCACACCTTCCAGAAAGATTTGAAATGAATCGTCTGATGTAGGCTAACCTTCCTTGGAGTCCGCGTAGCTCTTTGAAATTTCTTGGAGGACGCATATCGAAGATAGCTTTAACCTTCTCCGGGTCAAGATGTATACCCTTTGAAGTGATAACAAAACCAAGGAACTTGCCGCTGGAGACTCCCAGAAAAGACTTATTTGGATTCATCTTGAGTTGGTGTGTATGCATCAGTTCGAACACCGTTCTCAAATCTTGGAGGTGGTTGCCCTTGAGACGACTTTTAACTGCAATATCGTCTATATATAATTCTAATTTTGCGTAAATGATCGCAAAAAATTGTGTTAGCTCACTGGTATGTCGCACCCGCATTTTTTAATCCAAAGGGCATCACCATATAGCAGTATATCCCCAACGGTATTCGAAAAGATGTGTGTTTCTCATTATCGGGGAACACCTTGATCTGGTTTAGCATGAGAACTCATCCATGAAGGACATTCGCTCAAAGCAATAAGTATTGTCGATCATTACATCGGTGATCGGTAGAGAAAACTCATCTTTTGGGCATGTAGAGTTCAAATCACGGTAATCGATACAGACTCAAACTTTACCGTTCTTTTTCATGACCGGAACAATATTAGCGACCCAGTCTGGTGTTGTTCTTCGCGAATGAAACCACTTGAAATAAGCTTTTTGACTTCGCTTTCGATGGCCTCCATGATATCTGGTCGGAACTGCCGTTGCTGCTGCTACACTGGCTTAGCTTTAGACGAGATATTTAGGCGGTACATAGCAACTTTAGGGTCTAAGCCTGGCATGTCTTCATAGCTCCATGCAAAGATGTCGATATTTTCTCTTATAAGCTGTATAAGAGATTATCGTTCTTCACCAGACAGACTTTTGCTGATAAAGATTGGTTTAGGAGATGATTCATCTCCTAAATTAACTTGGACGACTTCATCTTCAGTAGGTGGTTCACGTGGTTCAAAACATAACTCCCACCTGGTGTCCATCTTTTGAGCCCATTGTTCAAGCTTGATTGATTGGACATCTTCTGAAATTTGGTCAACTGACACCATGTTGATGGATAAGTTGTTTTGAGCATGTCTCCAATGCTGGAGTCTGAATCCCAGAGGCAGGAATCAGAAGAATGAGAACAATGATCAACTTCAACGTCTGATCCTTCAGGAATTGTTGGAGGAGTAACATAACCCAAACCAACACCATTTTGTTGATAATAGTTCTCGGGTTTGCCGGAAGAAGCAAAGTGACGTATTGGCAATCGTCGTCCTTTACCGTGGTTTAGTCTCTGGTCGCTTTTTATATCATATCCCATGTACTGGATGATATTCTTGGCCTGCCAACTCTATCGGTAAAGCTGCATTGTACCTGAATCATAGTCATCTTCGGCGTTATAATCGGGAGTAGTAAAGTCCTGAACGAACTTTCTTTCGCCAATTATTCGACCGAAGATGATTAGTTTTTTACCCTTCTTTCTTGCTGGAACGATAAAGTAGTGGATATCTTCTGGCCAGACTTTTTCTCGCAAACTGGGTGTCGTAACCGGCATGCAGAGATGTGGTTTTATGCCATGATCTAAGGCATATAATGTATTTACGTACTGGTTTACAGATTGGTAGACATCAGAGTAATTCAAAGATAAACCTTTACTCAGAAAATGTACAAGTTTTCTTCAGGGATAACATCATCCACTGAAGGTACATTATTTTAAGAATTGATATACTCATTAAGGGCATCATCATCCGGGACAGGAGTCACAGACTTGGTCAAGTTCACTACGTAGGGTAACTCATCAGGATTGGGAGGATGGGCTTCAGCAGGTTTCACCCGAGTTGTTTTGCGGAGAGTGATGGTCAATGGTGCGGCAACATCAGGATGCTTCTTTTTGACCCAGATTGTGAGAGGCTTTGAAGTACTTTGTGGAGTAGTACGTCCTTTGACTCGGATAACCAGGGGACCGTCACTGACGGATGAATTAACTTCAGATTCATCGTCAGCTTCATTGCCGTCATCCTTGGGAGGCTGAGACTGATAGAGTACCGAATCTCCATAGTAGGCTTCATTACCCTTGAAAGGATCGACATCGACAAATTTTATCCTCACGATGCCATCACTGTTGACGTACTTAAAGCACTGGTGAAGGATAGAAGGAACAATTATGTTCTCGTGTATCTACGAACGTCCTAACAAGACGTTGTAGGACACATTGGCATCGATTACATAGCAAGCAACCTCTGTCCGAAGATCACCAATCTGGCACTTGAGACGGATCTTGCCCCGAGGGTGACTTCTCCCAGCATTGAAAGCCATGATAGTTGTATTGGTTGCAGACAGCTTGTGCAAAGGGATCCCTAGAATTTGGAGTAAACTTCTAGGGATGATGCTGAGGGAGGAACCTGGATCGATATGCATTCGATCCACCTTAATCGCCTCGATATACCCTGTATAGTACAAAGGTCTGTCATGACGATTATTTTTGAGTAGCATGTCCTCTTGTGAAAAGGTGATGTTGGGAACCACTTCCATGGTGCTATGGCAATGAGGACAAGAGACCGGATCTTCAGCGGAAGCTTTGACTTCAGCGAGATAAGAGTCGACATATAGTAATGCCTCACTTAAATCTTTACGCGTCTCTTTGGAGAGCCGCAGTAGATCGAACACTGACAATCTGGCAGGTGTATTGGCCAGTTGTGCCAGTATGTCATAGTTGTAAGGACGATCCATACCTTCGGAAGCTGGTGACTTTAGAGATTTGTCAAATTGCGTCTCCTTCTGCTTAGCTTTGTCGGTAGTTGAGGACTTGGACGGACCAGCTTCTGAACTTGTGGGGGCAACAGGAGCTTGAGAAGGCATTACGTTCTTTTGTGTGGGGTCATAAGTCCGCAAGTAAGTCTTGTCGGATCGTGTTTCACCAGATAGGACTTCATAAATAGGAGAAGACTCCATATGGCATGGCTTGTATTTTTTGCCCCTCTTTGCTTTGGAAGATACTATCCCCTGCTTCATTTCTTGCACAAGGTTGGAATGGACCCACATAATCTTACCACGCTCCGTCGTGAGTGGCACCAGAGTTGATGTTGAATCGCGAGCTGGTGGCAGATTGACGACTTCCATTATTGCCTTGGAAATTAAAATTATGCCGTCTGGAACTTCTGTGGAAGGAAAGTCACCAAATTGAAGAGAGATCATGTTAGAAGACACGAGCTTGTCTTCAGCTTCGAGGTTGATAACTTAGCTGTCGATAAGCTGTTGTATCTTTCTCTTCAGGACGATGCAATCCTTCGTAGAATGGTGCACGTATTGATGATAGAGACAGTACTTAGGTTCGCTGAGTCGGCTTGCCTCTTCAGGATATCATGGTGGAGGCAATATCAGTTTATTACCCTTCATCAATGTGTTGAATATGGTAATAACATCATCCTCGTCGAAGGAGAAAGTTTTCTTGGGTCTGTCATGAGCACTCTGAGAATTGGGAGCTCCCTGGGAAGTGTCAACCTTCAAGACTTCTTTTCTTTTACCCCTACGGATAGGGATAGTTTGGGGGTGCTTACCTTTGTCTTCAGATTTGGGTATCTTCAACCCCAGTAGTTCCAGATTATGAACATCATTTTCAGCAGCATCAGCGGCCCCGATGAAAGCGGGCCATGTATCATACTTATGTATACCCAGATAGAACTTCACTGTAGGAAGAAAGTTATGCCAAAAAGTATCCATAAGCTCCGAGTCCGGTATACCGAAGGGCATCTTCAAGGCTAGTCATCTGAAGCGTTAGGTAGAAGCAAAAACAGTCTCACTTTTTCTCTGCTTGGTCTCGATGAGTGTGGACATAGTAACATGCATGCCACTCTCGTAAAACCTATTGAGGAATAGCCTTTCCAAGTCTTTGAAGGAGTTAATTATGCAACCGTCAGGCAGACTACAGAACCATTCAAAAGCTACTCCCTGCAAGGTACTGATAAATAGCTTTAACAAGAACATATTATCTCTTGGTAAGTGCAGCGTCTGTGTGTTGAAGTATGTCATGTGTTGGCGATGAGAAGTCATCCCGTCAAACGAATTTAGCATCAATGTCTTGAAGTTAGGAGGACAAGTGGCATTTTCCCATTCAGGAGGGTAAGGTTGAGATATCCTCATCTTCTGAAGCTCGTCTTTGGGTGAGATGGTATCGAGGCAGGCAACAAGAAAATCAATTGCATTTTGTTGATTAAGCAGATGTTGAGAAACGGCTGTTGTACGATTGTCAAGTGCTGTCGGCGAAGGACCACCCCCAGCATTTATGAAATTTGGAGGAGGTGCAACGGAATGGTACTCCTTTTGTAGTAAATGAGGGTTATTGCTACGAACCGGACTAGCGTGTGCTGAGACGTTTGGTTGAAGTGGGGGAGCAACACCAGTAGTTTGGACAGCCATGATGCTGGCAAGCATATTATTGATCTTGGCAAACGCCACTTCATGGTTCTCCAGCCACTGGCTGGTTTGATCACTAGCTTTAGGTCTTTCTTCATCTGCCATGTACGCCGATAGCACGTGAGGATGAACAGTACAGTTGGTGCTGATACTGTCTGTCTCAGAGTTGAGGAGGCCTTCATCTTCATGCAGGGGAGGTAGATAGTCACGGTCAAACTCAAAGAGATCATCGTCATCTGGAAGGCTACCACCGGCGTAGAGGTCGTCCACTTCAGAGTCTGAGAGAATACTACACTCAGCTTGAAGTTCTGAGGGAACACAACCCCAAGCTGGAGATTCCTCGCCATCTATAAGGGGTCTCGTCCCTGACCGAGTACCCATATATACTCCTTCAGAAGTAACAGCTCGCTGGCTGTTTGCTAGCAGACTTCTTCTTCTGTTCGCGGAACTGGAAGAAAATATTGGATTAGTGATCCACCTTCTTTGAATAGGGCTTCCATAGGGAGGACCCCACGAAGCCATGTTAGATGAAAAATATAGTGGCATTTCATCATCAGAACGTTGCAGTCGTTAAAACACAGACTGCCTTGAAGAAACTTTCGTTGTTTTGGAGCAACAACAGTTAATGACAATACTAGTGCACGGGTACTCCGGTAGAGGAACCTCATGTGTAGTGATGATCTCCCTCGCTTTACGCTTGTGAGTTATCATGTCGTGTATATCGGCAGAAGGGAGCTTCGTCTTAGAACCCATTTCACACGCATTGCCAAGCTTTTCATATGGGTTTGTAAGGGAAGTTTGCACATCCGGACTTAGTTCGTGTGAAGGAGTAACCCCTACACCTAACTTCCGTGATGACCATGAAGACAGCCACGTGCTATATGCGTTGGGGTCTGCCTTTTTGCTGTAGGCGCATAGGCCTTGAGGCATGCCTTTGGACGCATGCTTCCCAAGAAATCTGGCAGCACGCTTGGCCTTCCTAGCTGTGGGCGCATAGAAGAGGTCAGTAGAGTCTGGGCGCATGGGTACAGAAAGTCTACTGAGGACAGAAGTCTTCTGACCAGAGTTATGCGCCCCACCATCCTTTGGACGTATAGCCCCGGGCGCATACTTTGGGAAACAACACCATTTTCCTCCAGTTTTGCCATCTTCGTTTGCTAGCTTCGCTGAGTTTGCTCAGAGTGTCGAACACTTCGATTTTTGGCATCGTAGTGTTTTCCTTTGCCAAGTCTAGAGAGTTAAACACTTTGTTCTTGATTGGACAAGAGGGACACTGCAAAAATTTGTCAGATTAGCGACGTTCCAAAACGTCGCTAACCTCGGTAAAAATGTCGCTAAGTGAAGTTAGCGACGTTTTAGGCGACGTTTTGGAAACGACGGAAAAAAATGTGTCGCTAAACGAGAAAACGTCGCAAAACATCGCTAGGGCGACGTAATATAGCGACGTTAGTAACGTCGCTACTTAGCGACGTCATTTGCAACGTTTTGACGTTGACGCTAATTAGCGACGTAAAAGGCGACGTTATCGTGTGGTCGCCGTTTAGCGACACTGTTACGACGTTTTGGCGACGACGTGCTGACATCAGATTTGGTGCCACGTGTTGCCACGTCAGCATTTAGCGACGTTTTTAGTGACATTTATTAACGTCGCTATTATATAGCGACGACTAGTAACGTCGCTAAAAATGTCGCTAAGTTAAAAAAATGTAAAAAAACAGGTTCTAGAATGCAAATGGAGCTGGAGCCTGAGCCAAAATACAGAATATAAAATACAAAATACAGAATCCAATCCCTGGGTTCGCCGACCCTCTCGGTGGAAAACTCAACGCCGGCACGCACAATACATCCCACCAGCACAAAAAAATTAAAAAAATATACTATCCACAACGAACAATGTCAATATATAATATCCTCAACAAAGCAAATCAATATTCGCAAATACGTACAAACTCAATATCCTCAACGAAAAAACTGAATATCTCCAAATACGTACAAAGTCAAAAATGTAGTACAGTCCAAAAATGTAAAAACGAAACTACTAATCGCCGGGAGATGGAGCTGGACCCGGTACTGGAGCCGGAGCTGGAGGAGGAGCGCCACCAGATGACTGTCGTCGCAATGTCAGGATCGTCTGATACTCCTCCGGTGACAACAGGTGGACGAGCATGTCCTCCCGTGTACCGCCGGATGTAGACGATGCTCCCGGCGTACCAGTAGACGGTCGCTCCGTAGCCATCTCCTGGAACTGCTGTATCTGCTCGACCAACCGCTACGTAGCCTCCTGCGTAGCGCGGGTTATATGTCGCAGCGCCTCCGTAGTCTCCTCCAGCCTCTCAAAGTATGAGATGAGCGCAGAATCATCTGTATGCGGCGCCCCCATCCTCTGCAGGATCTCATCACGCAGAGCTGCGATCTGTGCATCGACACTCTGCTGGTGGCGGAGCGACTCCTCAGTCTGTACGGGGCCGGGCACACTAGTGGTGGTCGCAGAGGACTGTGATGCAATGAAGACACCATAGGGGCCCGTACTATAGTACGTACCCCTATGCATGCCACCAACGGCCCTCATCCACAGCTCGTCATCTGACTGAGCTGAGGCGGCCGAGGGCTGCTGGGAAGTGCTACCACCAGCTCCTACTGACCGTGTCGGCCCGGCCTCCCTAAGCCTCAAAAACTCGGCCTAGAAATAACATCTATATGAATTCTCACGTGGTCGCTAAAAATTAATATTAATGAACTAGCATTAAGTAAAACTTCTAAAACTCGGCCTAGAAATAACATCTATATGAATTTTCTACGTAACTAAAAATTAATGTTAATGAACTAGCATTAAGTAAAACTTACATAGGTGTCCCGGGCCTTGTCGTCTATGAACCGCTCCCCCTTCGTGTGCGTGGCGAGGAACAAGGCCACCATATTCGGGTCTTCTTCCGATTCAACCTGTTACAAAATCATTATATGATTTGTCATTTAAGTTGAAAGAAATATATTACTATAAAGTATTAATTATGGGTATACGGCGAGATACGTACCATATGGGTGAAGAAATCCATGATAGAACGTGATCCACCACACCACTGCGACCCCGCCTGTCGCGCTCTTTTAGACTTCGCGGACTTCTCCTTGTAGGCTTCCTCCTCGAATCTCCTCTTCATTACTGCCCAGTCGGCGGCAGAGATCCAACCCTGAATAGGCTCTCCCCGGCGGTCGTGATCTTTTTGGTCGAGGATCGCGTCCCTAATGAGCTTACTGGCGACGCTGTAAAATATAACCTCGACAGCAACGGCGCGGTGGGGAGGGAAGAAGTAAGTCCGCTGAAAAAATCATAGAAGTACATAAGTTATAACATAACATACTAAATGTTAAAAGGAAATAAACTTTTACGTACCGAAAAGAGCTCAAACCAGAAGGCCTTCTTGTCGGCCGGGACATCCCTCCAGTTGATCCAGGGCCCCCCGTAGTTCTGTCGGAGGAATGTACCCAGCGACCGGTGTACGGAGGAGGGATGATACCTGTAAAATAGAAATTAAAATTTATTAAACAAGTTTATAATAATTTTAAACTAATTAAATGCAATAATTTTACTCACCGCTTGGTCCGAGTACAGGCCCAAATCTCCAACCTCAGATCCCCCTCCGGGCGATACGGAGGATCTGTCTCAAATGGGAGCTGCACTATGCCCCTGCCCCTGCCCCTTAGCCTCGCCCTCACCCTCGGCGTGGGCCTCGCCATCGCCCTCGACGTAGGCCTCGGCCTCGGCCTGCTCCTCAGTTGTGGGGTCGACCTCTGGAATACGCGACGGTACTGGCTGCATAGAAGAAGAAGGCCCTAGCCTCGAACTGCTAGAGCCGGGTATGGAGGCACTGCCAACGACTAGACTGCTAATGTATACTAGAGTGCGGGGGGATGAGGAGTCGGTAGGAGTGGTAGATAGAGACTGTCGGGGTCGTCGACTCCCACCAGCACCGGAACCAAATGATCCACGTCGAGCCATATCTGAAAAAATACAGAAGTATACCATACTACATCTTAAAAAAACAAAAGTATACCATATTACATCTAAAAACATCGCTAAGTAAATCATACTATATCTAAAAAAACAAAATTAAACCATACTACATCTGAAAACGTTGCTAAAACAAAATTAAACCATACTACATCTGAAAAAAATAAAAGTAAACCATACTACATCTGAAAATTAAACATATTCAATCCTTTTCTGAAAATTCATCTTGTTCCGATTCCTCTTCCTCTTCCTCTTCACTTCTATCAACTTCCTTTTTCTCTTCTGATACTTCTACCTCTTCCAATTGATGAAACATGTCATGAGGAACTTCCGTTGAGTCCACATCCACAATATTTGTAATAAGAGGTAGTTCGTCTTCCTGATAAGCTATCTCGTCGACATCGAAGGTATTCCGAGCTTTAGTCTTACAGACTGCCCACCAATCTGATCTCCCGGCTCCTCGTTTTGGATAGCTGGTAAAGTAAACTAGCTGAGCCTGGCTTGCTAGGACAAACGGCTCATAAGCTTGATATCGAAGGCGATAATTTATGTCAACAAGACCATGTTTGTCAACTCTCCAACCTCGACCTTGGATCGGATCGGACCAGTCACATCTGAACAAGACGATCTTACAAGGTTCTATAGCATAATTGTATGTCAGTTCCACAATCTCCTGTTAGACGCCAAAGAAGTCATTGCCTGGGTCGACGTCTTTGTAGTTTGAAGATTTTATGTACAAACAGCTATTCTTCGTAGAATCCAAATCCAAGAAGTCGTCTCTTATTCGAGCATTTGTTGACTTGAACCTGAAACCATTTACGCAGTAACTTGTCCAGGTCTTCACTTGATAAATTGGCCCCTTGGCTAGAGTTTTAATATACTCATTCTCAAGAATTGCCTCCGGACGATCAACCTTAATACCATATAAACGATGCTAACTTAATTATTATGTGCAAGTATAAATGTACAAAAAAAGTAAATTATGACTACGTCCGTACATATGCTCTCAACCAAAAAGGAAAATGAAGTCTCATTTGCTGTTCTACTTCCTCCTCGGTTGCGTACGGATTGTTGGACATTACCTCATCCTTAAACATGCTGAAAAGCAACGAAGCATAGGTATATTAATTATATTCATAACCAAAGAAGCACGCGAAATAATTTTACTTACCCCTCTAGCTTGTCCACTTCTTCCTCGTTGCAGTTGAGTAATACATATAACATTGCAACGCTAACCTCGTCGTCATTTAGATATCTTTTTTTTATTTTACCAGATGGTTTTCCGTAGGCAGTAAATACTTTCAGCTTTGCCTCAATACCAACTTCATAGCCGTCGTCATTTCTGGGAGCCCTTGTTCTGTTTGTAGCAATATGAGGCTGAAAATACATGGAACAGAAGTTTGAAATCTCCTCAAGGACAAATGCTTCACAAATAGAACCCTCCATCCGTGTCTTATTTTTTACCTTCTTCTTGAGGTGGTTCAACTATCGCTCGAACGGGTACATCCAACGATAACCGATAGGTCCAGCAACAAGAGCCTCATGGATAAGATGAATCGGCAAATGCTCCATTGAGTCGAAGAATGCTGGAAGAAAAACTTTCTCAAGTTTGCAAAGTGTTACCACAATGTCCTTCTCTTGCTTCTCTAAACGATCGACGAGCAACTTGCAAGAACAAAGATCTCTGAAGAATATGCTAAGCTCTGTTAATGGATCCCAGACTACCGACCGTAATAATTCTCGAAATGCAACAGAAATTAACCTCTCCATGAATACGTGGCAATCGTGGCTCTTCATTCCGGTCAGTTTACACTCCTTTATGTCGACACATCTTCTTAGATTGGAGACGTATCCGTCCAGAAATTTTAAGTCCTGGATCCATCTACAAAGTCTTACTTTGTCCTCCTTGTCCAGCGAGTAGATTGCCTTAGGCCGCAAAAGCTTTTCCTTCCCGTTGTCTATCATGTACAATGTAGGGCGTCTGCATATTTCGGCTAAGTCCAATCTAGCCTTCTGATTGTCTTTTGTCTTTCCCTTGACGTCCATTACAGTATTAATTATGTTATCAAACATGTTCTTCTCGATATGCATGACGTTAAGGTTATGTCTAATCAGAATTGTGCTCCAATATGGCAGATCCCAGAATATACTCCTTTTGGTCCAGTTACGATCTTCGTCAAATCCCTCGCAACGGCTGCTCGTTGTAGGATCTTCAATAGCACTTGGGATTTCTTTTACTTGCTCCCATGTGTCCTCTCCGGACCACATTGGCGGTGGATCGCCCTTCTCCATAGCTCCGGCACGGAATGCAGTTCTGTTCCTACGGTACGAATAGTTTTTCGGCAAGAACTGCCGGTGACAATCGAAGAAGCATGGCTTTCCTCCGTGTCTCAAACGAAAAGCCTTAGTACGGTCCATGCAATACGGACATGAAAGCCGACCATGAGTGCTCCATCCAGATAACATTCCATAAGCCGAAAAGTCGTTGATTGTCCACATTAGTGCTGCCCGTATCTGAAAATTCTGTTTTTTTGAAGCATCATACGTGTACGCCCCAATTTTCCATAGCTGCTTCAGCTCATCTATCAACGACTGTAAGTACATGTCGATGTTCCTCTTCGGGTTGTTTGGACCTGGGATGATAATAGTTAAGAACATGTAATGTGTCTTCATGCACATCCAAGGCGGTAGGTTGTACGGAGTGAGGATTACCGGCCAGCTTCAATATTGGGAGCCTGAAAGACCAAATGGGGTAAAACCATCAGAGCAGAGCCCCAACCTTACATTACGCGCATCAGAAGCGAAATTAGGATATGCTCGATCGAAGTGCTTCTACGCTTCTCCATCAGATGGGTGATCCAACACTCCTTTGGTCTGTTGTCGCTTGTGCCAACTCATATTTTTGGCAGTCTCTTTCACCATGAACAATCTCAGCAACCGCGGCGTCAACGGCAAGTAGTGCATTGAAGCAGTCGGTCTTCTAGACTTGCCTGCAGCAGTTGGCTTGTAGCGATCAGCACCTCAGAATCCGCATACTTCTGCATCCTTGTGATCTTTGTAGTAAAGCATGCATCCGTTCTGATAGCAATCGATCTTGTCGTATCCCATCCAAAGGGATCCTACCATCCTCTTAGAGCGGTAGAAGTCTTTCGGTAACCCTCCGACAAGATATCGGTAATCAACTCGAGCACTTTATTGTAGCATTCTTGCGACATGTTAAAGTCAGACTTTATGCTCAAGAGCCGAGTGATCACCTCTAACGGTGAATGGTCCTTACAGCCAGGGTATAAAGGAGTCCTTGCATTCTCCAGCAACTCCATGAACTTTGCGGCATCGGCATTCGGTGCCTCCTCAGCTGCGTCACGATTGTATGGATCGAAACTAGGCCCCGCAGCGTCAAAGACCAAGTTCACGTACTCGTTGTCGACACCAGTTCGGTTGTGGACATTCATATAAGGCTCCACATAAGGTTCCTCTTGGAATGCTAAATGTACAAGCTCTCCGTGTGCGGTCCATTAGTAGTAATTCGGAAGGAAACCCTTTGTGTATAAGTGATACGTCACATCCAATTCTGGTTGAAACTTCATGTTCTGACATTTTGCACACGGGCACTTAATGTCCATGCCGTCCATGGATTGAGGAAACGCCTTCGCGAATTGGAGGAATTGTTCTACTCCGACGATGTATTCATCTCGCACACCGCACCTGTCATCTCGAATGCGGTTGTACATCCACGAACGGTCTAGCAGATACATGGATATAGCCATTTCTAGATATCTGCAAATATGAATAAACTTCAAAACTAAAACGAATATACTACATACTACGACCGTGACTCGGGACCATTCCTATGAGTCGGGACCATTCCTACTACATACTACATACTAAAACGAATAAACTTCAAAACTAAAACTTCAAAACTAAAACGAATAAAAAACAAACTAAAACGAATATACTACATACTACGGCTGTGACTCAGGACCATTCCTATGAGTATCGGGATCAAGGAAACTACGTGTTACAAATATCGGCACTATCGGTACGTGTTACAAATATCGTCACTATCGTGTTACAAATTAACCAACCAACAAAACTACGTGTTACAAATATCGGCACTATCGGTACGTGGTTTCGAATCGGAGTATCAGATTTTTCGGTGTCGGAAAATAAATAACTATTACTAAATTATCAGATTTTTCGGCTCTATCGATGCCCCTGACCCAGCCCCCCCGCACCCCTCCCCTCCCCTACACCACCCCTAACCCTAACCCGAACCCTATCCCTAACCCCTCCCCCACCAGCCCCCCTCCCCTCCCCAGCCCCCTAACCCCTACACCATCCCTAACCCTATCACGACCCGCACCCTAGAGTAAGGGCACGAGACGTGGGTACGTCCAGCCTACGCCGCAGTGTCGACGGTAGAACGTTGTCCTAGGTCAACATACATCGAATAATATATCTCTAAACTGTTTATACTCCCCGAATGGGGGTGACATAGCAGTAAATAAACTCAATCACAATCTAAGGAAGAGATAGCACGATATGAAATAGGACAAGGAGAAATAGATGATAAAGTAGTCTAAGATAATCCCAGCAAATATCCAGAGGTACAAACTCAGCTACAGAATGAAAGAATATATACAACTCAGAAACTCTGAACAGAGAATAAGTCTAGCTAAACATGTCTCAAGACAACATAAAGTAAGATAAGCCTAACTAAACTAGTCTAGGCAATGGGGATGATGTCCTCAGCTAGAGCTGGGTCCTCCTGAGAGTCCAGCTCGCAAGTGTCGTCTAGGGCTGCCCCGTAGAAGGTATCCACACAGGCCTCCTCCTCGTCCTCTGTAATATTTTCAACAGGTCCAGTCAGGACAGGAGCGAGTACAGTACATCTCAACAGTTCATAGCAGGTTAGAAAATATGATCATGCAGTAAAGTAAGATACAAGTACTGAAAGAAATGCTGTATGTAAACAGAGAGGGAGCTGTAATAGAAATATCTACTATAAATAGAGACTAACAGTGGCTAGTGAGTCAGAGTACAATATAGACATGTAAATGGTATAGGAGATTCTGATAAGACACTATGGAAGAGATTCTTATAAGATACTACTTGGGTATTATTCACATGTCTACTTCTACTCCCCCGTACCCCCAATCAATACACAAGGATCCAACCAGGTTATGTTATGCA
Organism: Iris pallida; assembly: GCA_029216955.1. NCBI lineage: Eukaryota > Viridiplantae > Streptophyta > Magnoliopsida > Asparagales > Iridaceae > Iris > Iris pallida. The sequence goes on along the minus strand of JANAVB010021399.1, from coordinate 18,538,171 downwards.
AAGGCCCCCGAAGGGTGATACATGGATGTCCTATAAATGGGGATTCTAGGAGATTCCAGGATACCCAGTAAATGGGATAAGAGATTCTAGGAGACTCTGTGATCATAAGAGTATATGTCACAAGTGATCAAAGAACCAGTGAAGCATAGTGATACGCCATGTAAGTGAAACGCACAGAATATATAGTACCCGTGTCACGACCCGCACCCACTGTGAGGGTACGAGAACGTAACAATGCCCAGCCTATGCCTCAGTGTCGGCGGTAGAACGCTGTTCTAGGTCATGAACAATAACTAACATAATAGAATACTCTCCATAAGGAGGCCAACACAGAGGTACACCTCAATCACAATCTAAGGTAGAATGTAGCACGATAAAATAGATAAGAAATCCTCAACTGAGGTACAACAGAAAAGAAATACAAGTCTTATCATCTCTAAAAATATACAAACTCTGAATCAAGAACAACAACTAAACATGAAAAGGAAAACAGTCTAAACTATCTATACTAAGCAAGGTATCATCCTCAGCAGCTGCCTGAACCTCCCCTGGGGTCCAGGTCGCGAATGTCAACTAGGCAAGCTCCAAGTAAGGGTGCAGGGTTTTTCATCATCCTCTGTAAAATTTTCAACAGGTCCAGTCAGGACGAAAGCGAGCACAAAACATCTCACGCAGTTCATATCATGATAGAAAATATAAAGCATGCAATAGAGTAAGGTACATGAAATGCTGAAAGAAGAATGTATATGAAAACAGCAGAGATTTGATAATGGGAAATATTTATATATGATAAGTAAGAACTGTAAGCAACATGTGATTTAGAGCACAATATGGTTATGTAAACGGGTTAGGTTATACAATAAAATAGGACTCCTTTGTACGTGAGTGTACAATGGACATATACAATTTCTTATACAATAGGATTGATCACATAACCACTTCTTCTTTCAAACATAAAAATGTCGTCTGAAGAAGCATTCAAGAAAACTGGAATTGCCTCAAAAGTTCAGAAAGGCACTGAAGAACACCCTGCTGATCCAGTTCAATCAAAGAAGACGGAAGTAGGCGAAGGTTCGTCTGTACCCAAGCCACCAAGGGACATTCTAGATTTCCTGCTCGAACCAGGAAAGACTGAAGAAGAAGAAGCCATGAGGATGGCCGTTTGCAAGTTCCTCGTGGGTTCTAGCAAGGAGGTTCTCGACTCTTTTGCTGATCACGTCTTCGAGAAGGACGACAGTGGCCCACATCCAAATGTAGAAAAAGATGATAGTGATCTTCTTTAATATCATGTATCATCATTCATGATAAAAATAAAATAAAAATTTTATTTCTAAACATGAAACTGTCTGATGATTACAGGCATTTATATTTATACATAGTACTTTTTAAGGAATTTGCCATTAATAGGCATCAAAACTTTTTGACCATCCAATTCTGAGAGTTGATAAGCTCCATTTGAGAAAACTTTGCTCACAATATAGGGTCCTTCCCACTTTGCGTCAAATTTGCCCTTGCTCATATGAGTCATAGTCATAGGACGTCTGACAGTTAGAACAAGTTCTCCTTTTTGATACGCCCAAATTCTGACTTTCTTATTAAAAACTCTTGAAATTCTAGCTTGATAGAATTCAATATTCTGTTGAGCAGATTATCGCTTTTCATCCAGAGCTTCTAATTCTTGAAGTCGAAGACGATCATTATTTTCTGCAGTGAGTTCATTAGCGATTGCTATCCTTAAAGAAGGAATTTGAATCTCTAATGGAAGAACAGCTTCGCAACCATACACCAGAGAGAAGGGTATACATTTAGTAGCATTACGAACTGTAGTGCGATAAGCCCACAAACATTCACCGAGCTTCTCACTCCAATTACGTTTGTTAGTAGAGACAAACTTCTTTAGGAGTTTGATGATGGTCTTGTTGAAAGCTTCTGCTAATCTGTTAGCTGCCGAATTATATGCGGTAGAAGCCACATTGTTGATCCGGTGATCGTCACAGAATCGAGTAAACTTCTGACTGACGAACTGTGGTCCGTTATCATGAATAATGCGTCGAGGAATACCAAATCTGTAGATGACGTGGTGTTTAATAAAGCAAATGACATTGGACGTCTTAACTTCAGACAAAGGAATGGCTTCGGCCCATTTGGAGAAGTAATCGGTTATTGCAAGAATAAACCGATGACTCTTAGATGACGGTGGATTGATCGGACCAATAATGTCCATGCCCCAAGCTTCGAAGGGCCATGATGCTGCCGTCGGATGTAGAAATTCCGAAGGTTGATGAATAAAATCTGCATGGATTTGACAAGCTTTACACTTCTTTGCATATTCGATGGCGTCTGATACCATAGTAGGCCAATAATAACCCATACGTCGAATACGGTCTTGAAGTTTTGGTCCAGGCTGATGTGCTCCACAAATTCTATCATGTGCTTCATGAATAATTTGTTGAGCCTCGTCACCGGCAACACATCGGAGAAGTAAACCATCATAGGCTCGACGATATAAGGTCTTTGTTGTATGATTATAATAGAATCGGAATGATCATCGTCTGATAGATGCTGCTTCACTCGGATCATCCGGAAGAATATCATACAATACAAAATCTAAGAAAGGAAGTCTCCAATCCGTATCCGTATTTTGATTCTCGGCCGAATGACTGAAGATGAATTCCATGCTGGAATCAGATGAAGATGATGAAGATTTACGACTAAATCCAAATCCTCTTGTTGTGTTGACGTCATGAGATGTTGATTCTTCAGTGTCAACTGGAAGTCCTAGGGTCAGGTTATTTTCAAGATGAAATAATTCTCGATTGCGAACAAGAATCATTTGTTGTCATCTAATTGGGATAGCCAACACCGCTGCAAGATTAGCTAGAGCATCAGCTTCTGTGTTACATGCTCGTCTAACATGTTCAATGAAGAATTCTTCAAACGAAGAAGCCATAATTATAGCTGATCTATGATAAGGAACCAGATCTTGATGGCGGACTTCATAAGTACCCTTTATCTGATTGACAATGAGTTTAGAGTCTCCGTATGCCTCCAAATGTTGAATATTTAGATGTTTAGCGAGTTGAAGACCAATGAGTAATGCATTGTACTCAGCTATATTGTTTGAACACGGCTGATCGAGAGAATAAGCTCTTTGTATAGCAAGACCTTCTGGCGATAAAAGAACGATTCCGACACCAGCGACAATATCACCATTAGGACCTATCCTTGAAGCTCCATCAAAGAATAGACGCCAAGTAGGATCTTCTTCAGCAATTTGGTTTGAATCTAGGACTTCATCTGGAATTTCGTCATAGAGTTTTGAATCTTCTGGAATTGAATGAGCAGCCAAAAAATCAGCTAAAGCTTGTCCTTTGACTGACTTCTGAGGAATATAATGTATGTCATAATGAGCAAGTAGGATTCTCCAGTTAGCTAATCGAGAATTCAAAATACTGGGTTTCTTCATCATGATCCGTATAGGATTGATCCTGGAGATGACATGAATAGTTTGGCCAATGATATAATGTCGTGTCTTTTGAACATCGAACATCAAGGCTAGACATTCTTTTTCGACTGGTGAATATCGAGGTTCAGCTTCGGTCATAGTACGACTGAGATAGTAGATGGCTTGTTCATGACCATTTTGATTCTTTTGAGCGAGTAATGCACCCAATGAATGACTCATTACTCGAGTATATAGGAGAAATAGAATTCCTAAAATAGAAGGTACCAATACTGGAGGGCTCATCAGATATTGTTTTATATCATCGAATGCTTTCTGACATTCATCAATCCAGACAAAAGAAACACCTTTCTTCATAAGTTTGTTGAATGGTCTGCAGCGTCCTGATAAATTAGAGATGAATCTCCTGATATAAGCGATCCTTCCTTGAAATCCTCGTAGCTCTTTTAAGATGCGTGGAGGACGCATCTCTTGGATGACTTTGATCTTCTCGGGATCCACGTGTATACCTTTAGAGGTAATGACGAAGCCGAGAAATTTACCACTAGAGACGCCTAAGAAGGTCTTAGTAGGGTTCATCTTTAATTGATGCTTACGCATTAGATCAAATATAGTCTTCAAATCTTGGATATGATCCTCCTTTTGTCGACTTTTGACTGCAATATCATCAACATAGCATTCGACTGTTTTCTGCAAATGTTCACGGAATATAGTGCTCATAGCTCGTTGATAAGTTGCTCCTGCATTCTTGAGACCGAATGGCATAACTGTATAACAGTATGTACCGATCGGCGTTCTGAAAGAAGTGTGTTTCTTGTCATCTGGAAACATTTTAATCTGATTGTATCCAGAATACCCGTCTATGAATGACATTCGCTCAAATCCACAGGTATTATCAATCATGACATCAGTGATTGGTAGAGAGAATTCATCTTTAGGGCATGCCGCATTGAGATCGCGGAAGTCTATGCATACTCTGACCTTGCCAGTCTTTTTAAGGACAGGAACTATGTTAGCCACCCAATCGGGATGTTGTTCCTCTCTAATAAACCCGGAGGTTATGAGTTTATTGACTTCAACTTCAATTGCATCCATAATATCTGGACGAAATCATCGATGTTGTTGTTTGACCGGTTTAGCATTCGGCAAGATATTGAGCTTGTGAGTTACAATTTGTGGATCAAGTCCTGGCATATCTTCATAACTCCAAGCGAAGACGTCGATATAGTCACGAATGAGTTTGATCATGTCTTGCTTATCAGGTTCAGAAAGACTTTCACTAATGAATATTGGTTTGGGAAATCCCTCTTCACCAACATCTATTTGAACAAGTTTGTCTTCAGTCGAAGGTTCTTTTTGCTCGAAACGGAACTCCCATTAATTATCTAATCTTTGGGCCTATTGTTCCGATTCAGGTGAGATTTCAAACTCTTCTTCGTCTTCATCACTTTCTTCAGAATGGTCAATAGAAACCATGTTGGAAGACAGAATGTTGCAGTAGAAGTCCCCGATACTTGTATCGGAATCCCAAGAAGTAGTACTAGAAGAATCAGATCTCTTATCTTCGTCAGACTCGAGATCTTCATGGATAATATTGATAAAAGGAGTAGGAGCTATATAGCCCAGTCCGCATTTCGTCCTTCCATATTTCAGAGGAGGAATACGAACATGCATTTTTCTTCCCTTTCCACTATTGAGGCCAGTCCTGAAGTCATAGCCCATATTTTTGATGATGTCTTTAGATTGCTGACTATAACGACGTAGTTGTAATCTTCCAGTGTCATCATTTTTGTCTTCACCTTCTAAATCAGAAGGACTTTGGGGCCCTTTATAGAAGAATATTGGAATATCTCCTAGCTTTCTGCTGGGAACTAGAAAGTATGAAGATTGTACAGGTTCTAGGGATACATCTGTATGAACAGTCTGTACAACCCCTATGGTTATTGCATTCAAGTCATCTAACAAATGTAAATAACTATGAACATAATTACACACATCAGCATACTGCAAAGATGGAGACTTTTCATTAAATGTAAAAGCAGCAGTATTTACATTAGGAGAAGGCTGAGCCTTAGAGATTTTAGCCAAGTCAATGACTAAAGGGGGAGAAGAAGAACGAGAAGAAGCGTTGTTTCGATTAAGATCGATAACAAATGGCTCAGAAGAGGTGAGCTCCCTTGAAGTTTGAGATGGAAGAATAATCCGCCCTCCAACTGGAATTAGCAGAGTATCCTGTTTCATATGTGGAGATGCAGGAATTACAGTACGCCCACTGACAGGAATAATCATTGTGTCTTGAGCAAACGACTGAGGTAACGGAGAAATCCGTCCACTCACCGGAATGATGAAAGAACCTTCTTCAGAGAGTTTGGAATGAAGAACAGTTTGGCAACTCTAGAGGGGGGGTGAATAGAGTATATATATAATGACCAATTAAAAAATTACTCTTTCACGAACAATGAATAATCAGAGTAAAATGCGGAATGTAAATGAAAGACAAGAGAGCATACGCAAACACAGCAATTTTAACCTGGTTTCCCTCGTGGAGGACTAGTCCAGGCCTGAGAACTCTAGCTCAGGATTAAATCCACTATTTGTGAAATAGTAGCTTACAACCCGTGCCTTTACTTCAGAAGAGCACGTCAACTTCTTACAGAGAATCGCAGTGGCGATTGCTTGGAATTGTCCAAGCGATTTCTTCACTCTTGCACAAGAATCCTAACTGAGAGATGCTGAGCACTCGAGACTTAGGAGGCTTGTGGCTAGTAGATGGGAAGGGTATGGCTTATAGAGCTTGTAGGAGAGAAGAGAAGAGAAGATTGAGTGATTTAAAATGAGAGAATTCATGCCCTATTTATACTGATTTTTGAGGCAGAATTCGGCCAGAATTCGGGTAGGAGAATTCAAAAAATTTGGCCGTTGGACAGCTAGCAACCAGCTAACCCTAAAATTAGGGTTCCTGATTTCTAGGGGACAGAGTTCGGCCCGAACTCTGTGTGGAGGCAGAGTTCGGCCCGAACTCTGTCTCTAGAGCACAGAGTGATTCTAAGTGGGACTTGTGGGCAATTTTGTTTTGGTGGAGCTTGGGATTTTGGGTAGGCTTGTAGACTAAGTTCCAAGAGCTCAGCATAACTCAGAGTACATACTTCTAGACTCAATGAAATGAAAAAGTACAGACTCGAAAATATACTGAGAGTCGGAAACTGAGCTGTCGTTTGTCCCGAACTGAAAGCAGACGTCGTGTGTCGTATTGAATTTATACAGATATTATTTAGTCAATGTAGTCAATATTTGGTTGACTGTGACTTTGTGTCAACAATCTCCCCCATATTGATAATTGACAAAATAATATATGTATATTTCAATATTCATACCTTGACACAGTTGATTACAACATAGCTCCCCTATAACTGATGCAGAGCTAGAATCGGATAGCTCCCCCGTAATCAGTGAACGGTTCCGAGCTAGAAGTAGTAGCTCTCCCCCGTAAACAGTGCATATACCCTGTAACCTGATAGATAACATATTCCCAGAACGAGCACAGATATACACAGATGAATGCATAGAACCTGCATAGAACCTGTAAAAGTTTCCCAAAACAAGCCAGCACAAAAATATACATATGTTTCTCCCCCTTTTTGGCAGTTAGCAATATAAATAAGCAATGAATAGTAATGCAACCACACCAAGAGAAAAAAATAGTATAATACTAGACAAGAGAGTGCATTGGCATAAAAGAAACTACGAGAAATAGCATAAAATGATATCCACCAATCAGAATGTCAAACACATCATCAGGGTTCTAAAATAAAAATCCAGTACATAAATCCATAACTAAATAACTAAAAACATAAAGCAACTAAGACCATCAGCAGTGGCAGCAGCATAACAAGCCAGTCTCCATCACGGAGCGCCAGAAGGTCCTGGAACATCTGAAGGACCAGGAAAAGAGCGACGAGGGTCCACGAAAGCATCATCCGGATCCATATACCTCATGACCCACGGATCGTCTATACGATGACCCGCTCGATCTGGATCCCGCTCAATAGGCACATGCAGATCAGGATGACGAGCGAGTGAATACCGCATATCATGCAGAGAGTTCCCAAGGGCACTAATCTGCAGAGTGGTACGGTAATCCTGCTGCGTCCAACGATCATCCTCAACAGCAAAGCGATCGCGAAGCATAGTCTGTATAGACTCCAGGGTGGCAGGAGGAGGAGGTGCATCCTGACCAAAAGGAGGGGCGTCAGGCTCCTCATCCTCAGAATGCTCAGATGCCTCAGGAGAGGCGACAACTGCCTGAGTGCGGCGTGCCTTGGACAAGAAGGCAGTAGCGGGCAAGAATGGACAGTCATGAAGAGGAATGATAAATGCACGAAAAACCATAGGAAGATATAAAGGATAAACTAACGCCCTTGGTTTCTTCCTACAATTTATCATCCAATCCATCATTGTCCTAGGAAGATTGAATGGAATACGATAATGGAGATGATATAAGGCTGAGATCTCAAAGTATGTAACTTCATCAGTTGATCCAGCCTTGGGTAAGATGGTGTTAAAAATCATGCGATGAAGTTCATAGAAGTAGGGATTGAGATGCTTAGCCATAAGCTTGCGAGGACTTATGTTAGGAGCACATAGTTCCTCCTTGAATCCTTCAAGAGAAGTATCGCCAACAAATTAGAATTGGCGTGCTTTCACAAGTTTATCCCAAGCATCAAGATTAATAAGTTCAAGAAACTCCCCCAACTCCGAATCATTGAAGGCGATGTCAATACCGGCAACCCGGGAATAGATGTGGGTTGCATCAAAAGTTAAATTGCAATAAAACATTTGGATTGCACTACGATAGATGACAAAATTTGAAGCAACTAAAGCATCCAAACAAAGATCACGGAATAAAGACTCATATTGAGAAAATATGGTGAAGTTTATGGGATGACCCCCAAACATCGGACGAGTTCTAAAATCGCTAAACCATTCATTTGAGGCTTCTAGCGACACAAAAAGACGGTCGTCATAAGTGTTAGGGTCATCGAGACAAGGTGGATTGAACAACGGATTGAGGGGATGTTGTTCATCTACTTGTTCAATCGGAGGAGGAGGATTCGAAGAGGAAGCACCCTCGGTTCGGATCCTCTTCCCACGATTGGGCAAGCGTGGAGCCATTTGCAAGAAATTTGATAACTTGAAAAGGAGAGAAAATGAGAGTTATACCTGAAGATAATATCAAACAGTTGAAGAGAACGTTGAAAAACCCCTTTTCCTTGAGTTTGAGAAGAAATAGAGCCCTCTATCTCAAGAACTAGGGTTAGGGTTTTGAAGGAAGAAGATGGAATAGATGGAGAAGAAGGAATTATGGGAGAAAAGAGAGGGAATCCCGAAATAAAGTAGGGCTTGGTCTTTGGTCGGGTGAAATATTGACCATAGGATTAGAATTGATCCAACGGCACAGCCAGATCCCGACCCTGGAACCAAGGGACCGAACTCGGCCCGAACTCGGATAGGAGCAGAGTTCGGCCCGAGTTCTGGATCATTGGTCCAGAACAGAACAAAGGCTAAAATGAAAACAAAAGTTGAAGAATAACAAGAAATGATAACAAAGAAAAAGATTTAAGAGTTAAACAAAAGAAAGTTGAGGACACCAAAGAGAATAGAATAGATAGAGAAGGAGATGTACACAGAGAACAGAATAAACTTTTTAGAAAATATCAATTAGGCAATATTAAATCGAAACGAGCCATATAATAAATAAGGATATATATTGTGGTTCAATAGTCCAAATTTGCCATGGGTTAGCTGCAGGGGCCGGATCCCAGCTAGCGGTAGTCCTGAGGACTAGTGCACCGTGTCGCTTAGGCTTTTACGTCTTGTTGTCAGAAGGACCCTTTCGGCTTGTACCCATACCAAATTCTTCGTAAAAGAATCACAATATACTCGATATTTACGCAGGTGAGTTTCAATTTATGACTGCTTCATCTAAGATTCCAAGTTCACGACAAAGAAAATTGAAACGCTCTTCGGATAGTGGCTTAGTAAAGAAATCTGCCAGCTGATGATCAGTGTCAATAAATTCTAAGTTAATCGTGCCATTTTGCTGATGATCACGCAAAAAGTGGTGTCTGATCTCAATGTGTTTAGTGCGTGAGTGGCATACAGGGTTCTTAGTCAAATTGATGGCACTAGTATTGTCACAGAATATAGGAATATGCATGAAAGATAACTTATAGTCTTCCAGGGTTTGCTTTATCCACAGAATTTGTGCACAACAACGCCCAGCTGCTATGTATTCAGCTTCTGTTGTGGATAGTGCAACAGAGTTCTGTTTTTTGCTAAACCAGGAGACTAAAGCTTTTTCTAATAAATGACACGTGCCGCTCGTACTTTTACGGTCGACCTTGCATCCAGCGAAGTCAGCATCAGAGTAACCAATAAGATCAAATGATGTTGACTTGGGATACCATAGGCCTACTGTAACCGTACCCTTAAGGTATCTAAAGATACGCTTAACTGCGGTCATGTGTGATTCCTTAGGATTAGCTTGATATCTAGCACATAGGCAAACACTGAACATGATATCGGGACGACTAGCAGTTAAATAAAGTAAGCTGCCTATCATACCTCGATACTTACGTTGATCAACAGGTTTGCCGCTCTCATCTGGTTCGAGTTTGGTTGAAGTGGCCATTGGCGTGCTGATTGGTTTGATGTTGTCAAGATCGAACTTTTTCAGCATGTCCTTGGTGTACTTTGATTGGCAGATGAAAGTTCCATTAGCCAGTTGTTTTACTTGCAGACCAAGAAAGTAGTTGAGCTCTCCCATCATGCTCATCTCAAATTCCGTCTGCATACACTTGGCAAATTCTTGACAAAGAGTTTCATCAGTAGACCCAAAAATAATATCATCAACATAAATCTGAATTAATAGAATGGTGTCTTTGAAAGATTTGATAAACAGTGTAGTGTCAATTTTCCCTTTAGAAAAACCTTTCTCAAGCAAGAAGCTGCTTAGCCTTTCATACCAAGCTCTGGGGGCTTGTTTAAGGCCATAAAGCGCTTTCTTTTGCTTGAACACGTGGTCGGGAAATTTGTGATTTTCAAAGCCAGGGGGTTGTTTGACATAAACTTCCTCCTTAATAAAGCCATTCAAGAAAGCACTTTTAACATCCATTTGAAATAATTTAAAGTTTTGAAAATTAGCAAAAGCACAAAGCATCCGAATGGATTCTAGTCTAGCAACAGGAGCATACGTCTCATCGTAGTCGATACCTTCCTCTTGGTTGTATCCTTGAGCTACTAGACGAGCTTTGTTACGTGTGACTGAACCATCTTCATTTACTTTGTTTCTAAAAACCCATTTAGTACCAATTATAGAGTGATTAACCGGTCTAGGAACGAGTTCCCATACTTGGCTTCTCTCGAATTGGTTGAGTTCTTCTTGCATAGCAGAAATCCAAAATTCATCATTAAAAGCTTCAGAAATATTTTTAGGCTCTACTTGTGAAATGAAGGCAGTGCTAGCAACAGAGTCTCTTAATGATGATCTAGTAGTAACTCCACGTGAAACTTCACCTATGACTAAATTTTCTGGATGAGAAGGTTTGAAAGAGAATTTCTTAGGCAAACTCTCCAGAGAATTAGTTTCGGTTGAAGTATTCATTGGAGTAGAAGTTGATGGCTCAATGTCATCATTAAGAGTATTTGCTGTACTGTTGTCTTCATCAAAAGTCATATTTGTTGACTCTTCCACAATAAGTGAGCGTTTATTGAAAACTCTATATCCCTTACTCTTGGCGGCATAACCAAGAAAGATACCATCGTCAGCTTTGGCATCAAATTTTCCTAAGTTGTCTTTGGTGTTAAGGATAAAACATCTGCAGCCAAAAACTCTAAAATAAGAAACATTTGGGGTTCTCCCAAACCAAAGCTCATAGGGTGTTTTCTTCGAAATGGAACGAATAAGCACCCTATTCAAAATGTGGCATGCTGTACTTACAGCCTCTGCCCAAAAATATTTCGGAAGAGAAAATTTATTCAACATGACTCTAGCCATATCGCCAAGAGTCCTATTCTTCCGCTCCACAACACCATTTTGTTGAGGAGTTCTAGGACAAGAAAATTCATGATCAAAACCATTTGCATTACAAAAACTTTCAAAATCTGAATTTACGAATTCGCCTCCATGATCACTTCGGATTCGAGTAATCATGTAGCCTTTTTCGTTTTGAACTTTATTTACAAAAACTTTGAAAACAGAGATAGCGTCGCTCTTATTAGCGAGAAAGAAAACCCAAGTAAATCTCGAAAAATCATCAACAATAACAAAAGCATAAAGTTTGCCACCAAGGCTAGCTATTCTACTAGGACCAAATAAATCCATATGAAGTAATTGCAAGGGTCTAGTAGTACTTACAGAGTTGATGGAATGAAATGAGGATTTAGTTGCCTTGTTTAGTTCACATTCGGCACATACCGTGACCTTTTTGAATGTGATGTCAGGCAATCCTCTCACTAGCTTCTTGGTAGAAAGCCTGGATATAGCATCCATGTTGGCATGACCGAGACGCTGGTGCCAAAGTAGTCGTTCGTCTTTGTGGGCATATAAACATCTACCTGCATGGTTAGTATTTATAGAGAGATAGAAAATATAGATATTGTCCTCTCTTTTCCCTTCAAAAGCAATGTCTCCTGTTGACCTATCATAGATATAGCAACAGTTTTGTCCAAAGTTAATATCATATCCATGATCAGCAAGATGGCTAATGCTGAGCAGGTTATGCTTTAACTCGGTCACTAGGCAGACATCCTTTATAACAGGAGAAGGAGGATGACCAATGATACCGTTACCTATTATGTGCCCTTTGAGATTGTTACCGAAGGATACGTATCCTTCTCTTTTCATCGATAGTGATGCAAAAAGATTTGCGTCTCTCGTCATATGTCGCGAGCATCCACTATCGAGAATCCACTTACTTTCAGTTGAGGAGGGAAGGTCCACCTACATCAAGAGTAGATGTGACCTTTGGTACCCGAGTTCTTGAGGATCCTGAAAAGTTAGTCTTTGGGAACCAAGCATATATCCTTTTATCTACAAGTCTTCTAACTCTGCACTGTGGTGAGATGTGTCCATGTAATCCACAATAAGTACAGATAGCATTCTTATTTATACTAGGAGCATGAGAATAATATCTATAAGCAGCAGGATGAGGATGGACATGATGTGAAGAGTTAGAATGGTGAAGATGATTATGCATGGAATAAGTGGCATGGTGATGGTGTTTATGAGGCATAGAATGATGGTATTGTCTATGATGTGTGACATGCTGATATTGTCTAGATGGCATGACATGATGATTTTGTCTATATGGTATATGAGGACCTTGTCTATATGGCATTGCATGATGATCTCGTCTATATGGCATGGCATGATGATTTTTATGTGTGGAGTGATGTTGATTGTGTCTTTGTGCATGATGCTTGTGTACTAAGTGAGAATTGTTCTTACGTGCACGTGGTTTGTGAAAGTTTGTGTATATAAATGCATGGTTATGTGCTGCATGAGAATGACTTGGTTGACTAGTATGAGTGGTATTGTGCCCATGTGATTGGGTTTGAGGTTGAATAACCTGTTTACCCAATTTGGTTTCTAATCTTTTAGTAGCAGCTTGCAGTTCAGTAACCTTAATATTTAAGCCATATATCTTAGTCATGGAAATCTTGTGTCTACTCTTTTCTTCAGCAAGCAATGTGTTGAGAGTAGTGATTTCTTGAGTTTGTTGCTCAATACGTGCTTCAGCATCATGTAAGCTTAATTTAAGCTTGGATACTTCATCAGTGTCATTAGTGGGTGATGTGTTTCTAACATTATCAAGAAGTAAAGAAATTCTTTGTATCTCATCTTCTAGACTTTTGATTTTGTCCTTGGCATGTTTATATTTACCGATAACCTTTTTGTGATCATCAAGTAAATCGGTGAAAGCATCACCAAGTTCATCAAAAGAGAAGTCATCTAAAGTTTCGTTTGATACCTTGGTGGAATTTGCCATGAGGCACACATTTGCTTTGTCTTGAGAAGAGTTCTTTTCTTCCTCGGAGTCACTTGCTTCGCTTTCATGCCAAATGCTTGTGTTGGCATACCTTTTTGATGAGTTCTTCTTGTAGGGCTTTTCATACCGGTTGCTTTTCTTTAAGAGCGGACAGTCTCTTCTGACGTGTCCAGTCTTTTTGCAACCATAGCAGATTGGTTCTTCTTCATCGTCTTCTTGTGGTTCCTTCTTTCTTTGATTGAAGCGAAGGAATTTCTTGAAGTTACGTACCATGAGAGCTTGGTCTTCATCATCTGAGATATCGTCTTCAGTCTCATCGTGATCAATCTTTCGTCGATGAACTTTGAGTGCGATCTCCCTGGTCTTCGGAGCAGGCTCTTCGAAGTCCTTGAGGTCAAGCTCGTGAGTCATGAGCTTGCCCATCAAAGTCTCCATAGACATACTTGTGAGATCATTTCCTTCTATGATGGCTGTCACCTTAGGGTTCCAAATCTTTGGTAGCCCTCTGAGTAGCTTGCGGATCTTCTCATGGTTTGAGTACTGCTTACCAAGCGAGGATAACGGGTTGATGATGTCGAGGAATCTTGTAAACATTTGAGTGATCGTCTCATTTGGCTTCATCTTGAAGGCTTCGTACTCTTGAGTGAGACGGCTTATCTTAGATTCCTTGACTTGAGTGGTTCCTTCATGCGTCACTTCCAGAAGTCTCCATACTTCATGAGCAGTGGTGCATGTAGAGACCCTGTTAAACTCGTTCCTGTCTATAGCACAGAATAAAGCATTAATAGCCCTAGCATCTAGACTTGCCTGTTTCTTCTCCTCGACAAAATATTTGTCGTGTGGTTTCTCAATGAGGTCACCATCGACAACTATCCTGGCGGGCTTTTTGTAACCGTCAGTGACGACAGTCCACAGGTCAAAGTCTAGAGACTTAAGATAGAAGCTTATCCTTGTTTTCCAATATGTGTAGTTAGTCCCATCAAATAGGGGAGGCCTATGAGTGGACTGACCTTCACCATGATTGGAAATCAAGGATTGTGTGGTTGCCATGGATCAGCTCTTAGGATGTTAGTCCTTGTAAAGAGAACAGAGCTCTGATACCAATTGAAGAACAGTTTGGCAACTCTAGAGGGGGGGTGAATAGAGTATATATATAATGACCAATTAAAAAATTACTCTTTCACGAACAATGAATAATCAGAGTAAAATGCGGAATGTAAATGAAAGACAAGAGAGCATACGCAAACACAGCAATTTTAACCTGGTTTCCCTCGTGGAGGACTAGTCCAGGCCTGAGAACTCTAGCTCAGGATTAAATCCACTATTTGTGAAATAGTAGCTTACAACCCGTGCCTTTACTTCAGAAGAGCACGTCAACTTCTTACAGAGAATCGCAGTGGCGATTGCTTGGAATTGTCCAAGCGATTTCTTCACTCTTGCACAAGAATCCTAACTGAGAGATGCTGAGCACTCGAGACTTACGAGGCTTGTGGCTAGTAGATGGGAAGGGTATGGCTTATAGAGCTTGTAGGAGAGAAGAGAAGAGAAGATTGAGTGATTTAAAATGAGAGAATTCATGCCCTATTTATACTGATTTTTGAGGCAGAATTCGGCCAGAATTCGGGTAGGAGAATTCAAAAAATTTGGCCGTTGGACAGCTAGCAACCAGCTAACCCTAAAATTAGGGTTCCTGATTTCTAGGGGACAGAGTTCGGCCCGAACTCTGTGTGGAGGCAGAGTTCGGCCCGAACTCTGTCTCCAGAGCACAGAGTGATTCTAAGTGGGACTTGTGGGCAATTTTGTTTTGGTGGAGCTTGGGATTTTGGGTAGGCTTGTAGACTAAGTTCCAAGAGCTCAGCATAACTCAGAGTACATACTTCTAGACTCAATGAAATGAAAAAGTACAGACTCGAAAATATACTGAGAGTCGGAAACTGAGCTGTCGTTTGTCCCGAACTGAAAGCAGACGTCGTGTGTCGTATTGAATTTATACAGATATTATTTAGTCAATGTAGTCAATATTTGGTTGACTGTGACTTTGTGTCAACATGGAAGATTGTTGCTGAATAGTTCGACCTTTAACAAGAATTGTTAAGGTCTCACTTTGTGAATCCTCTTTCTCCATAGCTTGTATAACCCTTGTATACTCTTCTTTGTACATTCGGGAATCATTGAAATAAGCTTCAACCCCATGGAAGGGATTTATATCAGCAACTTCTTTTTGTACTCTTTCATTGCTATCAATGTATTTAAAACACTGATGAAGAGTAGAAGGCACCACATTATTTTCATGAAGAAAGGGCCTCCCCAGAAGAAGATTATAGGATCCCACGATCTCGATCACATAGAAAGTGACTTTGGATCTGAAATCGCCTATCTGAAGCTTCAGATGAATCTTTCCCAAAGGCTCGCTTCGGCTTTGATTGAATCCCAGGATAGTAGTAACCGTCTTAGAGAGCTTGTGAAGAGGGATTTTTAGTTCATCCAACAGACTCTTTGGCATTATGCTTATAGCAGACCCTGGATCAATGAGGATACGATCTATCTTCATTGTATCGATATAACCGGTATAGTAGAGAGGCCGATCATGTCGATTATCCTCCAATAGCATGTCATCTTGTGTAAAGGTGATATTTGGGATAATTTCCAATACACTGTTGCAATGTAAGCAAGTGGCAGGTTCTGCATCTGGCTTCTTCAATTGTGCAAGACAAGAGTCAGCTTGTAGAAGTGCTTCACTTAATGTCTCCCGAGTCTCTTTGGAAAGACGTAAAAGTTCAAAGAGGGACATTCTAGCTGGAGTATTAGCAAACTGAGCTAAAATGTCAAAATTATAAGGCTTCTGAAGTCCAAGAGGAGAGGACTTCTTGATTGGCTTATCAAACCGAGCCTGTTGTTTGCCTTTCTCCAGAGCTGTAGGCTTGGGAGGAACAGGTTCAGTGGATGATTCTTCTTCAGGAGGAACATTAGAATCATCTTTATCAGCTGGAGGGATATCAAGAGGATCCTCAGGATTTTTGGAATAATCCTTTAGATAAGGTTTCCCCGTTCGAGTAGCACTAACAAGTGCTTCTTCTTTCTCTTTTGGCTCTGTGTCAGGAATAGATCCAAAAGAAGTCATATGACATGATTTAATCTTTCCAGCCTTCTTGGACTTTCGAGAAGTAGTCTTTTGAGGAGAAGGCGATTCAAAATCTGCCACTAGATCAGGATGGATCCACATGATTTCTCCAGTTTCCAAAGTGATTGGCACTAATCCTTCAGACCGTGGAGGAGGAAGATTCACTATGTCAAGAGTTGTCTTGGGAATAGGAACGATCCCACTTTCAAGGAGTTGAGGAGGAAAATCTCCGAATTGCATAGAGACGACGTTGGAGGTGACGGTCTTCTCTTTTGGAGTAAGAGAGATAGCTCCAGATTTAATCATTTCTTGGATCTTTCCTTTCAGTACATAACATGTACGAATTGTATGACCCAGCATTCTGTGATATGGGCAGTATTTGGGATGATCTGTTTTACCAGCTTCATCAGGTTTCTTGATCTCAGGTAATTGTATCTTATTACCTTTTAGCAGACATTCAAAGATACCAAGGACATCGTCGTCATCGAAAGAATATTCTTCTTTGGGGCGAGGTGTTCTTGGTTGTTGAGTTGTAGGAGATGTTTGAACAGTTGATACATCTTTGCTCTGAAGATTAACTTCAAGAGTTTCTTTTCCCTTGCGAGCATTGTTTTTATTGTTAGTACCTTGACCTATTTCTTTAGGAGTCATCTACATTCCTAAACCTTTGAAGGTTTCAGCACTAATTTCTGCGGCCTTGGCACTAACTATGAAAGAAGGCCAGTCTTGGAATTGAGTAGATCCTGTCCACATGCTGATGATTGGCAACAAGTTTGATTTGCATGTGTCGATGGTGACAGCATCAGGAGTTCTAAGAGGCATCTTCAGAGCTTCTCTTCGAAACCGTTCAATGCACTCTTCTGTAGTTTTATTATTTTTCTGCTTGATTCTAATAAGAGCAGACATAGTCATGTCATTGAGCCCTTCATAGAACCGTTCAAGAAACATCTGTTTGAAACCGGAAAATGAGGTAATACTCCCATCTGGGAGACTTCTATACCATTCATAAGCCGTTCCCTTGAGACATCCAACAAACACCCGAGTAAGGAGGGCGTCGCTTGGTTGCAGCTGATCAGTCATCACTTCAAAGTGATTAATGAACTGACTTGGAGAAGTGGTTCCATCATAGAATGAGATAGTGGGAGGCTTGTATTTAGGAGGATACGATACTTGCTTCTATTCTATCGGATAAGGTTGTTTGATGCCTAACCTTTGTAAACCATCTTTCTGTTTGAATGCCTCGAATTGAGTTTTGAGATTCCTCAATTCTTTATTAACAATTCCAGAAGATTGTGGAGTTGTAACTTGTAGAGAATAGTTGGGAGGAGGAACAGCATTGTAAGCACTACCCCCAGCTCCAGAGAGACTAGGGTTTGGTTGAGCTGGTCCAGGAGTATTAGATTGTACTGCTGGAGGAACTTGTACTGGACTCATATCAGTGTTAGTTGGTGTGGCATCTGGTACAGTCTGTCGATTTTGCATCTGTGTTGCCATGAGTTCATACATCGACTTCATAGTATCAGCCATAGACTTCATTTGTTGTTCCAAAGAAGCAATTCTTTGATCTTGAGGAGTCAAGGAAGAAGAAGGTTCATCAGTATTCCCATCAACCATATAAGTCGTGACTGTACGAGGAATTATTGATGAACTGGTAGATGTTGTTTGTTCTGAATCATTGCTTTGTGTATCAAAGTCAATTATAGGAGAACTACCCCCAGTAGGAAGAAGTGGGAAGTTAGATTCTCCAAGGAATTCAGAATCATCTTCAAAGATCAAATTTCTTTGACTAGAGGCCAAGACTCTTGCTCTGGTATTTCTATATACTCCATCTGGACTATCAACTCTACCCCCAGCATCCCGAGAGGTCATATTGACAGAAGCAAACAAAGGCTCATCTTCATCAGGCATAGGTTCACACTGAATCTGATTGAAGACAGATTGTCATTTTGTTTGACATCTGCATTACATTGTGACTCTTGGCTGGAAGTCACATTTATGATCAACATGATCATGAGCCATTGATTGACATCTGCATTGAATTATGACTCTTGGATAGAAGTCACATTCAGCATGGTCCTTTGACACAGAATCACTTCTTCTCTTCTGTTGAAGATATTCTCGTAAATCTGTTTGTGAAGATTGAGGAATATATTTCCTGTTCTTGGGTCTTGATGGCTCTTGATTATATAGAGAATGATTAATATGAGCCACATAGTTTCTTGCATACTCTGCATCTGGATCTCTTATCCTTATTTCCAACTGGTATGGTTTCTTAACACCAGAAGTGTTAATTTTTGTTCTTAGATCAGTTGGAGGTAACACATTGGTTTTGGACACATGGAGTTTTTTTTCTATTGATCTGGATATTTGCAGAGAAGGAAGAGTTGAACCACCCCCTTGATTAGAAGTTGGTAACAGACCTTTTCTAGACAAATTCTGTGTCCAATTCGAAGAAGTCATAGAAGAAAACATTAAGGAATGTTTCTTCTTAGACTCATTCAAGTTTTGAGACATAGAATGTCCAGAAGGAAGAGTAGTCAAAAGACCATCTCCTTTTCTTTGACTAACAAAATTGTCAGTCAAAGCTGTTCCTGAAGTAAAAACTACAGGAGCAGAAGAAACAACTAAAGAGTTATTTCTTTTCGAAGGGACTTTATGTGGAAGACCACCCCCAGTCCTGGTAGAACTTGGCAAAGAGGAAGAGATAGCTAAAGAGCTATTCTTCTTAGATGAAATACACGCTGAAACAGGCTTGGTTAAAGAACCAGTGCTGTTGGCGTGACTTTTGACTTTGGAAATACACGCTGTAATAGATTTGGCTAAGGAGCCAGTATTGTTAGCGTGACTTTTGAGGTTGAAATTGCACGCTGGAACAGACTTGGCTAAGGAGCCAGTATTGTTAGCATGACTTTTGAGGTTAAAATTGCACGCTGGAACAGACTTGGCTAAGGAACCAGTGTTGTCAGCGTGACTTTTGAGCTTGAAATTGCACACTGGAACAGATTTGGCTAAGGAGCCAGTACTGTCAGCGTGACTTTTAACTTTGGAGACACACACTGGAACAGATTTGGCTAAGGAGCCAGTACTGTTAGCGTGATCTTTGATTGCTGTCATCTTCGAGCGCACAAGAGTGTGCGTGCTTGCAGTAGAGTTCTTGCCAGTGTTAGGAGCAGACACTGTGGCAGAGACTTCACCATTGGCTGCCAACTGATTCTTAGGGATATAGATAGAGTGTCCCTTCGACTTGGTAGTGATGATGGAGGCTGTAGTGGGCTTACCACTCTTAGCCCGCTGCATTTCTTCATAGGCGAGTTGATCGAATTGGATCGTCATCACCTTCTTCGTCGAGCCGATTGACGAAGTATCGCCTTGAGTTGTTGCCATCTCAGAAGAGGAGATGGTTTTCCCGAGTAGAGTCGCCAATTTGTTTTCCATAAATAAATTCCTTTATTTATTGTATATCTGGGAAAATTACAACTATGGGAATCTGATCTAGAAGACGATCACTTTATCCCTTGGACTATGCGAAGAAGAAAAGCTCTCAAAATTTTGACAGTAGATAACTATGTATCCTTACAATGAATGAGAAAAAGAACTCTATTTATAGAGTCAAAAATAATAACTGAAAAGATAACTGTCTTCACAGCCTGTGCTTAGTTGAAAATCATGCAGAATTTAACATACGTAAGGTTGTGAGCAGTTACTGGACGTGGCCTGTAACTGTTGGACACATGGCAATCATGCATGAGTCGTGTGCAAGTTACAGGACACGCAGGCGAAAGATCAGTGGCATGGCTGCCACGTACTCCAATTTGATAAAATCCACGCAGACTTGTTGAAGACGAAATCCACGCAGACTCGGGGTAGAAAGCTTCAAAATCCATGCAAACTTGGGGCAAGAAGCTTCAGAATCCATGCAGACTTGGTGAAGACGAAATCCACGCAGACTCGGGGTAGAAAGCTTCAAAATCCACGCAAACTTGGGACAAGAAGCTTCAGAATCTACGCAGACTTTGGTAAAGAAAACTTCAGAATCCACGCAGACTTGAGGAAGAAAACTTGAGAATACACGCAGATTTGGGATAGAACTGCCAGCTGTCTTGATTCAGCGTGCCTCGACTGACACAAAATCTCTGGTAGTGATTGCTTTTGTCAGTCACATTAAATGACAAGAAGCTCTTTTGGTACGCCAACTTGACGAAGGTTGAGTCTTGCTGAAGAAGATTTCGAAAATCACGCAATAGACGACTGTGATCTCTCGAATTCTGTGCATACGTGGCATACGAAGAGACATTCTTCGACTGTTGTGCTGTCAGTCATAATTACTCTCTGACAAATGATGAGCTGTCTCCCCAGCGTGATTTGTAAATATTGTCTGGATCAACTGAGTGTGACTTTTGACTCTGTCCTGATCAACTCAGCGTGACTGTCATTTTTAAAGGCCTACAAGGCGTGAGTAGTCTAAGTAGTTATGACTTTGGTTTATGGGCTTTGATCATCTTTTGCACAAAGATCGAGGCGTTATTTCCAAGGCTCGAGGGTGTAGGTGGCATGTCGCCTAGGTGAGGCATGACCACCATGCTGCTTTGATGGGGCGTGAACACCTCGACGCCTAGGTGAGGCACGGTCAGCATGAGACTTTGATGAGGTGCGAACGGCTCAACACCTAAGTGAGACACGGGTCACTCTTTTTTTTATGAGGTGCGTGACCCATGCTTCTACAGGACTTATCATTTTCACCTTTTTATCTCCTTTGTATGAGGAATGAAGTTTTTCCCATGCTTCCTTTGCCTAATTCACCATCGATATCCTTTTAAAGAGCCTCATCAACTTGTATCACTTTCCGTTTTCGGTATATGTATTTTTCTATATTGTTCATGTACACGGTATCTGGTATCTATAGCTTGTGCATAAGCAACATGTATTTTCACCTGGTCATGACATGGAACAGTGTTTCATCGAGGGGTAGTGTGCCACCCCTTATCCTTGTCCAGTTGTAGGTATGGTTCACTACTTCGCTGATGAAATACTGGACCGTGTTGTGATCCGAATTTGATTAATTATTTCATAAGGTAACATGACATATGGACTTAGGTTAGGATATGTTTGGGCTAGGGTTTAGTAGAGCCACCATTCTGTTCCCACAATAAATATTCTTTTCCACTCTCTCTCCTTATTCACACTTTCATTTATTTTACAAGCAAACCCTAGGAAAGTACATCTTGCACTAATGGAGAGACCACTTGCTATTTTGTTTTATTTGATTTTCTTATATATTATTAGTCTATATTATGCATCTAAACCACCCCTTGTCCTTGTCCGATTGTAGGTGTGGTTCACTACTTCGACGATGAAATACTGGACAGTGTCGTGATCAAGATTTTATTAATTATCGTGTAATGTAACATGACATCTGGACTTGGGTTAGAATAGGTTAGGGCTAGGGTTTAATGGAGCCCTCATTCCCTTACCACTATAAATATTCTCTTCCACTCTCTCTCTCTCCTCATTCACTCTTTCATTTATTTTCCAACCAAACCCTAGGCAAGTACATCTTGCACTAATTGGGAGACCACTTGTTATTTAGTTTTCTCTGATTTTTTTACATATTATTAGTCTATATTATGCATCTAAACTTCGTCCACATGTTTATTTCTTGGAGATTTCAGATTTAATAACTAGTTTAGTATAGATCTAAGTTTTAAAGTTAGGATTTTGTGGGATTTTTTTTATGGAAATGATCAATCAAAATTAGTTCTTTCCAAAAACTAGTTGTTCTATGTTGTAGATAATTTGATTTCATACAGTTTTGGGTTTTATTTCGTCGGATTTTGAGTTCTATAGAGGAAGTTATAATCATGCAGTTTAAAGAACATGCATGGCTGAACTTGTTGTTTGGGACGGCGATCTTCCATGCGCATAAAAGGACAGATACCAGATACCGTGTACAGGAACAATGCAGAAAAATACGTATACCAGAAACAGAGAGTGACAACTTGGTAAATGAAAAAAATGCTTTCTTGTCCTTCTTGCGAACTTCGTTCAATTCTTGAGGTTGTTGTGCGTTGAGACATACCACATCAATGGGTTCCGCAACTCCATTCTCCACAATATCCGTGAGATCTTGAGATTGGCAAAGCACCTTCATTTGAATACCCCAATGGTTATAGTTCTGGCCAATGAAGGAGCTTGGGGCTGCAAGATGTTGTTGTTGTTGGAAGCCATGGTATATCTCTAGCTCTGATACCACTTTGAAGGAAATAAACTTCTTCCGGAGATGAGGAAAACACAAGGGAAATGTGTTCTCTTGTTGCTAAAACTCTACACTACAACAAATATGGCCTATAATGGCAGTTTTTTCAATAGCGTTCAAGTGTCTCCGCTATAGAATGTTATCAATAATAGTGTTCTTTCAGCATTGCTATAAAAATCTCTCTCTATAGCGTTTCCTGAATGCTGTAGAATATGTAACATTCATATTTGTATGTCAATGCAGATCTCATGTTTGAATGCTTGGAGAAGTAGCATAGAAAAATTTCTTTTGTTTGTTTATATAGCAGTTATAGCATTCTTCTCTATTTAAAAAAAATTCTAACAACACAACCAAAGGTTGTAGGTTTCCTATTTTATACTTTGGTTAGTTTATATAGCAGTTATAGCATTCTTCCCTATTTTTAAAAAAAATTATGTAATCTAACAACACAGCCTTTGTTTTTCAGTTATAACCTAACAACACACAGCCATAGGATTCGAAACAAAGGTTGTAGGATTCGAACCTAACAACACACAGACAAAAAAGAAAAAAAAAACAAATTATATAACTTAACAACACACAGCCAAAGGATTCGAACATTTTCCTTCAATATAAGTACTCAATGACCCAACCAATTACTCTACAGCCCACTTGTTTTAGTTTACGGTAGATTCCCTGTTAATCCTAGTGTTAGCTTCCACCAGTATTTCACACGATTCCCACAAAAACTAACCCATGCATCCCACAAAAAAATTTTAAGCCCCACGAAAAGTTTTTCTCCTGTACGCGAAGGAAGCTCTAGGGACAATTGGGTTTGCTGATCAAACCCTAATCCATCTCTCGTCGAGTTTCAGGTACCTCTCTCCCTCCTCCTTAATTTTTTTCAGTTAAGAGAAGAATCTCCCACAAAAACTAACCCATGCATCCCACAAAAACTTCTTAAGCCCCACGAACAGTTTTTCTCCTGCGCGCGAAGGAAGCTGTAGGGTTAATAGGGTTTGCTGATCAAACCCTAATCCATCTCTCGCCGAGGTTCAGGTACCTCTCTCCCTCCTTAATTTTTTTTCAGTTTGCTGATCAAACCCTAAAATTCTCTTTTTGGGTTTGTTGATCAAACCCAAAAATTCTTCGATCTTCATTGCTTTCGAGAGGGCGTAATGGCACGATTGTGACATTTTTGCAGACAGAGGCATCTGCCCTAATTTTTCAAAAAGTTTGGAGATAGTATATTTTTAATTTTTTAATATTTAACCTCCAGTACTTGTTTTTCTTTTCTTTTTTAGGTTTATTGTGCATCTATCAGTCGTGTCTTTCCAACCAAGGTATGGCAGAACAAACCCTAACATTTATTTTAAGTTTGAATATACGTTGTTTTGCAAAGTCTGAGTTATTTTTTGGTGTTGTCAAGTTGGATATAAGTACGTGGTGGGTGTCATCATGATGAATAAAGATTGGGTTCATCTTAACAAGTATTGAAATCCATCGCTATACTAATGTGTTCACCTAAATTAAATCCATTTGTATCACTTATTTATTTGATAATTCCTTTGCATTTGTTTTTAGGAATACAACTTTGTATAAGCAATCTGTCCGTCAGTTTGTGGAATTTGCCAAGTCAAATGCAAAGAATGTAGATTTCATGTTATGTCCTTACATTGATTGTAAGAATTTGTGTCATGGAAATGAAGTTATGATTTTGCTTCATTTGCTAAGACGTGGGATGGATATGTCTTACACCACTTGGATTTGGCATGGGGAAGGGTTGAACAATGAAATTCCAAATGTGGAACAGACTGAGATAACTGAAATATTTGAAGATGAACCCAATCCTGAACCTATTAAAGAGGAAAGAGAGGATGGATTGATAACCTTATTGAAGGATGCAAATAATCCATTATACCCAACTTGCACAAAATATACTAGGTTATCAGCAACTGTTGTTTTATACAAGCACAAGTCTATGTATGGAATTTCTGATAAATGCTTTACTCATCTTTTGGAAATATTGCATGACATGTTACCTGCTGAAAATACAATTCCAGAATCTTCACGTGCCGTTTCTTCATTGCTTAAGACGTTTGAGCTTGATTATGAGAAGATAGATGCGTGTCCCAATGAGTGTTGTCTATATAGAAAAGAATTGAAAAATGAGGAAAAGTGTAACAAATGTGGATTGGAATGGTGGAAGAAAGATAAGACTGGTAAAATTCAGAAAGGAGTTATGACAAAAGTACTAAAGTACTTTCTGATAATTCCAAGGTTCAGAAGGATGTTTCAGTCAGTTGAATCGGCTGAAAACTTAAGGTGGCATCACAATCACAAAAGTGAAGATGACATCATGGGTCATCCTGTGGATTCCTTGGCATGGAAGACAATTGATATGAAGTGGCCCTCTTTCTCAGAAGAGCCACACAATCTTAGACTTGGTCTTGCTGCGGATGGGTTTAATCCTTTCGGCAATCTTAGTTCTTCATATTCTTGTTGGCCAGTGATGTTCACGACATATAATCTTCCACCGTGGCTATGCATGCGAAAAGAAAATATAATGTTGACACTACTAATTCCTGGACCGAAGCAACCTGGAAATGATATAGATATTTATTTACAGCCACTCATAGATGATTTGCTAGAGCTATGGAATAATGGAGTGCATGCTTATGATGCATTCACCAAATCTTTTTTCAACTTGAAAGCAATTTCGATGTGGACGATAAATGATTTTTTGGCTTATGGTAACCTAGCTGGATGTACTACCAAAGGAAAATTAGGATGTCCTATATGTGGAGTGAATACATGTTCAAAATGGTTAAAATGTAGTAGGAAAACCATTTACATGGGACACAGGCATTTTCTTCCATCCAAGCATCCATTTCGGTCGAAAAAAAGTTGGTTTGATGGTAACCAAGAGCACAGGGAGCCACCTAGACTAATGACTGGATCAAAAAATTTAGAAGGGCTGAAAAATATGAGAAATGATTTTGGGAAGGGAAAAAATAATGGCAAAAGAAAGAAGGAAACTCCAGAGATGTGGAAGAGGAAGTCAATATTTTTTTCACTACCGTATTAGGAGGTAATATCATATTATTTTTCTATGTGTTTTGTAAATACTTTCAATTGAGCTTTCCATTGTTTTAACAATTTTTGTAAATATGTTTTTTTGTTTTGTAGCATCATATTTTGCACCATAATTTGGATCTAATGCACATAGAAAAAAACTGGTGTGATAGCATTGTTGGTACGTTGCTAAATTTGAAGGGAAAATCAAAGGATGGCATAGAATCACGTATGGATTTGGAAGATATGGGAATCAGACATGTTTTGCATCCAGAACGAAAAAATAAGAGAATTTTTCTTCTACCAGGACCACACACACTTCAAAGAAAGAAAAAGAAACTTTTTGCAAGAGATTATATAACTTGAAGTTGCCCGATGGTTACTGTTCAAATATCGAGAACTGTATATCAGTGGAAGAATGCAAAATAATAGGACTCAAATCTCATGATTGTCACGTGTTAATGCAACAGTTATTGCCTGTGGCATTGAGAGGTCTTCTTCCAAAAGGACCAAGGAATGCAATATTTCGAATATGTGCATTTTTTAACGTCGTGTGCCAAAGAGTCATTGATAGAGAACAAATAGAAAAATTCGAGGAAGAAGTTGTTGAGATATTTTGCTTTTTTGAAAGGTACTTTCCTCCTTCATTTTTTGATATCATGATTCATTTACCAATTCACTTGGGACGTGAAGTAAAATTAGGTGGCCCAGTCCATTATCGTTGGATGTATCCGTTTGAAAGGTGATTGTATGCTTTTCTTTCTATTGATTTTTATTCATTAATTTGCTTACTTTAAATAAGAATTGTTTTTTCGTTTCCTAGGTATATAAAGGTGCTGAAAGGATACGTTAGAAATTGTGCACGTCCCGAAGGTTGTATAGTAAAATGTTATCTTGCTGATGAAAGCATGAGATTTGTTAGTGGGTACATGAAACAAGTAGCTGAGATGGATAATCATCCAAGTAGAAATGAAGATATTAAGAATGATGCGATTTTTGATGGCCGACCAATTTCGAAAGGGACAATAATGACACTGGATAAACATAAACTACAAAGTGCTCGCCGTTATGTATTGTTCAATATGGTTGAAGTTGAACCTTATCTAGAGTAAGTTATTAGTAAACATATAACTCCAAAGTAACTTCTCTATATTTGTAATTAATATCAAGTTAATAATGTTTCCCCTATTAGGATATACTTGAAGGAGTTGAAACTTTCAGATAGACGCCTTGTTCAAAATAAAAATTTACTTCAAGATTGTCATTCCAAGGAATTGTCAGGCTGGTTAAAACAAAAGGTCACAAATTCTGTTTTAGTACCCTTAGAAGTATATTTTCAAATGTTGTTACCTTATATTTTATGATTTTGAACAGATGGAGGGACAGTCCAGTGGAAACATATCCAACATGTTAAGAGGGCTTACACATGGACCTTCAAAACATGTTGTGTCTTATTCAGAATTTGTTATCAATGGTAACCGCTACCATACGAAGGACGCTAAGAACTCTAGACAGAACAGTGGTGTGTTACTTGAGGCAACAACTATTTGTAGATCCAGCTCGAAGGATAGGAACCAAATCACCGATACAGTTGCCTATTATGGAGTGCTCAAGAATATAATTTGCTTGGATTATCATACCTTCCATATTCCTATTTTTGATTGTGATTGGGCTAGCACAACAAATGGTGTCAAAATAGAAGATGGGTTTACCTTGGTTAACCTTCCCCAAGGAAAACACCACTTTGAAAGAGACTCATTTTTCTAGCATCACAGGCAACCCAAGTATTTTATTCTAAGGACACTGCTTCATCTAATTGGTATGTTGTGTTAAAGGCACCACAAAGTGGTTTTCAAGAGATGGATATGGAAGTTGATCAAAATGTCTATACACCATCATTAGCACCGGTGGATGTATCAAAACTAGATGAGAATGTTGAGGATGGTAGTGATAGTTACCTTAGAAATGATTGTGAGGGCGTTTATGTATAATTAGTCTTTTTTCCCCTCTATCTTTAGTCTAATTAAACCAATACATTTCTATCAATTATCTTATGATTGGATGCTTCATTTTGAACATATGTTTAATGTTCAGTTCTCATATATATTGTTCAGTTCTCTTATATATTGTTGTGGGGTTGTTACTAATTAAGAAGATTATCCTGTTATGCTATGTCTTGCTCTTTGGTGCCAAATACAAACAAAGAAGACCGAGTGATGTGCTTTGCTTAATTTACTGGAGAGCAGCAGTGTAGGCATTGAATGCTTTGCTTGGATTTTGAATGCTCATATTGTAGACTTGTAGCATTTTCACTTTATTTCAGTTTTGGAAGACTCTGATGCTCATATTGTAGACTTGTAGTCATGCGACAACAAAACATGAATTTGCTGCTTCTAGGATGATGTCTGTAGTGTCATGATTGTTACTGTGGATGTAGTTGCTGAAGTCTCTTCCTGATCATTATATACTTGCATCTTTAGACTTACTGATTCAAGGCCAAGATGAAACTTTTTTTAGGTTCTCAGAAACTTTTTTCAGAAATTGTAGGAGTCTGTTGCTAGTTGTCTACTCCTGATCATTTACAGGGGTGTATTTTTGTACATTTTTCAGAAAGAATGAAACTCCAACAAATTTGCTTTCCTTGGTACTAAACACCATGAATTTTTACTGATTGGATTCAGACAAGTCGTACTTGTTTTCATTCTTATATATTAAATTTTGTAATGGTTACTTAATTTATTCATTATTGTGCCATATTCTTAGGTGGTTCACAACATGGCTCATGTTGAGGTAAGTACCCTTACATGTATTTGAAACTAACTTTAGATAAATCTTATTTAATTTAAATGTTCTAATTTGTTGCGTATTCATAGAGTTCAAAACGTGCAAAGAAAAGAGCAAAGAAGCAGAAACGAGGCGCTGAGGCTGCTCTTATGAATGATCCAAATGCTGGATTTCGTATAAATGAGCAAGAAGATTCAATTGTGGTAAGTTAGTCATTTTTGTAGAGTGCAAATTAAAAGGAAGATTCAAATGTGGACTTCGTATAAATAAGCAAGAAGATTCAAATGTATTTGTATTTCTAATATATGTTTTTCTTGCATATTTGTAGAGTGCAAATCAATCAAGAAAAAAAAGAATAGAAGCAAAAGCGAGGCAAGGAAAAATCTTGTGAGCAAGAAGAATCAAATGATGTATTAGACAGAAAAAAAAGAAAAGAAGCGAAAACGAGGCAAGGAAAAATCTTGCGAGCAAGAAGATTCAAATGATGGATTGGACACTAATCCATCCAATGAATCCAATGTGACACAGAGAACAACAAGAACCCGTGGGCCTACTAGGTGTAGTGCTTTGCCAGTGGAAAGTGGGGATACGCTAGAGGTAGAATTGAATAAACTTGGTCAACCCATTGGGAAGAACTCAAAACGTCTATCAACTTTTGTAGGATGTTTAACACGTAAAATGGTGTCAATACTATATGATGATTGGAGACATGTACCTAATGGGAGCAAAGAATATTATTGGCAAGCAATTACGGTAATCTTTTAAATCTTACAACTTAAAATGTAGTTTTCTTCTACTTTATTGCTAATAATTATTTCTGACCTATTGTACTTGTAGCAAAAGTTTACATTCAAGGAGCGAGAGGACGAGGCAAAATCATACGTTCTCCAACAAATGGGAAGACTAGGTAGAACAAACAAATCAAAATTGGGAAAATTTCTGAAGAAAAAGCCGAATGACGTCGACCCAGCAGATTGGAAAGTATTTGTCAAAAAAAGATGCTCAAAACAATATAAGGTAAGGCTTCGGTTAAGTCGTATTCGTTATATTCTAATTATAGTTTGGAATTTCGTTACTTTGCTCTATTTTCTTCTTTCTGCCACTGATAGTTCAAACCTGATTTTTGATGGAATGTCATGTTCACACTGATAGTTTGATGGAATGTCATGTCCCCTGCACATTGTAGTGCACACTGATAGTTTGGAAGAGATGTCATGTCCCCTGCACATTGTAGTGCACACTGATAGTTCAAACCTGATTTTCTTCTTTCAGACTTTGTCATGTTTAGAATTATACTGATAGTTCACACACCCCTACAGTCTCCTGCACATTGCAGTGCACACACCCCTACAGTTACTGCACATTGCAGTACACTGTAATTTTTGCAGTTACTGTACTACAATTTCTGCAGTTACTACACATTGCAGTGCACAATTTCTACAATGACTACATTTGAGAAGAAGTAGAGATTGACTCGCATAAGGAATGAACATGTGAAGACTGAACATGGAATTGAATAAAAAGGGGATTGATACATCTCAGAGTCGGGGATTTAACTTTGCAAGACAAGGGCTGATCAATTGACTTCAAAGGACTGAACCTTGAAAAATTAGGACTGATACTCACAAGGTATCAGTGGACAAAGCAATTATAAGTGGGGACTGAAATATAGCATACATCTAACTCAGTTATATTTCTTTGATATCTGCCTACATACAACAATTTTATATTGATTTGATATCTGTCTAATATAGACTTATTATCTGGCAGTCCTTCAGTTATATTTCGAATGTTTTATATAAAGTCTTTGTTTTTATCTAATAATATGAATGTGAGTGTACGTAGGAGAAGTCTACAAAGTTCAAGCAAATGAGAGAGAAACAAACTATGCCTTACCTTGGAAGTCGAAAAGGATTTGCTCGCATTGCGGATGAAATATTGGTACGTGTAACACAATTATTTGTTTTAAATTTCTATTTCTCCACTTGTCAATTGCAAGTAGATTTTATCTTATACAACGCAGAAAATAGAGGGTCCATGTCCTAAAGAGAAAGCAAGGCTTCGTGCTTGGGTTCGAGGGTATACTAATCAAGAAGGTGTACCTAAACACCCAAAGGACAATGAACTCATCGTATGTATAACCCCAATCATGTTTATATTGGTTAATTTACTGTGTTCTTGCGTTGACAATCACGCCGTGTCAAAAGGAGACTAATTCGAGTATCATTTATTGTTATTTCAGCAAAAGGCCAAAAATATCCTACTTGCACCGTCATCTGAGGGATCGACAAAAATAGGTTGTGATGGTGATACACTATCACAAGTAATTACACAACCCGAAAAGCGTGGTAGTCTTAGAGGAGGCGGTGCTGGAGCAAGTAAATCTAAATTAGTGGCTAAAGCGAAGAATTCAGCTACAGTAGTTAGGCTTGAAAATAAGACCGAGTCAATGCAGAAAAAATGGACTCAATGTCAACGTTAGTTGAAGAACAGGCAAAGTTGATAAATACTTTAATGAAAAATCAGGTAAGTAGTTCTTATTTTTTCTTTGATTTTTTTTGGCACATATTACCACTGACGATTGCCTTCGTTAGAAATGTGATCAACAGGAACAAGCTAATGATGTTGAGGTGAGTGTCGATGAGGACAAGAATTCCCAAAGCAAAGTTGATTCAATGCAAGGGCAAATTAACTCAATATCGAAGTTACTTGAACAACAAAACCAATTGCTTGATACTTTAATAGGTAATTCCCCTGATAATATGTAATTCAGCTTGTTAGATCATTATAGTCCCCTGATAATAGGTAATTCAGGTTATGTGAACACTTAGGCAAGTCATTTTGAATTTGCCACTAATCTATACTAAAGTCTAAACTGATAATGCTCCTTCTAAGATTATATTTTTCTTAGATTCCTGACACCAAATTTTGCATTTGAATTCTAATTATGATGTATCTAATCCTAATGCATTTCTTAAGTTAAAGCTCACATTTCTACACTTAGATGAATTTCTGTCATGTGAACTTCTGTGGTTTTGTTTACTTTTGTAAGATAGTACAGATACAATTGGATTGGATTTGGGTACAACTGCAATAAATTAATGGTATAACCTTGAGCTTTCTGAAAATGTTCGGGTGGTTAAAAAAAATAAAAAAAACCTACATCTACCGGCATAATTGTCAAATGCTCGAAAGTTATGAAATTTCTGAAGTATTAATCAGTTCATAGTTGATCCATTTGAATTTTGAAAAGGTGAAAAGTAAGATCCTACTTGCTTGAGGAGTTTACTTGTATTTGTTCTTCTTGATATAGATTTTGTTATTAATTTGCTGCTTCTTGGATGATGTCTGTAGTGTCATGATTGCTTCTAGGATGATGTCTGCTTCTAGGAGTCTGTTGCTAGTTGTATATACTCTTGATCATCTACAGGGGTGTATTTTTTTTAGTCTAGAGCAGAGCTACATGGTGAACATTGTGATCACTTGTCCCCACGCATTTCATAGAGTTGAAGCAACAGAGCTTCTGTTGCATCATAGTTTTTGTGCCAGGAATCTAAGAAAAAAGATCCCTAAGAGAGAGCCTACTTGAATAGTCATGCGACAACAAACGATAATCTCATTTAAAAAGATCCTTAGGATACTTGAAGTATGAAATCTAAGTACTCTATTATAAAAAATGCTAGGTATCTGCTAGATATCTCTTAGTTCATTTCATGGTGTCAAATATTTCTATCTTATTTTTTATATCATAATGTATTTTCTTCTCAATTTTGTGTAGGTTGGCGTATATGTTTTTGACGGTTGTGGATAGCTGCTAGAAGGAAAGAGGCGATCGAGCTGTTTTTTGGCCTACAGATTTTTGTAAATGGAATGGTTTATTTTGGACTACAGATACTATGTAAATGGAATGGTTTATTTTGGCGTACAACTACTTTTTCTACATCATGAATGTTTTAATAACAACTACTTTTTGTACATCTTGAATGTTCTAATGAAACAATTCATATTTTGGCAAATCTTTCCTATATCTTGATTGATCGAAATGCAAGCTGTAATTAAAATTGTTTGCGATTATGGTTATTTATATGTGATACAAAACAGGTTATGAAATATGAAATTCTGTAGCAGATATAAAATAATATGAAATTCTGTAGCAGATTTATAGCACTCAAAACGTCTAAATTCTCGCTACCACGATAGCATATGATAAATGCTATAATAAATCAAACCATCTATAGCGTTCATGAACAATCAATTCATCAAACGCTATAAATCATCCACAATATTCAAAAATGCTATAAATAATCCACAGCATTCATAAATGCTATAAGTAATCCACTGCACTCACGAACGCTCTAAACCATCTACAGCGTTCTAGAATGCTATAAAGTATTCACAGCATTCATAAACGCTATAAACCATCAACAGCATACACGAACGCTATAAACCTTCTACGGCATTCATGAACGCTATAATGTTATAGCGTTCACATGTCTGGACATACTATAGCGTGGGCAATTATAGCAGACAGAATATGCTATAGAAGGCTTTCAATAGCGTTCCGCGCATGCTATTGTAGGCCATATTTGTTGTAGTGTTAGAAAATGGTACTCAAAATATACTAGAATGATACATTGATTTTGCTTGATGAAAAGTGTACATGATGATGCTCTTTTATGGCATACGAATTGTAAGCCCCTATTTTTCAAATTTTAGTTAAATTAGTGCTAATTAAATTTTTATGTCATTTATAGCCTTAAATAATTATTAGGAATTTTTTTAGGAATTTTCTAGAAATTTAAATGATTTTAAATGATTTTTAAATGAATTTTTAATACAAGAAATATTGATCTGTAATTTTCTAAAAAGTTTTAATATCATTTTGCAATTTTTTGAAATGTTTTTATATCAGTTTGTAATTAGTAAATTGTTTGAAATTGAGGAATACAAATATTATTTTGCATTTAACCACTGTTAAAGCCTTTATGCAATAACCTAATTCCTAAGGGCCCTAGTGCTAAACTACCCAAACCCCCCCCCCCCCCGACCGCCACGCCGCCCTGCCCCGCCATTTTCGGCCAGACCGACCGACCTACGACCGCCCTAACCCCTCTATTTAAACCCCCGCAGCCCCCCGACCTAGCTACGACCACCACAACGCCCCACGACCGCCCAGCCACCACCGTTTTTCCCCAAAAACCCTAACCGAAACCATAACTCCGATCAACTACTCCGTCCAGCCCCACCGACGAGCACCACCGCCCGCAACCACCACCATCAGACGCACCGCGCTGAGCCGCGCCCAGCGCCACCGGAGCGCCACCGCCACAATGCCTCAGTCGCCGTCGAGCACCCTCGAAACTTCTTTGAGAAGTCGGACACGTACGTGTCAGTTTGCTTTCGTGTCGTTTGTGTCTCGATTTCACGTGGGAGACTCGCCAGGACACGGGGATGCTCGTCCAGTAGTTGGACACATGAATCAGTGTTCGTCCGTGTCGTGCGTAGCACGGACACGTTGTTACCTGTGTCCTTAACTGTCTGGACACAGGACCGATTTATATTTTTTTTATTTATAATCTAACCTAAACAGAAATAAAACTAAACTAAACCTAACCCCTAACATAACTGATGGGCTGACCCCCTGGCCAGCCCGTCCTAAACTAAACCCCCCTGCCTGCGCGCTCGGGTTCGAGCCCCCCTTCCTTTCTGTCTTCTTTTTCTGTTTCTTTTCTTTTTTTTCTTTTCAGTTTTATATATATATTTATATATATATGTATATATATATATTAGTATATATATATATGTATATACTGTTTTTGACAGTATTTTATATATGTGTATATATATATTTTATAGTTAGTAAATTTTATATATATATGTTTATATTTATATATATATATACATATATGTATATATGTATATATGTATATATCTTTTCATGTGTATATATATATATTATGTATATACACTACATTATTAAGTATTTTCTTATATATATATATATATATATATATATATATATATATATATATATATATATATATATATATATATATATATATATTTATTTATTTATATATATATATATATATATATATATATATATATATATATATATACTTTATAAATTAACTATTTTCCTTATACATAGATATATGTACTTTCAACATATGTATGTATATATTTATTTTGTACCTTATTAAAATATTAATATTATTTTTACACTTTTACCAAATTGTATTTTTAGTGTATTTAAATTACTGCAACCATTTGGTGTCCAAGCCTAGCATGGGTATTTGGGCCCAAATGTGTTTTCACACATTCAAGACCTGTACAAGTCATATTGGACTTGATTCATGGCCTTGGGTCCTGTATTTGAACTTTGGTTCAAATTATATACATGGACAAAATACGCAGATAATTAATTATTGTGTGCAATGCTGTTTTTGATTTTCTAAAAATACTTAGAGTATTGTTAAAATTCTGGAAAAATAGTATTTAGATACTATGTTAAGTTAGCTAATTTTGTATAATTTTGTAGTATTTAATTTACTGTTTTGCCACTAGTTTGGCATATGAAACCAAAACTTATTTTCTGTATATTAGGAAAACTGATTTTTATAAAATATTTGTACAGGTTAATAAATTCCAGAAAAATTATAATAAATTTCTATGATTAACAAGGATCACTTTGATACTTTACTTTAAGTAAAACTAGGCTTTTTGTCTATCTCTAAAATTGTTAGAACACAATGATCATTTGATTTATTTATTGATTAATTACGACTTTTAGCTTTTTGTGTTATTTTGAGTTTTAGCCGTGTTGAACCCCACCCCTCACTAGTGTAAAGACCCTAGAAAGTTAGTTAAAGTAGTGTGTCACCCCACATTGGTCTCCTATGCCAAAGTCATCATTTTGGCTAAGTGCCCAGTCACAAGTCGTGTTCCACAGATTAGTGTCCTAGTGTTTTAGCTTAGTGTAAAAACTAAGTTATTGTATTTATTTCTACAGTGACGAGTTACCGGACATCCATAGTACTGTTATCGCAGCTTGTTTTGTTTTGCTTTGCTAGAGGCAAGTACTTTCTACGAACTTTATATATTGTCACATAAATGAACTGCAAAACCCACCATGTTAAATGCTGATCCTTGGGGTAGCAAGTTAAAACGTCACATATTGTACTTCCGGTTACTACTATGCTTAGAACAGTTTTTATATATCTCTCACATGATAGAATATGGGTTATGGGGAAACTAGTAGCTGAGTACGTGATCATGCCCCCATTATCGTACCGAGCAAAGTTCATTCTATATGATACTGCGCCGTAGGCCATTATTCCGCATTTCTGTACGGATGTACACCTATGCTTGTGCACTTGTACGTATGTACATTTTATTTACAGTATGCCTCAGTACATTATACATCTATTGACCGATCATGTACCTGCTACAGTTTTAAACATTACATATACATCTGTCTCTATGACATATGTGTCCTTGCCATGATAGACTATGTGATGCCATGTTTCCAGTTATTCCTCACATGTTCATGTTTCATATGCTAGTTTGCAAGATTCAGTACTTGCTCCCGTCCTGACAGGATAACGTTGTAGGTGTCCTTACTGAGGAGGAGTTACTCTGCGACACATATTATGGGGTTACTGCCGAGAACCCGGCTCTGCTTTACGAGGATATTCCTGCGGGGAACCTCGCCTAGTTGTCTTTTGTTTACTTAGACTTTTGAGAGTAGACATGTATTAGACTATATCTTTTTGTAACTGGACATGTATCCAGTTTTACTTTGCAGTTCACTTGTACTTGGACATTTTACTATATACGACGACTTTTGTGTTTGGAGCACTTATGATTCTTTTTCACTTATAGAACTGTTAGCACATTTAGTCTTATCCTGTTGTCTTTAGAACAACTTACTACGTTTTATCTCAACGTAGGCTGGGCATGACTCGACCTGGCCCAACAATTTGGGTAGCGGGTCGTGACATGTTTTTAGTGGTGGCCCATGCAGGTCCTGACTAAACTGTTTGGTTACATTATTGTACCAAGCATGCCTGCAATTAGGAACTTAAGGTAATTAGACAACATTAGGAAAGACGCTTCGAACACCTAGAGAAATGCTAGGATTGCAACATAGAAAATATAACGCATGTTTGCTATTATAATTAGATTTCCTTGCATATGATTGCTTACTTTAAATAGGTCCATAAGTCCTTTTATTTTGTAATTTAGATGGTGCTTACCCGTTCATCCCAGTATGTTATCCCCGAGAATGGGGCCCTCCTTATCAAGTCGGCTGATCAGTCGACTGATACACCTCCACCTACCACATCCCCCCACTCTACAAATCCACAAACCCAGATACCACAACCACCTTCCACATCACAGGCCCAGCAGGACCCGATACTTCCACCACCCCCTATCACTATACCCACCCAGGCTTCCGTCACCCTCGACGGGAACCAGCTGCTCACACTGATTCAGGGGTTCCTAACAACCCATCAGGAGCAGACTACCCTACTCCGCCAGAGCATGGAGCGTTCTGAGGGACGTCCCGTGGTCCCACCACATGTAGAGCCACGGCAGAGAGCGGGGACGATCAAGGACTTCATGGGTCTAAATCCCAAGGAGTTCTCAGGGACTGAGGGCATAGTAGTAGCTGATGACTGGCTAGATTCGGTAGAGAGGAAGCTTCTGGGAGTTAGGATGACGGATGAACTCCAGGTCGAGGCAGCAGGATTTCTGCTGATAGACTTAACAGGAGTCTGGTTCCGAAATGAGCCGTTGTTTGCGAGAGGGAGAGCCACTTGGGACCAGTTCAAGACCCAGTTCAAGAAGAAATTCTTCTCGACCACTGCTAGAGTAGCCATGGGGCTACGATTCCAGAACATCCAGCAGGAGAACCGTTCTGTTGATGACTATGCGGCAGAGTTTAGTCGCCTGAGCCGTTTTGCTCCTAGTCTGGTTGCTGATCCAGAGGAGATGACCCGTAGGTTTTGCCATGGTCTAGTTTCAGACATTGGCATTCTTATAGTGGCGAACGGTACGACTGACTACTACCAGAGCCTAGAGTTAGCCTGGAGCATCGAGGAGCGTCTTCTGTCATGTAAGAGGCCGGCTTCTGTACATCATGAGGGTCCGTCCAAGCGTCAGGCTTTCCAGCAGAGAGCGCCGACGCCACCCCAGCAGACTTACCGTCCCCCTACACCACATCATCAGACCCCGCCAGTTAGAGCCTCGGGACCCCGACAGCAGCAGTAGCAGAAGGGAGCTATATGTTCTTTCTGCGGAAGACCAGGTCATGACTTCGCCTCTGCAGGAAGAGGTTGGGGCAGTGCTTACTTTGTGGGTCTGCCACCCATCAGCTTCGGAACTGTCCAGCAGCGAAGCCTAGAGGACCACTCCCGACTCAGCAGCAGAGGTTTGGGCAACATCTGCAGCAACAGAAGGGACCTCAGGGGAAGGTTTATAGCCTAGCCCTTGAGCCGGAGCCGGGGCAGATTTCGGAGCCAGATTACTTAGCTGACGTCATTACAGGTCATATTTATTTGCATACTTTTCTAGCTCTATGCTTGTTCGATTCTGGTGTATCTCATAGCTTCCTGTCATTAGAATTTATGCATGAACATCACTTAGTATCTACACCTACTGCGGAGATTAGTAGAGTAATGACGGAAGGAGGACCAGTGCCTATTAGAGCTAGCTATAGATGCTCTATTATGATAGCCGGGAGAGAGTTGAGGGGCGATTCTTTGTGATGCCGCTCCTCGGTTATGATATCATATTGGGGATGGACTGGCTTAGCTATGCCCATGCATCTATAGATTGCCATGAGGGTAGTATTTTGTTCAGTCCCCCAGGCACAGCACCATTCAGTGTCAGGAGGACAGGGCCGGAGATCAGCCTAGAGCCGAACTGTTGTGCTACAGTCGGGGACGCAGTACCGCCACACCCTATCATTAGGGAGTTTATGGATGTATTCCCAGAGGATCTTCCAGGGCTTCCACCTGACAGAGATGTGGAATTTACTATAGATTTAGTGCCGGGTTCATCACCAGTATCCCAGGCTTGCTATAGAGTGAATCCCAAGGAGGCCATAGAGATGAAAGAGCAGATTGATGACCTGTTGAAAAAGGGTTTCATTCGATCCAGTGCTTCTCCATGGGGAGCGCCAGTGCTCTTTGTGCCTAAGAAGGATGGTACAGTCGTGTATTAACTACCGGGCCTTGAATGCCATCACTATCAAGAACAAATATCCTCTGCCCAGGATAGATGATTTGTTCGACCAGTTGAGCGGGGCGAAGGTATTTTCCAGGATAGACTTGAGATCCGGGTACCACCAGGTGAAGGTTAGGCCAGCAGACATCCAGAAGACGGCGTTCAACACGAAGTACGGGCAGTACGAGTTTCTGGTGATGCCATTTGGTCTCACAAATGCGCCAGCTGTCTTTATGAACTTGATGAATAAGACATTTCACCAGTATCTGGATAAGTTCGTCGTAGTGTTTATCGACGACATCCTGATATACTCCAAGACGCCAGAGGAGCATGCAGAGCACTTGCGGATAGTTTTGGGGATTCTGAGGCAGGAGAGATTGTTTGCCAAATTGCCGAAGTACGAGTTCTTTTTAGACCGAGTGGAGTTTCTCGGCCATGTAGTCACTGGAGATGGAATCT
The DNA here is from genome assembly GCA_029216955.1 of Iris pallida. Classification (NCBI taxonomy): domain Eukaryota; kingdom Viridiplantae; phylum Streptophyta; class Magnoliopsida; order Asparagales; family Iridaceae; genus Iris; species Iris pallida. The sequence continues at coordinate 18,498,755 of JANAVB010021399.1, read as the reverse complement.
CGGTGGATCCCAGGAAGATTGCTGTAGTTGAGACGTGGAAGGCTCCGACGTCAGTTTCAGAGATCAGGAGCTTTCTGGGTTTAGCAGGCTATTATAGAAAGTTCGTCCAGGACTTTGCTAGGATAGCTGAACCCATGACGAAGCTGATGCGGAAGGACGTAGAGTACATTTGGTCAGAGGACTGCCAGACAGCATTTGAGGAGCTGAAGAGGAGGCTGACGACCGCTCCAGTTCTGACATTACCTTCAGGTTCTGGAGGTTTCACCATATACAGTGATGCTTCTGGGAAGGGGCTAGGATGTGTCCTACAGCAACATGGAAAAGTGATTGCTTATGCATCTAGGTAATTGTGGACTCATGAGCGAAATTATCCTACCCATGACCTCGAGTTAGCTGCGGTGATCTTTGCACTCAAGTTATGGAAACATTACTTATACGGAGAGCGTATAGAAATGTTTACTAACCACAAAAGCTTGAAGTATGTGTTCACGCAGAAAGAGCTGAACATGAGGCAAAGACGATAGTTGGAGTTGATGAAAGACTTCGACATCGATTTACAGTATCACCCTGGGAAGGCAAATGTGGTGGCAGATGCGCTGAGCAAGCATCCGATGGCATGGTACCTGATGATTGATCAGCATTTGCGGGAAGATCTGGAGAAGCTCGGTATCGAGCTAGTTCGACCAGGATCAGTGATACAGATGATGGCACTTGACATTCAGTCAGATTTGATGGAGCAGATCCGGGAGGCACAGTCTACAGATGAGAGCCTTCGCAGACTTCGACCCCAGGCGTTAGCGGGATTATTGGATGACTTCACTATAGCAGAGGATGGATCCTTGAGGCATGGCAGCCGATTGTGCGTGCCGAAGGGAGAGCTAGTAGAGGCAGTCTTGCAGGAGGCCCACCGATCGAGATATTCTATTCACCCTGGTGCTAACAAAATGTACCGTGACTTGCGGAAACATCTTTGGTGGCACGGGATGAAGAGGGATATATCGCGTTTTATCTCGAGATGCCTAGTTTGCTAGCAGGTCAAGGCGGAGCGCCAGAGGCCAGCTGGTTTGTTGCAGCCGTTACCCATTCCCGAGTGGAAGTGGGAACATATTACGATGGATTTCGTTTCAGGGCTTCCTCGTTCCCAAGGAGGGTAGGATGCCATCTGGGTCATCGTAGATAGGCTGACGAAGTGTGCGCACTTCATACCCTTCAAGGTGGGGCTTTCCACCGAGAAGTTGGCGGAGCTATACATGCAGCAGATTGTTCGCCTACACGGAGTGCCGGTGAGCATCGTGTCAGACAGAGACAACAGATTCACATCCCACTACTGGAGGAGCTTGCAGGAGGAGTTGGGCAGTAGGCTCAAGTTCAGTACGGCGTACCACCCGCAGACAGATGGGCAGTCTGAGAGGACGATACAGACACTGGAGGATATGCTGAGGACCTGCGTGCTGGACTTCGGAGGATCATAGGAGAGCCATCTGCACTTGGTAGAGTTTTCATACAACAACAGCTACCAGGCCAGTATTGGTATGTCTCCTTTCGAGGTGCTATATGGACGACGATGCCGCACACCGCTCTTTTGGGATGATGTCGGAGACAAAGTTATGCTTGGGCCAGAGATGATCACGGATGCAGCAGAGAAAGTCGGGATGATCAGAGACAGGCTCAGAGTAGCTCAGGATAGACAGAAACACTGGGCTGATGCTAGTCGCAGACCGATGGAGTTCGCAGACGGTGAT
>JANAVB010021399.1:18394513-18492013 GCA_029216955.1 Iris pallida | reverse complement strand
AGAAGCTATACCTAGAGCTAACATAATATAACCCAAATGAAGCAAAGTAGCTCCAAATTGAAGCAATTGTGCTTGTCAATTTGATGTAATTCACTCAAAAAAAAACAGAGATTTGAGTAACCATAAATGAACACAATTGATAGTGGTAGCAAAAGAAAAAAAAAAAAAAATCAAATGATGGATCCTCATTATTCTTCACCCTGCTTGAGTTAGGGCATTCCTCCCTAGTGGCAATAATTATGCACAACTTTACCTTCCATTAGTTTGCTAGCATAGTACTCTTGAACTGTCACTTCTAGCATCAAACAAGGAAGCGTTCCAGTGGAGGTCCAGTTGATTTATTTTTAAAAACATTTGCTACTTATCTAATCTGTTTTTTTTTTTTGTTTATTCGGCAAACATATATAATCATATCTCTTATCAGTATATATCCTTTGTTAGATAAATATATTAATTTCCCAGCAGGCATGATCCATCGGCAACTATAATATGTTCTTCATCAAGACCTGATAAGAAGAACACTCTGAAGCCAGGAAGTCAACCAGTAATCTAATTGGTGGGTCAAGCACAACCCAAGCCGCACATAATTATAGTTTTCTCCATATAATGATGGCATGCACTTCACAAGGGTTGGTCTGGCAGCCACTATAATCATGAGTGGAGGTAGTTTTCCAATGAATAATTACAGAGATTGGGCTAAAAGATTGACAATTTATATTTCTTTCGCAGTAGGAGTGGAAATGCAAATGACTTGATTAGAACAAGATGTAGTATTATAGTTTTATCAGTTAGGCTGGACCTGCATTGATTTCTACAAGTATGACTCATGTCTTCGATAAGGCCACATCATCGAGAGGTCTCTTGAACAGATAAATAAAAAATACTCGATTTTTCTAAATCAATTTTATGAATTTTTTTTTCAGATATCAATTTTATCAATCAATTTAACAAATAAATTCTTCTAATTATTTTTATAAAAAAATAACTAGAGTAACTTTACTGATGTTTTTTCTAATGATCAAACAATATTTAAAAAAGTCTCGTACATATCGCCGAATATCTCAAAAAAAAAAAAAAAAATCAAACAATATAAATAAAAAAGATCATTTGAAAACAAAAGGATATAATAACTGTAAGAATAATAAAAGATATTTAAAAAATTAACAAGTAAATAGTTGTCTGATGGTAATGGTTCTCTCAATTGATTTTATGATCTGTGGTTTGAATTATGTTATTGCCATTTTGGTTTCTAAAACATACTATGTACAAATGGGTGTAGGGCTCCCTCTTTGTGCCGCCTACATACTAAAGTTATTACTACGGACTACTACTTAAGTGGGTTTAGAGTATGTTTGGACATTCCTATTGCAAGGACTGGTTGGACTAGTATAGTAATTAACCTTGGACCTTGTTTTGAAGTCTTGCTTATTGAGGGACTTGGAACGGTCGTCCAACTTGTCCATCCTCTGAGGCGGACCTAGCTAAGGATAGGTCTCAGATCTCTTCAAGATTTCCGGCATATCTTCCATTTGTCCCATATTCCAAAGAATGATACGAAGGGAAGATTAGTCCAGAAACAATTTTGATGCTCAGAAAAAATCAGTAGTTCTGTTGGCAGAATTTAACCTTTTGTTGCTTCGTTTTGGAAATTCATGTCACCGCAACTTATTGAATTTCTTCTGACCGTTGAGATGTTTCTTAGACTAAACATCTCGACAGTCTTTTTTTTTTTTGTGATGTCTGGCATAAGCGTTGTATGTCTTTTGGATCCACCATCTTCCAATTTTTACACACCTATACTTCCCTCGCGGTTCGAGTCCAAAACTGTCTATCTAGCCAGGAACATTATATCTATCCTCGTTGACCACAAAAGCCAGCTGAGTTTGGTATATTGACAGTCTCCTTGAGGTATAGAATATATGGAAAGAACGATGTCATGGAAAATCTTGAATAGATCTGAGATCCATCCCTTACGATGATGTGGCGTTATCTAAGAAACTAGTCATACACCATCATTTGCTTTCAACACTTATATGCTGGTACGATGGAAAGAAAAGCTAGTTTCAGTATCTAGATCGACTGATCCTCCAATACAAATCTAAACTTTGCAAATAAAAGTTATTCCTGGCTCTCGTCAGCTGGTACAATTTATTCTTCGTTTTTTTTTAAGGGCATTATCAAAATTACTTGGAGGCATCACTTACTTGGGGACAGTCCAAGAAGGTGAAGAATTTGCTAGGAGGCACCCAAAATTTGCTAGGGGACAGCCCAACCCCCCAAACCCTTCATTTCATTTCATTTGTCATTCTACACTCTCTCCTCAAGAAGAAAAAAAGAGCTCTCTTCCTCTCCCTCTCCTAAAACCCTAATTTCTTCTTCTCCACCACTCCACTCCCAATTCATCCACCAAGATTTCTTCCACAACCTTCGTAGATTCAAAGAGATGACACGCAAGTCAAAGCAACCGGAATCTAGGTACGTTCTTCCCTAATTTCTTCGAGAATTTTGTACATTCTATTCAAAACCCTAGAATATTTTTAATTCTTGAAAAAGTTTTGATAAAATAGGTTTAGAATCTCTTTATGGTTCTCTACCCTAATTTTCGAACACAAGAAACCCACATTTTATGTTGAAACCCAAACCCTAGAACACGACAAACTAGCATCTCGTTTTAGCAGTTCGGGTCTCATAACAGTAGGACTGCCAGGCATGTGGCAGTCCTAATATAAATCAGGACTGCCACAGTTCTGGCAGTCCTCTTGTGAAAGGGGACTGCCAGGACTGTGGCAGTCCTGATTTACATTAGGACTGCCATATGCCTGCCAGTCCTACTGTAATGACATATGGGGGTGGGTAACTGCCAGGGGCGGCCCGGGCCCAGGGCAGGCCGGGCGACGGCCCAGGGCCCCCTGACGAAAGGGGGCACCAACATGAAACTATCTCCAATAGAACTAATATGTATCATGTGTTTTTTTTAATAAAAAATATTGTGGTGTTGTGGTTATAGTGCTAGACTTATATTTAAGAGGTGCTTGGTTCAAATCTTTGTTAAAGCAATTTTTTGTTTTATTTATACTTTTTTTTACATTATGTATGGGGGCCCATTTTGGAACTTTTGCCTCGGACCTCCTTCAGCTCAGGGCCGGCCCTGGTAACTGCATGATGCTCATATGCGGGGGGTAACTGCATGTCCTATTTCTGTTTCTATTATTTAATAACTGTATGTTGTCATGCAGTCCACTGGCCGCTAACAAAAGAATACGGTCCACCGCGTCAAAGCGGAAGGAACGTGTGGGACGTCCTCTCGAGCGTCCGATAACAATTTTCGAACCGGCGCTCGAAGCTCGGAGAGGTTGCCAAAGTGACACTAGTGTCGCGGTCGCCAACAAGCTTGATCGCATCGACGACGTGGTCGACTTCCCCTTCATGAACAATAGGGAGTCTCGTTCAAAGGCCCGGCATGATATATAGTTGGATCTGGATATTTTTCTTGTTTCAAGCTTAAATTGGATGTGGAATAGTTATGTACTTGTTTGAAACTTAATTTGGATGTGGAATGTTTGAAACTTAAGTAGTTGTGATGAATTATTGTAGTTGTGATGAATTATTGGGATGAATTATTGTAGTTGGATTATTGTGATGAATTATTGTGATGAATCTTAAGTTGGATGCGGAATATTTATGTAGTTGTGATGAATTATTGTTGTTTATGTACTTGTGATAAATTGTTATTTTTTATGTACAGAGTATCAGTATCAGGACTGCCACCCACTTGGCAGTACTACACTAAAGTAGGACTACCAGGGTGCTGGCAGTCCTGACTGAAACTTGCTGCAACAGCAAGTTTGAGTTAGGACTGCCAGCACCCTGGCAGTCCTACTTCAGTATAGGACTGCCTGGGGGGTGGCAGTCCTACTTATCAAACTCTGTGAGGAGCTCCTCAACTGAAAACTCTTTCACAGAGTATGATAAGTAGGACTGCCGGTCCCATGACAGTCCTATACTAAAGTAGGACTGTCAGGGTGCTGGCAGTCCTGACTGAAACTTACTGCAACAGCAAGTTTGAGTTAGGACTGCCAGCACCCTGGCAGTCATACTTCAATATAGGACTGTCAGGGGGGTGGCAGTCCTACTTATCAAACTCTGTGAGGAGCTCCTCAACTGAAAACTCTTAATTTAGCACGGAGAATGGCCATTCTTCGTGTAATTTAGCACGGAGAATGGCCATTCTCCGTGTAATTTAGCACGAAGAATGGCTATCTGATCTAGTATCAGGACTGCCACCCCCTAGCAGTCCTACATTAAATTAGGACTGCCAGCACCCTGGTAGTCCTAATTTAATGTAGGACTGCCAGGGGGTGGCAGTCCTATTTGTAAGTCTCTGTAATTTATCACGGAGCACGGAGCACGGAGCACGGAGCACGGAGCACGGAGAATGGTCATTCTCTCCGTATAAATTAACACGAAGAATGGTCATTCACCTACGTTTTAACATTGGGAATGACCATTCTCCGTATAAATTAAGACGGAGAATGGTCATTCCGGTGCATTTTATGGTCAGTTGAAACTTTGGAGGGCCATAACTTTTGACTGGGAGGTCGAAACGAGGCCCGGTTTGTCACAAAATGAGCGTATCTTTGAGGAGGCTGAGATTAACGGCATCACCGTTAGATGGCCTCCCGAAATTTTAGAATCGCAAAAAAATGATGTTTGGACCTCCGTTTTAGCATTTTTTTGTCGAAAATTTAGAATCGCAAACAAATATTAATTCAATGACTTACAATGTAGGACTGCCAGGGGGTGACAGTCCTAATACTAGATCAGATAGCCATTCTTCGTGCTAAATTACACGGAGAATGACAAGTTTCAATTAGGACTGCCAGCACCCTGACAGTCCTCCTTTAGTGTAGGACTGCTAGGGGTGTGGCAGTTCTACTTTAGTGTAGGACTGTCAGGGGTGTGGCATTCCTAATTTAAACTCTCTGTGAGGAGAGTTTGTATTTAAAACTCTCCTAACAAAGAATTTCAATTAGGACTGCCAGCAACATGGCAGTCCTACACTAATGTAGGACTGCCAGCCTCCTTGCAGTCCTATTTGAAACTGTAGCAGCCGAACGACCACAATGATTTGTCGTGTTCTAGGATTAGGGTTTCAAGAAATATGTGAGAATTATCATGTTCGAAAAATTCATTCGTGAACCCTATAATGATTCTAAACCTAATATTTATGTTTATGTTTTCTGATTTTGAGTATGAGTGGAAACATTTTTTGGTAGCTGATTAAAATTTGGGGAAAAATTTGTGCCAAACATGATTCAGATAGAAGAATATTTTTGGGGATAATTCTCGGAAAGAAAAGGAAGAAAAATTTAGGAAATTTTTTTGAACTAGGGATTAATTCTATGACCTAGAAATGTTGGGAGAGAAGAAAAAAGTAGAGGGAGAGAAGAAAAGAGTTGAGGGAGTGAGGAAAAGAGTAGAGGGAGGGAGAGAGAAAAAAATTAGAAAAGTTATCTTTTATACCTATTGTTGGGCTGCCCCCAAGTAAAAAAAATTGATGGCAAACTTGTAATATTTGCAAAAAAAATTGGGCTGCCCCCAAGTAAACTTGGTAGTGCCCTTAGAAAAACCTTTATTCTTCTATAGCTCGAGATCTAGATATGGCTCTCTTTTTTTAACTTCCAAAAAAGAGGACTCGAACGAGGAATATACACTAGCTGGTAATAAAATAAGTAGTATGAGTCTGGGCGGCTGAATGAAGAACTCCTCGGCCTGGGGATGGCTTTAAATACTGAAGAACATGCAAAGCTGCCTGTGTTCGGCCTGAAACACAAACTTACAATTCGGTTTATATAAGGTCCTTAATTCGGATTCCACTCGGTCCCAAAGGATTTATAACTCAGCTTGTATGTCCTCATCTCAGATACAACTCCACCTCGAAGGCCTACAACTCGGTTCGTAGGTCCATATCTCGCATGTAGCCCTGCAGCTCCCAACCATCTGCTCATTTAATTCCACTAAGAATTAAATGCTTCCTCAAGGTGAATCTAAAACCTATAGAATGATGACACCCACCTTAGCCACTGGAGCTAGAGCTGCCGACCCCCCTCCTCCTCCTCTCTCTCTATATATATATATATATTTTTTCCCTTCTCTCTCTCTCTCTCTATATATATATATATATATATATATATATATATATATATTTATATATATATAAATATATTTTATATATATATATATATATATATATATATATATATATATATATATATATATATATATATATAGGAAATTATTCTACAATACATCCACCCTTTTGGGATGTATCGATACATCTCAAATCTGAACCATTGGATGTTGATCCAATGGTTCATATTAAATTCAGATTAAACAACGCAGGAGACATCATTTAATGCTGTTTTTGACTTTTGACCTCTTGTTAACTTGCTATAGCAGGTCATTTTTCATGCAATTGTTTCAATAAACACCCTAAATTAACTCATATTTATTTTCTCTTTCGTCCACCCAATTTAATATTTTGTACAACTACGACACCATAGATGCTCCGATAGCTGGTGGCGATCTATATGATGACACCGACGACGACATGGACGAAGATCCTGTAGCCAATGTGGATAATAGTAAGGGAAGAATTCAGAGAAAGAAAAAGGGTAGGAAGCCGGTAAAAGCTCGTTCTCTCAAATCTTTTATTTGTGTAAATTAAATTCAAGGAGGACACAATCTCAAATTTTAGTTATTGCTTAGCAGAGTTTGCTTAGTTGTTGTAAAATTGTGGTGTTGCTTTTGTAATATTTTCATCTTTAGTCTCATGTTTTTTATGAATATGTGTTATGTTTGATTTTGATTTAGTAATCTTTCCGTAATTTTTTCAGAAAATTTGCTACAGAGATAAAATATTATTAAATATTTGCTATAAGATAAAAAGTTTGGAAAATTACCTAAAACAATATGTTCAGCCAGACGGTCTGGCGGAAATTGAGCATATGTGGGTTGCCCGGGTAGAAGAGTTATTGGTTGGTTTTTATTGGTTGGTTTTTTTTGGATGGAAGAGGGTTAAGTTTATTGGTTGGTTTTTTTGGGTGGAGTTTGGTTCAATAGGTTTTTTTTCTAGTGAGTTGGTTTAATGGTTTTTTGATGTTGGTTATTTTTTTGGTTGGTTTTTTTTTGGGTTTGGTTTCCTTTTTTTGGAGTTGGGTGATGTTTGGTTTGCAGTTGGGTTGAGTGGGCTAGTTGAATTTCTTCCAACGTTACAATACCAACGGTAAAATTGTAACGTTCCAATTCCAACGGCTATATTATACCACATTCATATGCATAAGTATCAAACCCAGCAATATCTTCTTCTCTAAAATTTTCTCATTCCTTCATAATATCTTTCATTTAGTAAGAAGTTCATCACAGTCTACTTCCTTGAAAGCTGAAGTTCCTTTCATCCTACCACAATTGCAAAGCTCATCTTCTTGTCAGCATGGATCAAAATCTAACAATACTATGCTCGCTTGGAGGTGTACTAAACGGGTTAGCTTATGAAGGAGGTTTAACTCAAGTTCTTTTAATTGATCGAAATATTTCGTTTCTTAGTTTACATATTCTAATTATTGATCAATATTCTATCGATTATGAATTTATATTAGTACATATTTTCGTATCTAATTGTATAAATGTAGATAGTGAACAAGCATGGAAATTTATTCTTGAAGTTAACGCACAATCACCGTATATTAATATCTATGTCACTCCACCCCCAGCAAGAATTAATAATGTAAGTAGTATACTTGCCTCTAACATAAATGTTAATGTTGGTCCTAGTTCTTCTCACCAAGTTATTCCACTTATTGAAGAAGAAGAACATATAGTAGATGATGGTAATAACGATGATAAAAATAGTGATGATCTAATTGAAAATTTAGATGATGAATATGATGATTCTGTTGATAGTCTTAGCACTCCAGAATTATTTATTGGAAAACAATTTGAGAATCGTTCTAAATTTAGAAGTTTTATTAGTGATATAGCAATTAAACATAATTTTACTTGTTCAGCTACTTTAAACAATGCTACTGGAATTATATATAAATGTAATATTCCAAATTGTCATTGGAGAGTATACGCTAAAGCCATTGGTAGAGGCGACACATTTTCTATTGCTACGCTAGAAAATATACATTCTTGTTTAGGTGGACTTACAACAGGTTGTCATCCACTAGCTACTACTATATGGGTTAAAAATCAGATTATTGATAAAATTCGAGATAATCAGTCGTATAGTCCATTGCATGTTGTAAAAGATATATTTAGAGAACATCGAATACATATTAAATACTGTAAGGCTTGGAAAGCTAGAGAACTTGCTCTATCTGAAATAAATGGTAGTTATATTGATGCATATAGTAGTCTAGAAGAGTATGGTCTTAGAATTATTGAGACAAATCCAGGTAGCCAATATTTTATGAAGATTACAGAAAATAATAGGTTTGAAAGAATTTTTATTTGTTTTAAGGCATGCATTGATGGATTTCTATGGGGATGTTTACCTGTGATTAGTATTGATGCTACTTTTCTTTTCTCTAAATATAGAGGTATTTTATTTATTACTTGTGCTCATGATCCTAACTATCAATTATATCCAATAGCTTATGCTGTTGTTGAGAGTGAAAACACTGATTCTTGGACTTGGTTTTTAAATGGTTTAAGAATATCTTTTGAAAGATTTTTTGATGCGTGGAATACAATTTCTTTTATATCAGATAAACAGAAAGGATTGATAAATGCCATACGTGCTATTTTTTCGGAATCGCCTCATTTTTTTTGTATTCAGCATTTTAAACAAAATTTGAAATCGGTATGTAGATCAAAACATTTTCAACGTAGTTTAGATTATCTTGCAAGATGTTATAATGAAACAGATGCAAATAATTGCTTGGAAATAATTAAAGCTGAAAACATAGACGTTTACAATTGGCTTGTTGGAGTAAATGATGAAAATCGTATTTTCTCACACTGGATTACAGCTTATTCTCCTTGTCCAAGGTTAGATATTAACACGTCAAATCTTGCTGAATGTTTCAATAACTGGATTAAAAATCTTCGTGATAAGCCAATAACAACATTACTTGATGGTATTCGTGCGAAGGTTATAACACTTCAGGACAAGAACAGACAAGAAGCTGAAAATCTTGAAACAAATTTTTGTCCAAAGATGTTCAAAACGATGGCTCGTATCACAAAAGAAAACCATCAGCTTGAAATGTTACGTATAGTTGGTCATTTGTTTGAGATATTAGATCGTAAAACAAATAGAACATATGTTGTTCGTTTAAATGAAAACTATTGTTCATGTTTAAAGTGGTATCATACTTTTCTTCCATGTATACATGTATGTTATGCCTGTAATTGTTGCAATATTAGGATTGAGCACTATTATCCAGCTATATTTTCAAAGGAAGCATTAAAAGGTGTCTACGAGCCGCACCTGGAACCAATTCCAGTCCCTTACAACATTCAAAGTGCATTGGTTAGAGGCGACATTGGAGTACCAGATGTACGACGCAAAATAACTTACAATCTTCCATATAACTTGCAATGTATGAAGACTGTAAAATAACTTACAATCCTCCATATTTGCTATGTCCTGAGATAAATGTGAGATATTATGTGTCTCCAGTCTAGAATTCCGTGCAGGAATTAATTTGCGAGCTCTTGCGGTTGCACTTCCTCTACCACGATTGTAGCATGGCGGATCTTCGGGTATATGTTGTATCATACCAAATTGCCGCATAACACGTTCAGCTGGATGATACATTATGTCTCCATGGTATATTATGTAAAATCTATGAAGACTTAAGTCATATGTTGTTCGTTCTATTTCAGAAGGATAGGGATTCATACAACCCTGGCCCATTTGAACCTATTTTAGGACAAATAATTATAAGATAATAAAACATAATCAACTTAATAAATGAATATATAATGATTAAATTTACCTCTGAAATCTGTAGTGAATTAAATTGGCCCCGATATATCGGGGCAACCGAATGGACACAGTGTGCGGGATCTACTGCAATTGTAATCCACCGTAAAGCTTTCGGAAAGACATGTGTATCGATACTGATACGAGAGACTGGCCTACCGATAGGAAAGTGCTCGTAGGACCAAACCTAATAATTATATGATATAAGTGTACAAATTTTAAATGTATACCAAATTCAAAGAATTTTCGTACCTGGATCAATGTCACGCATCCATTTAAATTTTTCATTAATTTATCCTTTGACTGAAAATGCACAAAATTTGACATAGTACTATATAGATATGCCAGCACGGAGGCTCCCTAAGCATGAATCGTGGGTTCCGTCAAATCTTTCAGAAATGGCAAAAATCGTAAGTTGACCCTTTCCGGTGAGTCGGGAAACATAACTGCATTAATTAGGCCTAGTAAATAAGCTCTAGTGCAAGCAATGACCTGGACAAATTATGAAATAATTATATTAGCTAAACTAAATTGATATATAATCTATAAATATTAACAATAAATGTTATACTTACCCGTTCCTCATCAACTGATATTTCTTCGTCACCAATACGATCTATGTGCATAAAATTCTTGCGGAGCCATGTATACGTCACTAAGCTTTTCCCTTTCAATTTGGGTGCCACCACACCTAGGTACTCCATGATCGCAGTCTCAGCAGAAAATGACTCATCAAATATTATAGGTTCACCTGTAATAGGTAGTCCTAAAATATTTGCAACATCTTTAAGGACAATAGTCATTTCGCCGAAAGGTAACTGGAACGTATTTCGTCCGGGCCACCAACGCTCTACTAGACTGAGGATCAGGTCTCTATCGTGACATAGAAAACGTATTTGATCAATATGCTGAAAACCAAATACGTGCAACAAAGCTTCTTGGTCGCTAGTCAACTTCCAAAAACCAAGTTGGCCTTCATAGCGCCATGTGACATGTTCTCGAGACCGTACATCAGGTTTATAATCACATAGCTATATATAAAAATATACGAACTATGTTATTACTGAACATATAAAATATATACATTTTAAAGACTAACACAATTAAATTTTAATATACCTCTCCAGAAAATATCAGACTAGATATATGCGACTCACGCTGCTACTCAATCAATTCTGTAGTGGGGCCCCCCCGGTATACGACCATCGTTTTGGCTACCCATCTGTAAAAATATGGTTGTCAAAACACATATTTTAATACTTATGCTTGTCAAAACGCATATATTAGGGTTTGGATTAGAGTTGGGGTATATATTAGTGTTAGGATTAGTCCTAGGATTTAGTCCATCGGATTTTGGTGTTTTCTTTCCTATCTCATTTTCCCTCACTTTTTTTGTATTGCCAATGTTTTCTTTCCCTATCTCATAAAATCCTCCATTAATACCCATCTCTTTTTATTTTAAAAAAAAGTAATCATCCACAACTATAACCTCCCGAGCTTAAATATTTAATCTTCACAGTTATAGAGAGGTAGGAAAAAAAGGAAATATCTATGGCCAGGGACCTCATTTCTCCTCTTCTCCTATTAGTTAATCCCCACACTAGCAAAGTATTTTCTTCCCATAAGCATGAATTTTCACATAATTTTCAAATAAGCATGAATTTTCACGTAAGCATGAATTTTCACATAAGCATGAATTTTCACATAACCATGAATTTTCACATAATTTTCACATAAGCATGAATTTTTACGTAACCATGAATTTTCACATAATTTTCACATAAGCATAAATTTTCGCATGAATTTTCTTCCCATACCATATGCTTAACTACAGTTGGTAGAAAAAGGATTATAGGTAAACAAGAGGAATAATCACATGAAGCATGAATTTTTAATAGCTAAAGCAAAAGTTTGCACGTAGGCTTGTTCCGAGTATTAATCATGAATGTAGGAATATGCATACCAGAACATATGCTTACAACAATGCTTCTAATTCTTCTTTTCCTTCTCCTTCTCCTTCTGCTGCTTCTAATTCTTCTTCTCCTTCTCCTTCTTCTCTTCTTCCCACTCTTCTGTGGTTCCTCAACTCGACAACTCCTTCTTCTCTTCTTCCCACTCTTCTGTGGTTTCCTCAACTCCTTCTTCTTCATATAACTTCCCGCTCTGACTCCCCAATAACCAAATTAACTCTCCAACAACCAGCCAAATTAACTCCCCATAACTTCCAACCACCGCCCAACCACAACCGAACCCGCCCAAGCACATGTGAACCCGGCCGGCCGAGCCAGCTCCATTTCCGCCGGACGGTCTGGTGGAAATTGAGCATGGCTCAATTCCGCCAGACCGTCTGTCGTCTTCTATCGGCCTACCTAATTCCCATAACTTCTATTCCTACCACTAATTTTCTATAATTTCTTATCTCTACAGCAAAATTTTCGTAATTTTTTTTGTTTCATCGAACAATTTAATATTTTGGTTATAAAGTTACAGGCCATGGTGGTGGTGGTGGAAGGAGAAACAGAGATGAAGAAGGAATGAAGAAGAAGTTCCGGTTCGCGGCGGACTTCGTCGAGCCCTCCTCGAACAACGAGTAGTACTAGCGGAATTAAACGTCTTCTAGAGTTCCTCAAATTGTTAATCACGATAACCCTTCAAACGGCTAGTAGATTCTTTACTAGTCTCGAAATTTATTTGTCTTTCCATCTTCCTCACTTTTTGTACTTTTTTTTTGCTATATATACAATAGTTTTCTTGTTTTAACTATTATTTATTCTGAAATATATAGAATAGTTTTCTTATTTTATTTTGTAGTAGTGGAAAAGATGTCTACTCGTATGAAACATGTAGAAGAGGTAGAAGATTGGATGCCAGCTTCAAATGAAACCTTCATTCCGCGTATGATGTGCAGGTTTGAAGAACATTTGCTGAAGATTTCAAGTCAACTTGTTTCGATCAATTCTAAGCTTGGTTCAATCAAAATTGAACAAAAGAATATATCTCGACGTTTAAAAAATATGGAAGAATCTTTTGATGAGGAGGACGTGCGGCTATGGAAACATAATAAAGCAATGGACCGAATTCTCGATATGTATCCTCTAAAAGAAACTGACTTTAGCAATTCTTTGAAAAGAATGCGAGAAAATTTAGATCCGGTCACACCCTTGAAAAGTTTAACAAGAACTTCAACCTCAAATCCTAGCCAGTGTACTAGTATTTCTTCGAGTTTTTACGACTATATTTTTTCGGATGATAGACCCGACAAGTAAGTAATATGAGTTTTCATTTTATTCCAACAGTTTTTTTTCCTAATCTATTCGTTTCTTTTCTTAGGAAAATAATATCATCTTGCAACAATATCTATGTGTCTCGGACTGAGATGAAGTTCTTAGCTCCAGAAAGAAAAATTAAAGATGGAGTATGTATAAATAGTATATTTCTTCTTAGATGCCATCTATGTTTACTTCGATTCCATCGCTGATATTTTTAATGAGATACTCAGATTGTAACCCTTATCTCTGCTCTTCTCACCGTGGAGGAACGGAAAAGAACTTTCAATAAAGCTAATGTATGATATTTACCAATAAGGGTAACGGTGAGTGAGCATTTTATTCTTCAATGATTATGCATTAACAATTTTTTCGTTTGTTTTCGTTCGTAATGTTTTAATTGATGTGTATGTAGAGAACAAGGTTACCTTCATCTGACAAACAACTTCATGAAATATGGAAGAAGTACAAACATTTCCAAGATTATATTGGATCTTTAAGCATTTGTAACGAGATATTAATGTATTTCTGTTTAAATATTAATCCTAATTTTCTAAAAATTTACTAATTTGTTTTACCTAATTAATCCTGATTCAGATATACATACCCATTCTTTTGTCTGACCACTATACTCTTACAAGAGTTATGGTTAAAACAATGACTATTAAAATTTGGGACACACTTGCATCTACAGACGAGCTTTCAAAACAAATAAGTTAGAAATGAAATAGTAAGCTCATATTTATCAATTTTTATGAATTGCATACAAGATCCGCGGTATACTAGTACATATTATATTATGGTAATTGTAGCTTTCAAATTTGGATCTCTTTCTCGAAGAAAATTTTTTGAAGTTGAGAGATGCTAGGTTCAACTTTTCTACTTTTGTCATAAAATATCGTCCTTATGTTCCCCGTCAAGGCAATACATTTGATTGTAGAATTTTTGTAATTATATTCATGAAAGACGGATGTAGTCTGGACTCCCGTTCTCTCAATGTAAGTCTGAAAATATGTCGTCAAAAACTTACACTTTTTAGAGCAATATTTTTGATGTTTTGTTTGTTATATGTAGTTTGATTCAGAAATAGAAATGCACAAAGCTGCTGAATGGATTGCAACTTCAGAGAACAATGAAGAACTATCCAACTTGCGCAACAATATAATTAAGCAGAAAGGAGTTCAAACTAAAATGATTGAATATGGAAGACGATAAATTTTTTCTTCTTCTTTTATCTAATATATTATGTTCATTTGTTTTGTTGAGTTATAATGTTCTTAAAACGTGGGATGAAAATGATATCAAAATGTTCAATTGTTTCATAATCTTGCTGCCATATAATCCTAAATTATCCTAACCTGTGCCTCTGAACCTATGGGTATACCCTTTTTTCGTGCTAAAGTGATTTATGCCTTTGACCCTATGGGTATATCCTCTCTTCATGCTAAAGTGATTTATGCCTAAGCATGTATCGAGAAAAATTCTCAAGTCATTGACAAGAGAAAATTTATCAAATGCCGAAAAGCCGTAAAAGTTTTATAAAAAAAACCCACCGCAAATTAACATTTCATCGCGTGCTCAGAATTAGCTAAAATATATAAAAGGGTGCGGCATGACCTTATTGCCCTTCTAATTTTTTTAAAACACTCACGAAACCTACTCTTCAAAACCAAAAAGTTTATATTCTTCCTCTTCTTCCATACACTGCTCCTTTTCGTATCTAGGTTTTATCATCCAAAATCTTCAAACCCTAATTCAAAAACTCTTCAGTGACTCTCCATTCGCAATCTTCACACCATGTCGCAAACATCAACATCAAATGGAACCCCAGTTAGAGAAGAGGAAAAAGATGTAAATATGCAAGAAGAGAGAGATGTTGTGAAGAGATTTAAGAAGGTTGCACATGAGCCAGAGGCTAGTAAAGGAGGGCAAAATGAAGGACAAAAAGAAGGTATAATTATAAGTTCTGTTCATGATTCTGTTAAGACAACGGAGGGAAATAGTCATTCTCCGTCATAATATAACGGAGGGGTATAGTCATTCTCCGTGTTAAAATACAGGAGAATGACCATTTTCCATGTTAGATTGTGTAGTGTCCCGCTCCTCGCGGTCCACTATGTAATACCTACGGCTTGTTGACTCAGTTATGAACTGAGTATTTGGTGAAACCTTTGCCGGTATCGATTGATCACGGATGAAATACAATGAACCTTTCCAAATGATGGATTGGCTTCTATTGAAATGAATCCAAGAGTTTTGCTGAATGTTTTCTCTCGTTGCTTGGTTTTGATGAATGCATTTTCGTGTTAGTTTTCGATGATTGGTTTTCATTGTTCGCTTTCATCGCATTTCGCATTCATTCCGAATCTTGAGAGAAAGAGACAAAGTATGCTAATCAATTGTTGGTGCCAATGTAGGGCGCGTGAATTGTTCGTGAACGGCGCATGAAAAGTCCCTTCTTCTCTCAACTAAGATTCATCTCTGTGAGTTGCTTCAACCGAACAAACATTGATCTGTACGCCTAATAAAATGATCTCTAGTCCACTCTGTTGTCTTGTCCCAATGATCAACGATACTACATCCACAAAAGATAAGAGAAGATTATTGAATTGAATCAAATGCAAGAATATGTATTGCTACTCTATCTGCTCGATAAGAATGATCATCTGCTTGTCACTAGTATGCTTGAAAATGTAGACATGTACAGACGAACTTGTACGTGTTGTGATGATTCTGAAGACACGAAACAAAGGTGTCGTATACCTGTGCATAAGTCCAAATGTGTCTCATTTGATAGAACGGCTAGAGCATGCATTTGGTCTCGGACAACTTGTATACAAGGAAAATATTTGTCTCTCGGGTGGTATCTGGGGGCACCTGGAACCGTTCGGCCTAGGAAAGATTAGGGCCTCCATATGAAAATGGGAGTCGATATCTGAGTCCTTAGCGATGAGCTGAACCCAAGAGAGTCACAGCGGCTAATCATGGGAATAACCCATGGACCAACATGTAGAATAGTCCACCTGCATGATCCGAATGACAACTTCAATATCTGTAAGAATGAACATGAATTACTCGTTATGCAAATTGTGCTAACATGTTTTGTGCAGGGATGACTGCCGGCGTTGGTAAGTTGCTTATGATATTTTTCTACTATCGTGTTCTTATGAATTGTTAAAAAGAACCTAGACAAGTAGAAAGATCACTAGTAAATGTTAGCTTCACATATTGATTTAGTGCAGAGATTTGTGAGTTCGGCCAAAAGCCGCTCGCCAGTACATGATGTGTGCTGACCCACGTTGTGGGCATCCTTTTCAGAAAGCAAAAGGAGACAGGAGGATTTCAAGTGAGGCACAGAAGCTCGTCTAGCCCAGTAGAGCTGTGGATTGCCTCGAAGCTTCATTTTCATTCCAGTCAAGTTTCAAGTTTTCATTTCCTTTGAAGGTGTCTTTCAATTCCAGCTTGTAAAAAAGGGATATCATGTATGGCCATTGCGACTATTTTCAAAAGAGAGTTTCAAAGAGAATTATGTAGCCAATATAAGGCACAATGAGTTTGCAAAGCTTTGTACTTGTATTCCTATCAAGTTTATCAATAAAAGAAGTATTTCTATTTCAAATCTCTGTGTCCAATATTTAGTTTTCTGGAATGAATGGGTGCGTGCGTGTGATTTGCTTAACTAGTGGGTGCGTGCGTGTGTTTTTGCTTGACTAGTTGCTTTTGTGCAGGTACATGGCCTTATGCAAGCACAACTTAGGCTTGCACGGTATCACGCCTTAGCGAGGACGATCGATCCCGCAGGGATCCAGGCAAGACGGACGACCCTAGCGGGATCGGGGCGTGACAAAGTGGTATCAGAGCACAGTTTTACGTCCTTGGCGTCTTGCAAATATCGTTTTCGAAAAAGTATATAAAGTACTTTGATGGCTTTCAAAAGAGTCCCGATTTTGAGTTATGAAAACCAATGCCCCATACAATAAGTCTAAAATATTTTATGAAACTGACAGAAGTTATACTCTTTTGTAGAGAAATGGCCCCTACTCGACCAGCTTCCACGACAGATCCGATAGAACGGATCATGACATTGTTGGAACTACAAAGGCAAGACGGTGAGGAACGCAATCAAATACAACAGGCCCAAATAGAGGCCCAGCAGAAACAGTTGGAGTCCTTGACCCAACTTGTAACTGCGCTTGCGGCAAACCGGGATACCACCGCAGCGACCAAACCAACAGGAACGCCCTAGATTGAGCCCGTGGAGGGTGACGAGCCCCAGCCGGCGCAAAGGCACACTTCCTTTAGGCCAAAGGACTTTTTAGACGCGAAACCTCCAGAATTTGAAGGCAGGACGTCACCCGACAAGGTGATGGACTGGATTGATAAAATGGAGAGTCTGTTCGCGTTCGTAGGAGTTCCAAGTAGCAAGAAGGTAATTTGTGCCGTTCTGCTCCTACGGCTGTGGGCAAAGGATTGGTAGAAGACGAAGAAGCCGGCGCTGCTCGCAACGGCTAGAAATAGGAAAATCTAATGGGCCTCGTTCAAGAAGGCGTTTCTGGATCAATATCTGCCTCCAGCTATGAGCAAGAAGATGGAGGATGAATTCATCACACTGAAATAGGGAGATATGTCCGTGGAGGACTATGAGTCTGAATTTGCCAAGTTAGCAAATTTTGTTGCCGTTATGCTTTCCAACGAGCAGACTCGCATAAATCGATTCGTTGGAGGTTTGAATGACAACATCCAGTTAACTGTGCTGAATCGAGAATGTAGGTCGTATTCTCCGGCCTTTGAGGCGACGCTACAGGTGGAACAGTTCTGCCTGAAGAAGGCGTCCAATAAAGTACAGTACAGTCGGAATCAGCCCGCCAAGAGATATCATGACGGAAAAAAAAAGACTGACGGGGAACAAAACAACAAGCCCGTATGCGCCTTCTGCGGTCGACGAGGGCATGTTAAAGAAGACTGTCACTATGTGAATGTCCAGAGTTGCAGTTACTGTGGCAAGAATGGGCACATCAAGGAGGACTATCGTGCCGCTAATAACTCTTGTTTTTGTTGTGGCCAACAGGGCCACTCAGTCAGAAATTGCCCAAAAAAGAATAGAACGGATCAGAATCGTATTGACACTGAGGAGCGTGGGCAGCTGCCAGGCCCACCGTCGCTTCGAGATAATCTGCACAACCAGCAGTTGCAGAATGCCAACACGGCGACAGCGCGCGTCTATAATCTCTCCATGTTGCTTGATCCAGAATGCAACAATAGTGGAGGTGAGTTTGTTTCTTAAGTTTTGAGGACAAAACTTTTTCTCAGTGGGTTATTATATTGTGTTCTGCTCCTCGCTGTCCACTATGTAATACCTACGGCTTGTTGACTCAGTCATGAACTGATTATTTGATGAAACCTTTGTCGGTATCGATTGATCACGGATGAAATGCAATGAACCTTTCCAAATGATGGATTGGCTTCTATTGAAATGAATCCAAGAGTTTTGCTAAATGTTTTCTCTCGCTGCTTGGTTTTGATGAATGCGTTTTCGTGTTGGTTTTCGATGATTGGTTTTCATTGTTCGCTTTCATCGCATTTCGCATTCATTTCGAATCTTGAGAGAAAGAGACGAAGTATGCTAATCAACTGTTGGTGCCAATGTAGGGCGCATGAATTATTCGTGAACGGCGCGTGAAGTCCCTCCTTCTCTCAACTAAGATTCATCTCTGTGAGTTGCTTCAACCGAACAAACATTGATCTGTACGCCTAATAAAAATGATCTCTAGTCCACTCTGTTGCCTTGTCCCAATGATCAACGATACTACGTCCACAAAAGATAAGAGAAGATAATTGAATTGAATCAAATGCAAGCATATGTATTGCTACTCTATCTGCTCGATAAGAATGATCATCTGCTTGTCACTAGTAGGCTTGAAAATGTAGACATGTACAGACGAACTTGTACGTATTGAGATGATTCTGAAGACACGAAACAAACGTGTCGTATATCTGTACATAAGTCCAAATGTGTCTCATCTGATAGAACGGCTAGAGCATGCATTTGGTCTCAGACAACTTGTATACAAGGAAAATATTTGTCTCTCGTGTGGTATCTGGGGGCACCTGGAACCGCTCGGCCTAGGAGAGATTAGGGCCTCCATGTGAAAATGGGAGTCGATATCTGAGTCCTTAGCGACGAGCTGAACCCAAGAGAGTCACAGCGGCTAATCATGGGGATAACCCATGGACCAACATGTAGAATAGTCCACCTGTATGACCCGAATGACAACTTCAATATCTGCAAGAATGAACATGAATTACTCGTTATGCAAATTGTGATAACATGTCTTGTACAGGGATGACTGCTGGCGTTGGTAAGTTGCTTATGATATTTTTCTACTATCGTGTTCTTATGAATTGTTAAAAAGAACCTAGATAGAAAGATCACTAGTAAATGTTAGCTTCACATGTTGATTTAGTGCAGAGATTTGCGAGTTCGGTCAAAAGCCGCTCGCCAGTACATGATGTGTGCTGACCCACGTTGTGGGCATCCTTTTCAGAAAGCAAAAGGAGACAGGAGGATTTCAAGTGAGGCACCGAAGCTCGTCTAGCCCAGTAGAGCTGTGGATTGCCTCGAAGCTTCATTTTTATTCCAGTCAAGTTTTAAGTTTTCATTTCCTTTGAAGGTGTCTTTCAATTCCAGCTTGTAAAAAAAGGATATCATGTATGGGCATTGCGACTATTTTCAAAAGAGAGTTTTAAAGAGAATCATGTAGCCAATATAAGGCACTCTGAGTTTGCAAAGCTTTGTACTTGTATTCCTATCAAGTTTATCAATAAAAGAAGTATTTCCATTTCAAATCTCTGTGTCCAATATTTGGTTTTCTGCAATGAATGGGTGCGTGTGTGTGATTTGCTTAACTAGTGGGTGCGTGCGTGTGTTTTTGCTTGACTAGTTGCTTTTGTGCAGGTACATGGCCTTGTGCAAGCGCAACTTAGGCTTGCACGGCATCACGCCTTAGCGAGGACGATCGATCCCGCAGGGATCCAGGCAAGACGGATGACCCTAGCGGGATCGGGGCGTGACAAAGTGGTATCAGAGCACAGTTTTACGTCCTTGGCCTCTTGCAAATATCGTTTTCGAAAAAGTATATAAAGTACTTTGATGGCTTTCAAAAGAGTCCCGATTTTGAGTTATAAAAAACCAATGCCCCATACAATAAGTCCAAAATATTTTATGAGACTGACAGAAGTTATACTCTTTTATAAAGAAATGGCCCCTACTCGACCAGCTTCCTCGACAGATTCGATAGAACGGATCATGACATTGTTGGAACTACAAAGGTAGGACAGTGAGGAACGCAATCAAATACAACAGGCCCAAATAGAGGCCCAGCAGAAACAGTTGGAGTCCTTGACCCAACTTGTAACTGCGCTTGCGGCAAATCGGGATACCATCGCAGCGACCAAACTAACGGGAACGCCCGAGATTGAGCCCGTGGAGGCTGACGAGCCCCAGCCGGCGCAAAGGCACACTTCCTTTAGGCCAAAGGACTTCTTAGATGCGAAACCTTCAGAATTTGAAGGCAGGACGTCACCCGACAAGGTGATGGACTGGATTGATAAAATGGAGAGTCTGTTCGCGTTCGTAGGAGTTCGAAGTAGCAAGAAGGTAGTTTATGCCGTTCTGCTCCTACGGCTACGGGCAAAGGATTGGAAGACGAAGAAGCCGGCGCTGCTCGCAACGGCTAGAAATGGGAAAATCTCATGGGCCTCGTTCAAGAAGGCATTTCTGGATCAATATCTGCCTCCAGCCATGAGCAAGAAGATGGAGGATGACTTCATCACTCTGTGTGGAGGCAGAGTTCGGCCCGAACTCTGCCTCCAGAGCAAAGAATAGGTCCAATGGGCCAATGGGCTGTTTGGATGTTTGTTGGAGCTTTTGGTTTGAGGTATAGGTATAGTCTAAGTCTCAAAATGCTCAACACAGCTCTGTTTACATAAGTTTAGACTCAAATAAAGTGTAAAATACAGACTCAAACTGTGAAGCATTGCAGGTGCGAGCTGTCGTCTGGCTTGTACCGAATTCAGTCTTCATGTGTCGTATTGAAATATTACAAGTATCATGTTGTCAATTGTATCAATATATGGTTGACTGTGATTTTGTGTCAACAATCTCCTCCATATTGATAATTGACAAAATGATATTTGTATATTCAATATTCATACCTGGACACATTAAAAAAAATAGTAGCGTAGCTCCCCCGTAATAAGTGCAGAGCTAGCAATAGCTCCCTCGTAATAAGTGCAGAGCTAGCAATAGCTCCCCCGTAAACATTGCCTGTGGTCCTGATAAAAAATTCTTTTTCCAAAGCACAGATACACAAAGCCAAAGAAATAATAAAATATGAATATGAATATATCAAAATATTTTCCCCCTTTTGTCAGTTATCAAACAACCAGAATAATGAATGGCAAGCACACCAAAAATAATAATGATAAACTGCATAAAACTGAGAAACTGCAGAATAAAATGTCTCCAAGAGTCATATAATGAGTTCTAATACAACCAAAGTGCAGAAATAAAAACAACTACATCAACTAAAAATGTATAAAAGCATAAACTACGATCCTCAGCAGCAGCAGCAAAGATAAATCCATATCCATCATCGAGCTCGTGAAGGCCCAGCGTCGTCGGATGGATCAGTGAAGGAACGACGAGGGAACACGAAGGCCGCAACCGGATCCAGGTACCGGATAACCCAAGGGTCATCGATACGGTATCCATCGCGAGCAGGGTCCCGCTCCATGGGAATAGGCATAGAAGGATGCCGGGACATAGAGTACCGAATATCGTGCAGTGAGTTACTAATGGCACTCATCTGCAAGGTAGTCCGGTAGTCAAGCTGAGTCCAGCGACCATCCTCTAAGGTGAATCGATCGTGGATCATAGTCTGGAGTGACTCAAGAGTAGCAGGAGGAGGAGGAGGATCCTATCCAAGAGGAGGGGCATCGGGCTCATCGTCAGAGTGCTCGGACACAACAGGTGAGCCAACTGCTCCCTGAAGCTGCTGTGCCTTAGAGAGGAAGGCAGGGGCAGGTAGAAACTGGCACTCATCAAGAGGTACACTAAAAGCACGAAAGAGCATAGGAAGATAAAGAGCATAAACCAAGGATCTTGGTTTCTTCCTAGCGTTAATCATCCAGTCCATCATGGTACGTGGAAGATTAAAAGAAACATAAAAATAGAGGTGATACAAAGTAGAGATTTCAAAGTATGTAACCTCATCGGTCGATCCTGCTTTGGGAAGAATCGTGTTAAAGACGATCCGATGAAGTTCATAAAAGTAAGGATTGAGAAACTTGGCGAGAAGCTTACGAGGACGTGTGTTAGGGGTACACAAGTCGTCCTTAAAGCTTTCTAGGGATGACCCATCAGGAAATAGAAACTTTCGAGCTTCAACAAGTTTTTCCCATGAGTTCGGCTCTAGGAGTTTAAGGTGTTCGGCCAAGTCAAAATCATCAAACGAAATATTAATACCCGCAACCCGTGAAAAGATATGTGTATCATTGTGAGTAAGGTTGCAGTTGAACATTTGTATGGCATTGAGATATATAACCGAGTTGGTAGTGACAAGTTCATCAAGACAAAGATCATGAAAAAGTAAATCATATTGAGAAAATATAGTGAAATTTATAGGGTGACCCGCATACACCGGACGTGACCGAAAATTACTAAACTATTCATGGAAGCATCAAGTGATACGAATATCCGGTCATCATACGTGTTGGGGTCGAGTGGACGAGATGGGTTGAACAACGGGTGAATGGGTTGTTGATTGGGTTGTTCAACGGGTGGTTCAACACGAGGAGGAGAATTCGAAGAGGACGCACCCTCGGTTCGAAGTCTCTTCCTCCTATTGAACAACTTGGGAGCCATGAAATAATAATAAAGAAAATTGAAGAATTATAGATGGAGAGAAGTGTGGAAATATACCTCAATTTGATGATGAAAGATGAAGAAGAATGGTGAGAGAAGCCTTCTCCTTGAGTTTTGAGAAGAACGATGCTCTAGGAAGGAAGAACTAAGGTTAGGAAGGAAGAAATTTTAGCAAGTAAGTGAGACAAAAAAAAAAGATAATAAGTAGATGCAAGATATAAAATGAGAAAACCAAGTAGCGAATAGCAAAAATTTAACGCTGAATCAAAGTGAAGTTTGAAATTTTGAATTTTTGCATGTGATAAATAAAAGTAGACCATGTAATAAACAAGAAAATATGCCCCAATTCAATATTTTGAATTATTGTCAGAAGGACCCTTTCGGCTTGTACCCATAGCAAGTTCATCATAAAGAATCAAGACATAATCGATATTTACGCAGGTTACTTTAATGAATAACAGCTTCATTCAAAATTCCTAGTTCACGACAAAGAAAGTTAAAATGCTCTTCGGATAGTGGTTTGGTAAAGAAATCTGCTAGCTGATGATCGGTGTCAATAAATTTTAAGTTAATAGTGCCATTTTGCTGATGATCACGCAAAAAGTGGTGACGTATTTCAATGTGCTTCGTGCGTGAGTGACATATGGGGTTCTTAGTGAGATTTATAGCTCTTGTGTTGTCACAAAAAATAGGAATGTGCATAAAAGATAAGTTATAGTCTTCAAGGGTTTGCTTCATCCACAAAATTTGTGCACAACAACGACCAGCTGCAATATATTCAGCTTCTGTTGTGGATAGTGCAACAGAATTCTGCTTCTTGCTAAACCAAGAGACTAGAGCCTTTCCTAATAAATGACACGTGCCGCTCATACTTTTACGGTCGATCTTGTATCTGGCGAAATCAGCATCAGAGTAACCAATGAGGTCAAATGATGTTGACTTGTGATACCATAGGCCCACTGTAACCGTACCCTTAAGGTATCGAAAGATACGCTTAACAGTAGTCATGTGTGATTCCTTAGGATTAGCTTGATATCTAGCACACAGGCAAACGCTAAACATAATATCAGGACGACTAGCAGTTAAATAAAGTAGACTGCCTATCATACCTCGATACTTACGTTGATCCACTGGTTTGCCGCTTTCATCTGGTTCTAGTTTAGTTGTAGTAGCCATTGGAGTGTTGATTGGTTTGATGTTGTCAAGGTCGAATTTCTTTAGCATGTCCTTTGTATACTTTGACTGGCAGATAAAAGTTCTATTTGACATTTGTTTGACTTGCAGTCCAAGAAAGTAGTTGAGCTCCCCCATCATGCTTATCTCAAACTCTGTCTGCATACACTTGGCAAAATCTTGGCAGAGGGTTTCATCAGTAGAACCAAATATAATATCATCCACGTAAATTTGTACTAAGAGAATAGTATTTTTGAAAGATTTTATAAAAAGTGTAGTGTCAACTTTCTCTTTAGAAAAACCTTTTTCAAGCAAGAAATTGCTTAGCCGTTCATACCAAGCTCTAGGGGCTTGTTTGAGGCCATATAGCGCTTTTTTTAGCTTGAAAGCATGGTCGGGAAATTTGTGATTTTCAAAACCAGGGGGTTGTTTTACAAAAACTCCCTCCTTAATAAATTCATTCAAGAAATCACTTTTAACATCCATTTGAAACAATTTAAAATTTTGAAAATTAGCAAATGCGCAAAGCATCCGTATGGATTCTAATCTCGCTACAGGAGCATACGTCTCATCGTAGTCGATACCTTCCTCTTGGTTGTATCCGTGAGCTACTAGACGAGCTTTATTTCGTGTAACTGAACCATCTTCATTTATTTTATTTTGAAAAACCTATTTAGTACCAATAATCGAGTGATTTACCGGCCTAGGAACAAGTTCCCAAACTTGGCTCCTTTCGAATTGGTTTAGTTCTTCTTGCATGGCAGAAATCTAAAATTCATCATTAAAAGCTTCTACAATATTTTTTGGCTCAATTTATGGAATGAAGGAAGTACTAGCAATGGAGTCTCTTATTGATGATCTAGTACTTACTCCACGTGAAACATCACCTATAACCAAATTTTCTGGATGTGACGGCTTGAAAGAAAATTTCTTTGGCAAGCCCTCCAGAGAATTGGTTTCACTGGCTGTGTTCAGTGGAATAGAAGTTGATGGCTCAACATCATCATCAAGAGTAGCTGCTGCATTGTTATCTTCATCGAAAGTCATATTTGTAGACTCTTCCACAATTAATGAGCATTTGTTGAACACTCTATATCCCTTGCTCTTGGCCGCATGGCCAAGGAATATACCATCGTCAGCTTTGGCATCAAATTTGCCTAAGTTGTCTTTGGTGTTAAGGATAAAACATCGACAACCAAAAACTCAAAAATATGAAACGTTTGGAGTTCTTCCAAACCAAATCTCATAGGATGTTTTCTTCGTAATAGGACGAATAAGCACTCTATTTAAAATATGGCACACTGTACTGACAGCTTCAGCCCAAAAATATTTTAGAAGAGAGAATTTATTTAACATGACTCTAGCCATATCGCCAAGAGTCCTATTCTTCTGCTCCACAACACCATTTTGTTGAGGAGTTCTTGGACAAGAAAACTCATGATTAAAACCATTTAAATCACAAAACTTTTCAAAATCACTATTTTCGAATTTGCCTCCATGATCACTTCGGATTCGAGTAATCATGTAACCTTTTTCGTTTTGAACCTTTTTAGCAAATATTTTGAAAACAGAAATAGCATCACTTTTATTTGTAAGAAAGAAAACCCAAGTAAATTTAGAAAAGTCATCAATTATAACAAAAGCGTAGAGTTTTCCACCAAGATTGGCTACTCTACTAGGGCCAAATAAATCCATATGAAGTAATTGCAATGGTCTAGTAGTACCTACAGAGTTTATGGAATAAAATAAGGACTTGGTTGCCTTATTCAATTCACATTCGGCACATACCGTATCCTTTTTGAATGTGATGTCGGGCAAGCCTCTGACTAGCTTCTTGGTCGATAGCCTGGATATAGTATCCATATTGGCATGACCAAGACGCTGGTGCTATAGTAATCTTTCATCCTTGTGAGCATAGAGACATCTTCCTGCACTGTTAGTATCTCTAGATAGATAGAAAATATAAATATTATCCTCTCTTATCCCTTCAAAAATAATGTCTCATGTTGACCTATCATAAATAAAGCATTTATTTTATCCAAAGTTAATATCATACCCATGATCAGCAAGATGACTTATGCTGAGCAGGTTATTCTTTAACTCGGTCACTAGGCAGACATCTTTTATTACAGGAGAAGGAGGATGACCTATAGTACCATTACCAATGATATACCCTTTAAGGTTGTTGCCGAAGGATACATACCCTTCCCTCTTCATCGATAGTGATACGAAAAGATTTGCGTCTCCCGTCATATGTCGCGAGCATCCACTATCGAGAATCCACTTACTCTTAGTTGAGGAGGGAAGGTCCACCTACATCAAGAGTAGATGTGACCTTTGGTACCCAAGTTCTTGAGGGTCCTGAAAAGTTAGTTTTCGGCAACCATGCATATATGTTTCTATCTACTAATCTCCTAACTCTACATTGTGGTGAAATGTGTCCATGTAATCCATAATAAGTACAAATAGCATTCCTATTTATGCTAGGAGCATGTTGATGATGTCTATATGTAGAGTGGTGTGGAGTAGCATGGTGATGATGTCTATATGTAGAGTGGTGTGGAGTAGCATGGTGATGATGTCTATATGTAGAGTGGTGGGGAGTAGCATGATGATGACGTCTATATGTAGCATGGTAAGAGTGGTGTGGAGCATGATGATGACTATATGTAGCTGCAGGATGATGTTTATATCTATTAGCAGTATGATGGTAATTTTGTTTATGTGCAACATAGTGATGATTGTATCTATGTGTATCATAGTGATTATGTGTCATATGAGAATTATTTCTACATGCATGTGGTTTGTGTGCTTTATGAAAGTGGGTGTACATATAAGCATGATTACGTGCTGCAGGTGGATGACGTGGTTGACTAGTATGAGTAGTGTCATGCTTTGTGTGTGTCTCATGTGATTGGGTTTGAGGTTGAGAAACCTGTTTTCCTAATCTAGTCTCTAATTTCTTAGAGACAGCCTGCAGTTCATCAATCTTAGTATTCAAACCATAAATCTTAGTGATAGAGATCTTGTGTCAATTCTTTTCTTCAGCAATCTCAGTGTTGAGTGCTGTGATCTCTTGTGTTTGCTTTTCAATACGTGCTTCGGCATCATGTAGGCGTAATTTAAGCTTAGACACCTCATTTGTGACTTTCGTGGGTGAGGTGTCTCTAATATTTTCAAGCAATGAAGAGAGTCTTTGAATCTCGACTTCATAACTTTTGATCTTCTCCTTGGCGTATTTATATTTACTAATGACTTTCTTGTGGTCATTGAGTAAATCATTGAATGCATCACCAAGTTCGTCAAAAGTGAAATCATCGAGAGTTTCGCTAGTTACCTTGTTGGATGTAGCCATTAGGCAAACATTGGCGGTATTTTGAGGAGAGTCCTTTTCTTCCTCGGAGTCACTAGCTTCGCTTTCATGCCAAATTCTTGTATTGGCTATTTTCTTTGAGGAAGCTTTCTTGTATGGTTTCTCATATCGGTTGCTCTTTTTTGTGAATGGACAGTTTTTTCGGACGTGTCCAGTCTTTTTGCAACCGTAGCATGTTGGCTCTTCTTCGTCATCTTCTTGTGGTTCCTTCTTTCTTCGATTGAAGCGAAGAAATTTCTTAAAGTTGCGGACAAGGAGAGCTTGATCTTCACCTTCCGAGTTGTCGTCATCCATCTCTTCAGGATCAGCCCTTCGTCGGTGAGCTTTAAGGGCAATCTTCTTTGCCTTAGGAGCAGGCTCTTCGAAGTCTTTGAGGTCAAGCTCATGAGTCATAAGCTTTCCCATCAAAGTCTCCATGGACATAGTCGTGAGATCATTTCCTTCTATGATGGCTGTCACCCTAGGGTTCCAAATCTTTGGTAGCCCCCTAAGTATCTTGCGGATCTTCTCGTGATTTGTATATTGTTTGCCGAGAGAAGACAAGGGGTTGATGATGTCGAGGAATCTTGTAATCATTTGTGTGATCGTCTTATTTGGCTTCATCTTGAAAGTCTCATATTCTTGAGTGAGACGACTTATTTTTGACTCCTTGACTTGGGTGGTTCCTTCATGCGTCACCTCTAGAAGTCTCCATACTTCTTGAGCGGTGGTGCATGTTAAGACCCTGTTGAACTCATTCCTGTATATAACACAAATAAAGCATTAATAGCTCTCGCGTCTAGACTCGCCTATTTCTTCTCCTCGTCAAAATATTTGTCATGGGGTTTCTCAACGAGATCACCGTTGACAACTATCCTGACGGGCTTTTTGTAACCATCGGTGACAATGGTCAACAGGTCGAAGTCTAGCGACTTGAGATAAAAACTCATCCTTGTTTTCCAATAGGTGTAGTTAGTTCCATCAAATAGGGGAGGCCTATGAGTGGCTGCCCTTCACCGTGATTGGAAATCATGGATTGTGTGGTTGCCATGGATCAGCTCTAGGATGTTAGTCCTTGTTGAGAGAACAGAGCTCTGATACCAATTGAAGAACCAATAGGCAACTCTAAAGGGTGGAGGGGTGAATAGAGTTTATGACAATAATGTCCAATTAAAAAATTAAACTCTTTCACTAGCAAAAAATAATCAGAGTAAATGCGAAAATAGTAAAGAGCAAGAAAGCATATGCAAACACAACCGATTTTAACCTGGTTTCCCTCGTGGAGGACTAGTCCAGGCCTGAGAACTCTAGCTCAGGATTAAATCCACTATTTGTGAAATAGTAGTTATACCCCGTGCCTTTTCTTCAGAAGAGCACGTCAACTTCTTACAGAGATCGCAGTGGCGATGCTTGGAATTTTTCAAGCGACTTTTTGAACTCTTGCACAAACTCCTAACTGAAAAGTACTGAGCACTTTGAGGCTTAGGGAGCTTGTGGCTAGTAGATGAGAAGGGTATGGCTTTAGAGAGAAGAGAAGAGAAGATTGGATGAATGAAAATGAAAGAATTCATGGCCTATTTATAGGATACCATACAGGCAGAATTCGGCCAGAATTCTGGTTGGAACATTCAAAAATTTTGGCCGTTGGACAACTTGCATCCAGCCAACCCTAAAAATTAGGGTCCTGGAATTTAGGAGGCAGAGTTCGGCCCGAACTCTCTGTGGAGGCAGAGTTCGGCCCGAACTCTGTTTCCAGAGCACAGAATAGGTCCAATGGGCCAATGGGCTGTTTGGATGTTTGGTGGGGCTTTTGGTTTGAGGTATAGGTATAGTCTAAGTTTCAAAATGCTCAACACAGCTCAGTTTACATAAGTCTAGACTCAAATAAAGTGTAAAATACAGACTCAAACTGTGAAGCATTGCAGGTACGAGCTATCGTCTGGCTTGTACCGAATTCAGTCTTCATGTGTCGTATTAAAATATTACAAGTATCATGTTGTCAATTGTATCAATATATGGTTGACTGTAATTTTGTGTCAACAGATATGTCCGTGGAGGACTATGAGTGTGAATTTACCAAGTTAGCAAATTTTGCTGCCGTTATGCTTTCCACCGAGCAGACTCGCATAAATCGATTCGTTGGAGGTCTGAATGACGACATCTAGTTAAGTGTTCTGAATCGAGAATGTGGGTCGTATTCTCAGGCCTTTGAGACGGCACTACAGGTGGAACAGTTCTGCCTGAAGAAGGCATCCAATAAAGTGCAGTACAGTCGAAATCAGCTCGCCAAGAGATATCATGACGGAGAGAAAAATACCGACGGAGAACAAAACAATAAGCCCGTATGCGCCTTCTGCGGTCGACGAGGGCATGTTAAAGAAGATTGTCGCTATATGAATGGCCAGAGTTACAGTTACTGTGGCAAGAGTGGGCACATCAAGGAGGACTGTCGTGCCGCTAATAACGCTTGTTTTCGTTGTGGCCAACAGGACCACTCAGTCAGAAATTGCCCGAAAATGAATAGAACGGATCAGAATCGTAATGACACTGAGGAGCGTGGGCAGCTGCCAGGCCCACTGCCGCTTTGTGATAATTCGCACAACCAGCAGTTATGGAATGCCAATACGGCGACAGCGCACGTCTATAATCTCTCCACTTTGCTTGATCCAGAATGCAACAATAGTGGAGGTGAGTTTCTTTCTTAAGTTTTGAGGACAGAACTTTTTCTCAGTAGGTTATTATGTAGTGTTCCGCTCCTCACGGTCTACTTTGTAATACCTACAGCTTGTTAACTCAGTCATGAACTGAGTATTTGGTGAAACCTTTGCCGGTATCGATTGATCACGGATGAAATGCAATGAACCTTTCTAAATGATGGATTGGCTTCTATTGAAATGAATCCAAGAGTTTTGCTGAATGTTTTCTCTCGCTGCTTGGTTTTGATGAATGCGTTTTCGTGTTGGTTTTCGATGATTGGTTTTCATTGTTCGCTTTCATCGCATTTCGCATTCATTCCGAATCTTGAGAGAAAGAGACGAAGTATGCTAATCAACTGTTGGTGCTAATGTAGGGCACGTGAATTGTTCGTGAACGGCGCGTGAAGTCCCTCCTTCTCTCAACAAAGATTCATCTCTGTGAGTTGCTTTAACCGAACAAACATTGATCTGTACGCCTAATATAAATGATCTCTAGTCCACTCAGTTGCCTTGTCCCAATGATCAACGATACTACATCGATAAAAGATAAGAGAAGATAATTGAATTGAATCAAATGCAAGAATATGTATTGCTACTCTATCTGCTCGATAAGAATGATCATCTGCTTGTCACTAGTATGCTTGAAAATGTAGACATGTACAGACGAACTTGTACGTGTTGAGATAATTCTGAAGACATGAAACAAACGTGTCGTATATCTGTGCATAAGTCCAAATGTGTCTCATCTGATAGAACGGCTAGAGCATGCTTTTGGTCTCGGACAACTAGCATACAAGGAAAATATTTGTCTCTCGGGTGGTATCTGGGGGCACTTGGAACCGCTCGGCCTAGGAGAGATTAGGGCCTCCATGTGAAAATAGGAGTCGATATCTGAGTCCTTAGCGACGAGCTAAACCCAAGAGAGTCACAGCGGCTAATCATGAGGATAACCCATGGACCAACATGTAGAATAGTCCACCTGCATGACCCGAATGACAACTTCAATATCTACAAGAATGAACATGAATTACTCGTTATGCAAATTGTGCTAACATGTCTTGTGCAGGGATGACTGCCGGCGTTGAAGTTGCTTATGATATTTTTCTACTATCGTGTTCTTATGAATTGTTAAAAAGAACCTAGACAAGTAGAAAGATCACTAGTAAATGTTAGCTTCATATGTTGATTTAGTACAGAGATTTGCGAGTTCGGCCAAAAGTCGCTCGCCGGTACATGATGTGTGCTGACCCACGTTGTGGGCATCCTTTTCAGAAAGCAAAAGGAGACAGGAGGATTTCAAGTGAGGCACCGAAGCTCGTCTAGCCCAGTAGAGCTGTGGATTGCCTCGAAGCTTCATTTTCATTCCAGTCAAGTTTCAAGTTTTCATTTCCTTTGGAGGTGTCTTTCAATTCTAGCTTGTAAAAAACGGATATCATGTATGGGCATTGCGACTATTTTCAAAAGAGAGTTTCAAAGAGAATCATGTAGCCAATACAAGGCACTCTGAGTTTACAAAGCTTTGTACTTTTATTCTTATCAAGTTTATCAATAAAAGAAGTATTTTCATTTCAAATCTCTGTGTCCAATATTTGGTTTTCTGCAATGAATGGGTGCGTGCGTGTGATTTGCTTAACTAGTGGGTGCGTGCGTATGTTTTTGCTTGACTAGTTGCTTTTGTGCAGGTACATGGCCTTGTGCAAGCGCAACTTAGGCTTGCACGGCATCACGCCTTAGCGAGGACGATCGATCCCGCAGGGATCCAGGCAAGACGGACGACCCTAGCGGGATCGGAGCGTGACATATTGACGGAGAATGGTCATTCTCCATGTTAATATCATAGAGAATAACAATTCTCCTTGTTAAATTGAAGGATTAATCCTATTCTCCATGTTGACTTGATGGAGAATGGCCATTCCCGTGTTAAAATGAAGGGGAACTGCCATTCTCCGTGTTGACTTGATGGAGAATGGCCATCTCCATGTTAAAATGTAGCAGAATAGTCATTCTCCGTGCAAATATTACGAAGAATGTTCATTCTTCGTGCAAATATCACGGAGAATGACCATTATCTGTGTTAAAGTCATGGGGAATGACCATTCTCCGTGTTAGATTGACGGAGAACAGTTGACAAAAACCTAATTTTTTTGTCTTTTTTGTAGGAAAAAAACTACCATGAATAAAGATTCAAGAGTTTCTCATTCTTCTTTCAAGACGATGCAAACTCTTATAGATGATGTCAAAGAAGATGGCGGCCGTTCGCCCGAGCTAGTTATTGATTCTTTGAAGAATACCGATTTCTACAATTTTGTCGAGGTATTCTACAAAAACAAAGTTCGCACTCATGAATTGGCCAAGGTTTCAAAAGGTCTTAAGAATTTGATAGGAACTTATGTGGAAGACAAATCTGGCATCAGATACTTTCAACTGAGAACTACTGTTAAAATAACGCCGAGTGTGGGCGTTACGGCAGCCATTTTCGGTCTACCGCTGAAGGATGATAGTAAGGATGATGCTAATTACAGAAGATTGATAATGGAAAAACAACAGCAGTCCACACCACCAACAACGTTGAGCCTGTGTAGAGATTACGTCACAAGGTTGCTGGCTAATTCTAAGGACAAACACTCAGAAGTCACGAATAAGGAAGTGAGAGAAAAGTTCTTTGAATTGTTACAACGGCTTCGTGGCGGAGACAACGCTGTTAATCCAGATGATTTGGCCAAGCTAATAATCTTCCACTTGTGCCAAACAGTATTCTTTACAAAGTCTGGCGGTTCAAATTTGCCGTACAGATTCTTGGCCTTGGTAGACAGCGTAGAAGTTATCAACAGTATATGCTGGCCAAGGTTAAACTTGGAGTATGTCATGGAGAGCATCAAGAGGACTACAAGTAAAACTAAAGGGGGGATTACTCCGATGCATACTCCAAAATGGATGGTTGCATAATATACTTCCTCTATCGGTTTGCGGATCATAGTACGCTTGTGGAAAGGAAGTCCGCACCAATACGTGAATACCCGAGATTTTACACATAGAATGGGTACAAAATCTCGGTCTTCCTTAAACGCGAATATCATATTAAATTTAGATCGAAACAGATATTCAAAGATTTGGTTATAGCTATCGAAAAAGAGGAAGGCCACCTAGAAGAGGATGTAGAAATACGAGAAGAAGATGCATTTGAGGAAGAGGGACACCACCAAACTGGTGGAGATGGAGATGCTGAACAAGAGAGACCCCAACAACTTGGAATGAACACCGTGATGGAGGGGTCGGTACAAGAATTGGAGGAGTTGAGAAAAGAGAAATCTTAGGTTCTTGCTGAGAATGAAAAACTCAATGAAAATCTTAGAGAGCTAGAGGCACAAGAAGCCCAACAACATCCAGTCAATGTTGTGATGGAGGGCTCGGTGCATGAATTGGAGGAGTTGCGAAGAGAGAAATCTGAGATTCTTGCTGAGAACGAAAATCTCCATAAGAAGCTTAAAGAGCTAGAGGAACAAGGAGCCCAACAAATTCAAAGGAACACCTCGATGGAGATATCAGCACAGGAATTGGACTCCTAATGAAGAGAGAAATTTGATATAAGTACAGAGAATGGAAAGCTTAACGAAAAGAATAAAGAGCTACAGGCACAAGGTAATATTTTCTCTTTTTTTGAAGTTCTGATTTATAATTCTCCGTATTAGAATGTTGGACGGCGAATGACCAATAAAATGGATAATTCTCCGTGTTAGAGAGACCCCAACAACTTGGAATGAACAATGAAATGTATAATGTCAAATGGAATGAGAATGACCGTTCTCCGTGTTAATAAGACAGAGAATGGCCATTCCCCATTTTAGAATGCAGGAGAATGGCCATTCTCCGTGTTAGAATGCAGTAGAATGGCCATTCTCCGTGTTAAGGTCACAAAGAATGGTCATTCTCCGTGTTAGATTTACATCATATTGATTGACGTTATACATTTCATTGTTGTTTTTTTTATTTCAGTGCAAATAACCGAGCAGCTCAGAGAAACAAATAAAAGGCTCGTTAATGAGAAAATGGAGCTTCAAAATAAAGTTGAATCATTAAATATTGAAACCATTGAAAATGATGCAAAAATTGCTGATCTCGAAGCCATTGTTGTAGCATTGCAGCATGAGGAGACTCAAGCAACTGCTGAACTTGCTGCTCCAAAAGAAGTCAAAAGAAGAGGAGGATGGGGGATGGAAAGAGGTCCAAAAAACTATCAGCGACATTAACCGATGAAGATATTACTCCCTTGGGGAAACAGTTAGAGAGGCTAATAAAAAGTGGAAGATGAATGTCGCTCCGAAACCAAAACCTCAACCCAAACCCAGGGTTGGAGGAAAAAATAAGCAGACGGATTCGAAATCCGGACAAGATGCCAAAATGGTTGAACGAAAGAGGAAGGGTGTCATACTAAGGGAATGCGATGACCTCGTACTTTGGAAGGATGTGGATGAAGAGATGAAAAAGCTTTACATGGACATCGTATTCCCCAGAAAGATGAGTCTAAAGTATGTATTCTGAACTCGACCAATCTCCGTCCATTTCATAACGGAGAATGTCCATTCTCCGTGACAGTTGACCGGAGAATGATCATTCTCTGTGTCAGTTGGATGTCGAATGATCATTCTCCATGTCAGTTGGACGACGAATGACCCTTTTTTTCTTCTTTTCATTTCTAGACTTTTTTCACAATTATGTCCTGAGAATCTCTATTAATTTAATCTAAACTAAATTTATGTGCAGTGATATTGTATACTTGAGTGTGCCGAAAGAGGGTAAAAATGAAGTTGAAATCTAGCTGTCGGCAATAGACATGCATGACATACTCCACTATGAAGACATGGAGGCTGGCATACTCAACCTAATAATAAGGAAGCTGAGAGAAATTTAAGGCTACGCAAGAATATACACCCAGCCAAGTTCAAAGGACGTGCAACATAAGTGGTCTGCATTCTTGATGCCCCACACATTGGTAAGAATCCAAACAGAAAAATCTATATTCATATGTACACCGATGAAAAATGACATAAAAAATTACTCATGATATTGTGTTTTGTTTTTGGGAAACAGAACATCGTTGAACGTGCCATTTAACCAGAAACAAAAGCCGGCGCCCTTGACACTTTCAAAACAGATGTAGAAGACTTCGTCATGGGTTTAGAGGACGAAATAGAGTTGCTCTTCATCCCACTCTTTAGTGTATCCATCAAACACTATACGCTGCTCACATTTAACTTGATCTCCTACGACTGGACTCACTACAACTCCTTGAGACAAACTACGTACGAAAAGGGCAAGATGGATGTGTTGGCCCAATGATTGTATTATGTTTTTGAATATGGTTAATCTGTTAAGTTTAGCATTTCATTATCACTAATCTTCATACTATCATTATAGCATTTCTACTTATACTTATACCTTTGGTGATATGTGCTTATTATTTTACTTATTAGTGATATGAGTTTTTATTATATATATCTTAAATTTAATTGAGTTACCAAAATCAAAACTATGTTTTGATTATGGTTATTCAATTAAGTTTAACATTATGATATCACCAATATTTATGCTATCACTATAGCTCTTATACTTAAACTTAGCATTATCCTACTGTGCTTTATCTTATCATATTTGCTATATGTATATTACTTTGTTCGTCTAACATCTACATATAGAAAAGTAATAAGCAGGATCAATGTGGACATATGCAATACAAAAATCATAGTGGGCCAAAGACGACGGATCCCACAAGATTTCTTTGAACCACCCGACGACATTTCCGGAGCCACGCACTCGGGGGTTTCGCTGCCCGGTCAGCAAACGGGGGTCGAGGGGGCAGTACCCCTCGTCGGGGGTTCGGGGGCAAAGCTCCCAAAAGGTATTCAGCTTTCACAAACTGGATATCTTTGGACAACTGACGTCAAAAAAGAAGCCAACATCTATCAAGGAAAGAAGCCATGTCATCATCATTTCAAGACTCTGAAGAAGCCTGCACCTGCTACAGTATATCTGAAGTCTGTAATGAATCTTAGGAATAATTGTAAACACAAAAAATGGATGGCAAAATCGAAAGCTAGGGTAGAAATTAGCCCAGGATCATTTTTGGATAAAAATTGGCATACCGACGGTATACCGGTCTATACCGACGGTATACCGATTTTTTTCATAAAAAGTTTCTGTCTACAAAATCGGCATACCGACGGAAAACCGATCTATACCGACCGCATACCGATTCAGTAACGTTGAAAATCCAACGGTCGGATTTTGAACATTTAATGATCCCAACGGCTATATTTCTAGCCGTTGTAATTCCAGACCTGTATTCCGACGGTATACCTGTTCGTACCGACGGTATACCGATCGCTGACTGAAAAGTTGTCTTTGAGCTCTTTTCAATGCTTTGGTTATAAATAGCCCTGAACCCCTTCATTCAAGGTTGATGCTTTGAGCCTAAAAATTTCTAAACCACCAAAGCCTATCCACAAACAACTCTACAAAGCTTTCGTTTGCCACCCACAAATTGTGTTAGAGTTATTGAGTTGAAAAGTAAGATCTTCATCTTGTTGTATAAGGAGATCAAAACCTATTGTAAAAGGTTGAAGTTGGAGAGTCTTCGGATCCAAACTCTCGGTTGAAGTTGGAGAGCCTTCGCATCCAAACTCTCGGTTGAAGTCGGAGAGGCCTTCGAACTAAAGCTCTTGTGTAAGAAGTTGGCGAGTTCTTCGGATCCAAACTCGTGTTGAAGTTGACGAGTTCTTCGGATCCAAACTCGTGTGTAACTATTACTCAAATAATGGATTAAAACCGGAGAGAGTTCCGGGACTGGAGTGTCCCTTGGAAGGATACCAGGATATATCGTGTGTCGATATTGTTGTTGCTTCTTCTCTTGCACTTATATTTCTAAATTGCCCTTTAGCTTGTGCTAAGTTCTTGATTAGTTAGCTTGATCCTATTCACCCCCTCAAGGGTTACAACAGGATGCAGAATTAATGAAGAAGACCTTAGAGCCTATCGTCAGGAGGAAAGTTGACATGATAAGAGAGAGATGCCCGACGAAGATGGAGTATGAGAGCACAATGCTGAATTATTCTCCACGATGCCCACAACAACAGGCACCCAACTGCCTCTTGTACACGGCGTATTATATGAAGAGCTTGATGACTACTCCATTCAAAATACCGAGAGAAAATGGCGATGACACTCACCAGAAGATTACAATGATGAGGTTGGGATGGGCTAGGAATTTTCTTTCAAGCGATTATGTAACAGTACCAACCTAGCAATGACATTGTAAAACAACAATGTCATTGGGCTAAGAACTTCTTTCTATATCATCTGTTTGTCTTTTATTCTTCTGTGTCTGTATCTTTTGTAACATATGCTCTGTTTTTTATAATAAAATTATTTTTGAATTACATTTATATTGTTAAAACCACAAAGAATGGCTATTCTCTGTGTCAAAATTACGAAGAATGGCCATTCCCTGTCCTAAAATGCAGGAGAATGACCATTCTCCGTTTCAAAAATCACATAGAATGGCCATTCGTCATCTTAAAATTCCGGAGAATGACCATTCTCCGTGTTAAAATCATGGTGAATGGCCATTCTCCGTGTTAAATACAGAAGAATGGTCATTCTTCGTGTCAATATCACGGAGAATTGCCATTCTCCTTGTTAAGTTGACGAAGAATTTCCATTATCCGTGTTAAAATTGACGAAGAATGGCTTTCTCCATGTCAAAGTAACGGAGAATGGCCATTGTCCGTTAAAGTGACGGAGTGGCCATTCTCTGAGGAAACTCAATAGAACACTTGGCACAACGAAACAACAAAGAATAGAGACACAAAAAGTTTGACTTTTATTTATCTATGAAAGTCTATTACATGTCCAAAACTACTACAGAAAATCCTACTACAAAGAAAAATGCCTAAAAGCTACAGCTAGGCACATCACTTCAGCATCTCATCGTAGGCGCATCACCGTGCATCATCAGAGAGAATCACTTCCTCGTCAACGTGTGGGCGCTTCGACAGAGTGTGGGTTGGCAATCAATCCAAATCCTGGGGCTCTTCCAGCCTAATAAATACTGAGGCACGCCGATCCCGATCTTTGGATGCAACATGCACCTTCGACAGCCTGTGGCTCTTCCAGCATAACAAAAACTGGACTGCGGTGATTCCGAACCCAGTAACCAACATCATGGCCCACAGTCGATGAAGTGCACGAACACGGACAGTCCACTAGTCACATCTCAGTCTTCTGAAGGACTTCACCACCAAAGCTTCCTCGAACGAGGAGATCGATCGCCCACAGAAAAGCGTCTTGCCAAGGCGGAGGATCGGTCGAGGCCATCTCCACAAGAAAAGCTAAGTAAGACGAGAACAAACTCTTCCTACACTACTGCCATTTATAGGCAAGGACAACTCGTACTCATGCGCTAAGTGGCAGTCACTGCGAATTCAATTCAATTAATTTGTATTAATACCAATGCATCTGCCCCTTCACAAGAAAAACTAAGTGAGACGAGAACAAACTCTCCCAGTTACTGCCATTTCCATTAATACCAATGAATCTGCCCCTTCAAATTCTGCCAAGTCAACACTATTCTCCGTGTACTGATGCGTCCAATAGAGCACTGGCCAGTACGCCCGTCAACACTATTCTCCGTGTTAAAATCATAGAGAATTACCATTCTCCTTGTTAAATTGACGGGAAATTGCCATTCTTTGTGTTAGAATGCAGGAGAATGGACATTCTTCGTGTTAAAACCATGGAGAATGACAATTCTCCATTTAAATAACACAAAAAATTGCCACTCTCCATGCTAAAAGAACGGAGAATGACCATTCTCCTTGTTAAATTGACGGAGAATTACCATCCTCCGTGTTAAAATTGACTGAGAATTGTCGTTTTCCTTGTTAAATTGATGGAGAATTGTAAAAAAAATTGATAATTAAGTCAACGACGGTTCATTTGATTCTATTTGCTTTTTATCGCTATCTCACTTCCATACTTTACAATTACGAAAATCATGACCCGATTTTCTAAGAACTCTACAAATTTTAGGCTTGGGGATAGTCTGACTTACTTTAGGCTGGCTTGATTTCTTTGAGAAGGTCTTCCTTTTGTTTCTACCGGATTTGGCTCTTTAAAAGATTCATGCACTCCATGAACTGCATCAGCTACCATTTTTTTCTTCTTCACCAATATCGGTCACCATTTTTTTCAACTCCATCAGCACAAACGACATCAACTCCATTCCTTCCTCTTGATTTTTGCTTGATTTTTTACAATAATACGTAAACAGATTAACTTATTCATTAATATCACCATACCTTCTGCTCTCAATACTGTTTGGGTGGATGAATCTTCTTTCTGGGCCAGGTCCGGAGAGATAACTCTCTTTGCAATCCTTGAGCAAACGAGTTTTTATCAAGTTCTTTGGAATATCTCCCAATTGTAATCTCTTCATGGCTGAAAAATATGCCTACAAGGAATTCCCTTGGTCTTTATCCACAAGCAGTCACAATTTATGATGTTGTCGGTCCGATCAAATGTAACCTTCCGGTTGATACTGTTTGGCGACATATACTTTTGGATAGTGCAAACTTCTGCCTCTCTTATGATGTGATGGTGGAGAACAGTATATGTATCAGAACATGTGATTTCCTTCCTTACCTCTATAAACACCATTTTAGTATAAATTACGACAAATTTATCTTCTATTACGGCCATGCTAGTTTGCTTTACAACTGGTATTGAGAGTTTATCAGTAACATGCTTACTTATCTGGCCGTAACGTAAGGCCGCCAAATCGTGTTCATAATTTTGAAGGGCCTTCCATAGTGGCAGCTTCTCATTAAAAAATCTTTTCAGAAATGCGTTCATAGATTCACATCTATTTATTGTAGTAGAACTACCAAAATAATTTTTACGTAGGAATGTGTCCGCCCATCGCTCCCTCGTTCTGTACAATGCAGTGGTCCACTCATTGTTCTCTATATTATAATCCCTTAGCATCTGCTGCTAACGATTTTCAAATTCTTCGACTGAATAGTACATGTTTAGAAAACATGGACAGTAACTAAAGTTTTAATATTGTAACAACAACATACTTCAAAGTAAAGTAGCAAGTGTGCGATGTACCTTTTAATAAGAATACTCAATTCATTGGCAAAACCATCTCGGTGTATATGTTTGGCTGAATTGTTTAGGATATGCCATGAGCACGTTCGATGAACTACGTTGGGCATTAAATCCTCAATTGCTTTATTTATGGATCTGCAACCATCCGTCAGAACTGTCTTTGGTAATTTGCCATTCACACACTCTTGAAATTTTTGTAAAACCTAAGAATATGTCGCAACAGTCTCATTATGGATCGCTGAAAATCTAAACACACAAGTCATTGCATGATTGTTTGTACCCACTGGAACCACCAACGTCATTTGACTTCTATTTGTTTCATATGTAGAATCAAATGCTAGTGAATCTCCAAATAATTCGTAATCGAATCGACATGCACCGTCAGCCCAAAAGAGATGGGTCAATTTGGAATATTCGTCTACCTTGTATATGTAGAAGAAATCTGGGTCAATGCCCTCCTTAGATTGAAGAAATGTAAGTGTTGTCGTAGCATCAACATCGTCTAGTGCTCTACTATCTTTAGTAAAGCGTTGTATAAATCTTTTTTCTTCCATCCAACCTTATCCCAGCCACCTTTCTGGTGGACAAGTAAATTCCATATATCTTCAGTCCCCATCCCTGATTGCTTCATAAGCTTAGCTTGTTCCAATTCTGTGCGTGATATCTTACGATGGTATCTCAAAAAAACTGTTTCAAAATCATTCGCCAGGTTATGGTTGTGATGTACTTAAATTTTTTGACAACCCACAGATTTGTAGAATTGGTGTACCCAATACGAAAAATTATTTTACAACCACTTCTGCTTTTCACTTCTTGGCTCACGAACCCTGTTAGGAGCTTCATTGTATTTTTTCTGTCTGAATCCCGTATTCGAACAACACCAACTACGGACCATCACCATCCCAGATTTTTTTTTCTTTACTTCATTCGTTCTAACACTGAAACCAACTACTTTTGAATATATCCGGTAGAATGTCTCTGCTTCTTCAATAGAGTTGAACTGTAAGCCAACAATATCTTCATCTAAGAGATCCCTTGGGTCTTTGTTAATGTTGGCAGACTACAATATTTTTTTCATCGTCGCTGTATCGAAATCCAATGAAGATTCCCATCATCCCTAAGAATAGAATTAAACCAAATAAGTATGAGAAATCAATGTAAAAATATAATACATTTCTTAAATCCATTAGAAAGGGTAATGCGAAATAACATTTCGTTGTTTGCGTTGATGTCATCGTCAACGTTATGATGCATTACTTTGTTGCTTTCTTCCTCTTGTTCTTTATTGTCTCATAAGCTAACAGCTTCCAAACTTTGCTCATCATCCAAATCATCTGACACTGCTCTTGAAGCGAAGCTTTCTTCATCAACTAATTCTTCCACACGACGATCAGTTTCTCCATGTGACGTCGTCATTGAAGAAAATAGAGTGTGTTAGAAACCAACAGAAGAAATGAAGGACAAGAAATAATACAAAAAGAAAAAATGCTTGAGTGATCCTAAAAGCATGCATGAAAATGCTTTATGTACCTCCAAAAACTCCCTCCTCTATGTACCTCCGCCACGTGACGCTCTTCTATTGGCTCATAAAAATGCTTGAGTGATTAAAAGCATGCATAATTTTAAAGAAACAACTTCCAACAACACAACCTTCTCGTCTTCTATGTACATGTATTATTGAATTATGTAGGATAAAGCATGCAGTAGCATTTAATGCTACATTTACTATTATGTAATTATTTCTAATGATATAGTATTAGTTAACACAATTTACGAGAGAGAACCCGAGAGAGAGAGAGAGAGAGAGAGTGAGAGAGAGATAGAGAGAGAGATGGGATAAAGAGAATGGATCGAGCTCGACTAG
Organism: Iris pallida; assembly: GCA_029216955.1. Lineage (NCBI taxonomy): Eukaryota > Viridiplantae > Streptophyta > Magnoliopsida > Asparagales > Iridaceae > Iris > Iris pallida. Next base: position 18,449,579 of record JANAVB010021399.1, on the reverse strand, counting down.
TTTTTATTTCAATAGGTCCTTTTACTAATAACTAGTTTTAATTTCACAACTTAAAAATAGTTAAAGTTAAAATTCAATTTTTGATTTTCATTACTAATAACTAGTTCTCACGTACGAGTTTAGACGAACACTAACCGAGCCCGAGCAACGTGACATCAGCTAAGTTTCTAATACAGTGTCATTTCTATTAATTTAAAATTTATAATATTATTGAAGCTAATATTAATACTAAAATTTAAATTATTTTTTGATTTAACATTTAAACTTAGATTTAAATTCACAACTTAAAAATAGTTAAAGTTAAAATTCTATTTTTTTTTATTTAAAATGTACAATATTATTGGAACTAGCATTAATATTAACATTCGCTTGTCCCGTAGTTTAAGTCGTATTGTACGGCTTGTGGCTTAAGTCTAGGCACCTAAAGAACTTGATTATTCAAGTCAAATGCGTGCACAACACGTTCCCTCGATGCAAGGTTTGACATAGCCCTTGCTTGTCAAGTCGTTGCACGAACACGTTAAACAAGAGTTTTGTTGGGCTATCGAAGTTATAACAAGCACTGTCCTCTGTTGTCTGCGGTTGTCAAGTCACTTAGTCCCACGATCTTAAGGCTCGTCATATAAAGTATGACTTGGGAGATGGTGTTGCATAGAACGTAAGTCGGTTTAAGGCATGAGCCACGGTTGGCTCACTAGAAAGTTAGCCACGGTCTACTGGCACATAAAGAACAAGTTTGGTTTAAGTTATACTTGAAGGCTATGAATAGACATTCATCAGTTAAGTCAATAAGAGTATGGAAACACTGTAAACATTTCGGGACTAAAGGTCAGTCGCCGAGGAGGAACATGACAGGATTGTAGGTCATTCGCCGAGGCAATCCTGGTTTGGGCTCTGTAAAAGAAGTATGATAAGTACAAGAAGTAAAGCTAAGGAAGATAAGTTGTGACGGCTAGGCCATGCATTTATATTGAGTCTAGGAGTTCTCATAGATGCGTGGCCATAGACAACTTGTCGACAAAGTTTTGTACCCTCGATTCGGAAACCTGGGGCCACAGTTCGGCCTAGGTAGGGGGCAAGGTAGGCAGGCAAGAACACGCCGTCGATAATTCGAGGACTTGAGCAGGGCTAGCTACCCTAAGCTGCAAGGGCCTCGTCTTGCACCACGTACATGTCCAAGATGGCTTGAATTGCAATTGACCTTTCATATAAGTCAAGTTGGTGTGCTAAGCGGTAATCCGCATGCACGGTGTCGGTCAAATCAAGGAAAGTGCAAGCACGGCACGCATGAAGTAAATATAAAATGTACGGGTGCATCACAAGTTTTAAGAAACCTAAGATTTGGCTCAGCAAGGACACGTACCTCGGCACGAATCTAGCGTCGAGTATTAAGTCGATGGCATATAGTTGTGTAAATCGAGATTGAGTCATCTCGAGTTAAGTCAAGAAGGGCCATAAGGCAAGTTTGGTTAAGTCATGCTAAGTTGCGAGGCACGGCCTCAATGTTCAAGTAAGAACCAAGTCGTTGACACGAATCATGTCGTTGCATCCCAGAGTATGGTCCATAGGACAAGTACGAGTCGATAAGTTGACGTTGCAAGCACGAGAATGGTCTAGAGGCAAGGATAAGAAAGTTATCGGTGCGTTTGCTCGATGAACGGTCTAGAGACACAAATAGACGAAGATGTCTACATCTTAAAATTAATCCTAAGGCAAGACTAGAAAGATAATCATAAGGGGACTATGTTGCACAAAATTAAATTAACGTGTTGGTTTTGTATGGGTGTGTAACGCCCCAGCCCCAAAATACTTAGGACCAAGTAGGCTACATGCCAGCTGCACATACACGAAGAGTACTCCAATATATGAAATTCTCGTATACGTACATAAGCTGTATATATATAATAAACTTACAGGCCAGAATATAAGTATCTAATCTCATCACAGCTCAGCACAGAATAAATAAGAGTCTAATAAATAATAAGTGCATCAAAAAGATAGCCGTGTGGTCATACCCACTCCAAATAGCTATGAAAAATAGTCACAATGATCGAAATCCAACCTTCGCAAAATAGAAAGTAAAGAGATGTAAAAATGTCCACTAAAATGTCTCAAGGAAATTAATAAGCTAGAAGTCAGCGAGAGATGCCTTGTCATCAATGAAGGATGGATCCATAGCCGCTCCGTACTCCTGCGTGAAGTAGTCTAATCCTGACAAGATAAGCAGGTCCTCAGTGGGACGTAATAAGATACAAGAAAATACCATGCCATATAAACTATGATAACATAATGGAAAAGAAAGGATACATGCAATCGGGTGCCTACCAGTTCTACAGTGATAATGCAGTTAAGAACAAACCTTCAACGCATGAGCATCTCGCTCAGGTGCAGGTAACTCAGGTATGGTCCCATCAGGATACCAGGGACCTCAAAGCATAACATTCCTCGAATGTCAGAGGCCAGCAGGATCAGGAATAGGAAAGTGCATAAGTGGCCCATACGTTAAGGAACTGTTCTCCCTACCCAATGCCTAGTAGGGTTACATCCATGACTTATAATACCTCTGGTAACTGCCAAGTCTACTAGCATGCAATTCTATTGGCAGTTACTCATATCCGTCGCATGCCTCATACGTATCGGTGGCCAGCTGACTACGCGGGTACGTGTCCTACATGTGACTTACAATATATGGTAAAACAAGTATCAAGGCCGTACGAGATATACCAATACCTCATCAACAATGGGTGGTCACTAGACTAAGTAAATACAAGAGAAATAAATAAAAGCAAGAAAACGACCGATAGATTCGCTTACACCCAAGTGTGACTTGGACGCATAGTTTTATAATATCAAAAAATAAGAAATACTGAAAATAACAACTAAAAATAAGAATATATAAATCACAGAGTAAGGTGGCAAGGTATCTTGCCTGACGGTGCGAAGGTGGCAAGTCCAAGAATCACAATGTCCGCAACATAAATGTCACAATATCCAAACAACTCCGGATGCTGAGATAAACATCAAGAATGTACTCGAAATAAGTGATATACCTTGGAAACGCCTATCCATATGTCCAATTTTGGAACAGGGGCAAAATCATAATTTTGGGTTAAAACGATGTCCGTCGTTGGACCCGTTTTGCATCGAAATACGTGCCAAACTCTACGGTCTCTAAAGTCATCAAACTACATGTTTATAGATCCGGTTTGAGAAGACGAACCCAATGGTATGTCAAATTTTGGATTCCAATGAACCGTGCACAAAATTGTCCACTTGGTCGGGTTACGGGCCCACCAAATTGGCGTTCCGATCAACCTTCTCAGAATCAGACCAAACTTGGCATACAGGACCAGTAAATCGATGTGGTCCTGTTGGCACAAGTTTTTTTTGCCAATCCAACGAACGTGTATGAAGTTATGGCCAAGTTTGCAAAACGTCGATACAGGTGTATCTCGACGGATACGCACTGATTTCGTCGCGCACGCGCAACGAAATCGAGTTCCGTCAATTCCCACACGTGGACAACATCCATATGCGCCTTTAGATGTGTATAGTGCGTAACCACGTCGCCCGGTTTGTCTGGACGTACGCCGTATCGGGGAGATTTATAATTTTTTTTTACAGTTTTAAAGGCAGTTTTTCTCTCAAATTTTGACAGCGAATTACTTCATGCATAATAATAAAAAATTAGATATATCAGGTGCATTTCAATCTCATTTATGTTGTCTTCAAATGTTTTTTATTAGTTCTCAAAAATTCCTAGTGGTTCGGGTAAAATTTTTCTTCCAAATTAGGGCCTGGTTCGGGTTTTCTATTTACGTTTGGACAGATTTTTCGTAAAATTGCCATCGATTCCTCGAACAGTTTGATGCACTAGAATTAAATCTATTAGAAGGATAATGAAAAGGTTTATTTTGTAGTCGAACTTGAGAAATCGATTGCTTGAATCGAGCGACTAAGGAGGACGATAACTGGCTGTGAAGTAGGGGTTCCAGCCTTGTTGCTGCTGTCGGCTGCCCCTGATCTCGCACACGTGGATGGCCGTCCGACGCTCGTTGGGTGGTGCAGGAGGTTGGGGCAGAGACGAGGAAGGTTTGTCGGGATCAAAGGGTCGTCAAGGGGGCGCTGGTTTGTCTCACGAAGCTCCAGGTAGGGTTCTTAGGTTTTTCGAAGCTCTTTAACATCCGAGTATGGGTATAGATATATACTCACTTTAAATCCTAATACGATTTGATTTCTGATATGGGTTTTTCGAATCTATATAGTAGGGTGATTCAGATTTGGATGATCAAATTCGAAGAAGATTTGATCCATGAGATATGAGGTGAAGATCGTATCAAAAGGATTTAACCATTCGAGTTTCTAAAACTCGAACACCCGAACCCAAGCTACTATGGTCGGGATTTCTTGGATTTTCTTAGCTCACGAGATTTTGGAAAAATCTCGCGAGTTAAGGTTTTTTTAACTCATATATACATGTATATATATACGTATATATATACATCATAATAGCTATACACTTATATATATACTACACTCATATATATATGCTTATATATATTACACTCATATATTAGCTATAATATATAATCTCACATATATATATAAATTTGTATATCAAATAGGCATGTAAAAATTTATGTACAAATTTCATAAAAACTTTAAACTCACCGTATACTTATAAGTATTTACTAGTGATAATATGCAGGCCATATTTATTATTTAATTAACACTTAGATAAGAATTACCAAAATATTATTTAAAGTAAGTATATAAAACTATAAAAATTAGGGGGTTTACAGGGTGGGTGAGGAGCTCACTCCACCAGTACAGTTGAGTACTGACACCCCACCAATTTTATGTGCAGGTGATAGGTACCTACTTGCTCGGGGCAGAGATCGCTTGGATGCATCGAGGCGTGGATTTCCTTGGCGTTTCGAGGCGCACGACCGCATTGAAGACTGGACTTATACGGGACATAATGTATGGACATTGCCTATCCGAAGCTTCCGCTGGTCTACTCAAATTGTATTGAGAGATGAGAGAGAGTAGAGTGACTTGTAATATGAGAAGAGTGAGCTTGAGTGATTGTAATCTTGGCCTTGCACCACAATTGTAATCTTTGTTTCAATATCAATAAAGAGCATTTTAAATGACTTGTATTTTGTATTTAATTTTTTGCTGCTGTTATTCAATATTTCTGCTTGGGACTTCTGTGCAACGACCCCGTCGCTTAGCTTGTAATCGGCCGTTATGGACCTACCTTGCGTGAGCGCAATCTAGACTCACGCAGCATCGCGCATTAACGAGGACGATCGCTCCTACGGGAGCGGGGCGTGACAAGCTAGGTTTCTAATATAGTGGCGTTTCTATTAATTTAAAATTTACAATATTATTAAAACTAATATTAATACTAAAATTTAAATTAGTTTTTGATTTAACATTTAAACTTAGATTTAAATTCACAACTTAAAAGTAGTTAAAGTTAAAATTCCATTCTTTTTATTTAAAATCTACAATATTATTGGAACTAGCATTAATATTAAATCTACAGTGTCATTTTTGTTTATTTAAAATTTACAATATAATTGAAACTAATTTTAGTACGGTGGCATTACTGTTATTTCCAATAGTCTTTTTCTTGTTCGGTCACACCTCTCCACAAGCGGGTTATACCCCCGAAACGAGCGGGTTAAATAGCCTTTTCCAAAGAAAAGAACCCATCCGACTAGAGAGAAACAAAGAAGAGAAGAAGAAGAAAAGTCGCAATGGAGAGGAGCAAGAGCAAGATCAACTGCAGCGGATGGGTCGTCATCCCTACGGAGATTCTCTTGATGATACTGGTACTGTCGGGGATGCCGACGGACAAGGTCATGTGTAACGTGGCCCCAGTTTGCCGTTCGTGGTGGAAGGTGCTCAACGGTCCCTTAGACTATTGGTCCAACCTGAACTTGGAACAGTGGTGCCGGAGGGCCCATCGAACCACAGAGATTAGTTTGACCGTAAAGAAGCTCGTGCCTCGTAGTAAGGAAATTCTACTGTCCTTCTCCGCGTACAAGCTCGACGAAGCCGCCTTCTCTTTTGCATATTTAAGGCCTGTGTAAAATTTTATTTTATCTTATTCTAATATTTTATTTTCTATTATAAAATTTTGCGTATACTTGGTTAATTTCTATTGATGTTTTTCCCTTTTATAATACAGTAGAAAATTTCTAAGCGTGCTGCGCATTCCGAAGTGCGACGTAAGTGATGAAACTTTCGTCGAATACTTGGAGTTTCTCTCGATGCTGGAAGAACTCGACATTAGCTACTGCCTCTATATCACGTCGACTAGAATAATTTTCGTCGGCAAGTATTGCCACCGTCTGGTCAGGCTGAGGAGGAACATACCCCTCCATATTTCATGGTCAAGAACGGATTCATGCTGAACACGTTCAACGAGATGGAGGGAAAAGCCGTAGCCGATTCGATGACGCATCTCGAGCACCGAGAGATGGGCTCATGCATGTTCAACGGAGACACGCTGCGATCTATCATATGCAACTGCAAAAGTCTTCACGTGCTCGACATACGTGGGGTGCTTCAATGTGCACCTCAACGACGACCTTAGAAAAATTTGTGATTTAATACAGATGTTTAAACGACCCTTTGACGATGTATTACCAGGGGAACGTGGATACGAGATGTATAGGTATTTAGATCCCATCAATTAGGGCTGGAGTGAATGGTTCTTCTGACATTAGCATGCATGCATTTCTTTATATTTTTTATATTCATATGATATTAGTAATTTATCCTCAATGCAATGGGTTATTAATGTTAAAGTAGTCTATGCCACCTAAGATTCACAATACAAAATAAGACAATAAGGTTGGAGATGCTCTTAGTCTGGGTATCATCTGATCTATTGACATCCTCAATGCAAAATTATCCAAATTAATGTTCATAGACCATGTGAAGACGAATTTTGACGGTGCACATAGCCCTGATACTTACTGTATCAGTGATTAAAATTACGAGTTCACTGAACTCAATTGGAGTTCATTTCATCCATACAAAAGTGGTTTTGAAGTGGTTTTGTTCGCCCACCAAAGTGGTTTTCACCTTTAATTTGACACGTGTCAAATTTTTACACATGTTAAATTTTTAGTATAAGGTGAACAAAACACCTAGTATTTGTGGGTGAACACAAATATACTCTTAAAATTAATACAACATCTCAGTGTAATCATATCCAAGAGATTTCGACGTTTTCCAACACAGTAATGACATTTTACCTTGTTCAAGATGAATTTTGGCGGTTCAAATTCTACTTTTTCACAACCCTTTTAAATCTATTTATACAGCAAAACAACCAACCTATTCATCTTTAACAGCCTTCAAGACCAATTTATATAGATTCAAAACCAAACTAAACAGCCAAACTATTAGTTTAGATTAATCATACTCAGATTTCTTTGTATATTAGAACAAATTAAATTTGATTATAATTAAAATTCTCCGTGTTAAAAGCACGGAGAATGGACATTCTCCATGTTAGTAGCACAGAGAATGTCCATTCTCCGTTTTAGAAGCATGAAAAATGGCCATTACCCGTCCTAAATTGTTCCATACTAAGTTAAAAGCATATAATAACACCCAAAAAAATGATAACAATGGAAGAGTTACTGTAGGTCATTGAATATCCCTAACTTCCAATAAGGAATAAGAAGAGTCGGTTAGGAACGTGTATATATGTACATCGGGGTCCCCATTCATTTGGGTAGGTTGCACATTTACCATGGTTCCAAAAAAAATTTCTGGTTGGGAACCATGGCCAGAGTCTTCTTTCCGTCGTCGTCTTCTAGCCTCTCCGCATGGAACACCCACTTCACCGCCTCCGGCCCATGACTAGCTAGCATAGGCTGCGGACTTCCTGACCTCATGCGGGTTGACACTGGAGGTCATTGCTCGACCTCTTCATCTGGCGCCCAACTTTGACCTGCTGTCGATCACTCCGGAGGAACGAAATTCTCTGGAGAAGAGGGAATGGTTACGCCGCCTGTGCCATAGTACGGGTGTGCGCACCCTGCAGGACTTTGCGGAGGTCCTCCACGAGGCTAGTGAGGGGTCTACGTAGACCTCTTCTTTTTCTGTTTTTTTGGTTTTTTACAGTTTTGTTCCCTACTCTTGTATCGTTCGCCGGAGAATGTTCCGGCGGAGAAGCTGGAATTTCAATGCAATCTAATATTTTGTTAACTCAATTTGGTTTCAGCTGCAAGGACTAATTATTAACAAATTTTGTTACGTCAATTCCAAATATCTTTTAAGATATCCCCATCAATGACTTGTTACGTCATAGAATTGATTATGCTGCCAGCGTCAAGTTTTGCCGTCAAATCCATATATGTGTGACTAATTATTTTATGAATTTTTTAATTAACAATTTTAATTACAATAATTAGTATAAAAATAATAGGGATATTTAGACTTTGGGTCTTAAATAAGTTTCAGAATTTGTGTTTGGGACTCCATATTATACATAATTAGTATTTGTGTCTGTAAAGTGTTACTAATATTTCAAAATTATCACCAAAAGAGTCACTAATTATTTTTTGTTACACTTTTGAGACCCAAACACTAATTATATATAAAATGGAGGCCCAAACACAAATTTCGTAACTTATTTGACTGAAAATGAAAAAAAATTGTAAATGAAAAATCAATCGACTCATTCAAGCATATACAAAGTAAACTAGAGTACAACTTTGAGTGCCTTAATTTTACTCTTTTCAAGTACGTAGTCTTGTTAGCAAGTCGTCAAACGTGCCTTAATTTCAAAAATTCATCAAATATTCAAAAAATAAAAATATTGATATTAGAAACTTCATATTCTTAAATATGTTATCAAATTTCGTTAATTAAACATGTTTCCACCACTTTTTTTGTGCAAAATTTTTCAATAATTTATTTGGAACACGTTTAAAACTTCGTATGCTTAAAGTTTATGTAGTGATTTCATTTGGATATAATAGTAATAAATTTAATTCTGGAATGTAGTTTTTTAAATTAGGGTCTCCGAATCCCAAAGGTTTCTACTTCCCAAGGTCATATTGTACTTGAAACTACTTCCACTGTGGATGTTCTTATAAACTGAAAAATTTGAAACGGTCGAATCTTCCCTCTTCTTCTCCCAAACCCTCTTCTTTTCCTAAACCCTCTCCAAATTCTCCCCTAAACGACTGCTTAAAATTATCAAAATGCCGTCGAAGAAACAACGACCGTCTTCGAAGGGAAAGAATCCACAAAGGGATACGATACAAGCCCGAAGGGAAGATCTTGCAAGGGCGGCGAAAGCCAAGATTATGGTCGCTAGGGTAGTGGCCGAAAGGGCAGAGGCAGAAGCAGCAACGGCGGCAGCGACGGCAAAAGCGACGGTGGCAGCCAAGCCACCTGCAAAAAAGCCTAAAAAACTCATTGTTCGACAAAGGCCGAAAAATCTATCTTCGATACAGAGTCGTCGAAAGAATCAACTTATAAAGATCGAAGGCGTACTCAAGTGAAGGCTAAGGTCGCAACGAATACAGAGTCATCAGCGTACTCTGAGGATTCTGAATCCTCATCAAAAGAGGAAGATGAAGAGGAAAAGCTACCATCAAATAAGTCCTAGGATGGAGAGGATGTAAATTTTTTTTTCAGACTCTAAATCTAAGAGGACTTAAAAAAATATTTCAAAAAAAAGGTTGTTATGCCTGAAAGAGCAATTAAGTTGGATGATGTCGAAGACAAAGCCTTCCTGGATATATTAAAATTCTATCAGTTGGAGAAACTGAATAAATCCTGTCTTGGGAAAATCTCCCAAACAATAGTAATAGAATTTTACTCAAATCTTCGGGCTGAAATTTTAAAAAAAAGAGGACCAACAACTGGTATTTCTGAGAGGGAAACTGGTTAGGGTAAATGCTGCTGTCATCAACGAATTTTATGAATTTGATCCAGTTTCTGAGTTTGATATGAAAGATATTGATAAAGTTTCCATGAGGGATGCAATTCATGAGATTACAGGTGTATCAGTGGGTGCCAAGACCCGTCCAAATGTATACAAAGATCAATTAAAAACTTTGTACAAATTGTTGCATGCCTACGTATCTCAAATACTTAACCCTACTGGACATGAGTTTTCCATCCATCCCGAGAGAGTAAAAAATTTTATTATATGGGGAGGAAAAAAAGATGGATATAGGTTCTTACATGTTCAGTAGAATGATGCATCTCATGGAAAAACCAACTACAAGGACAGCTCTCCCTTTCGGAGGATTTGTTTGCTGAATGGCTTGTAAACATTCTGTCCCAAGCTTAGCAGGGAATGTTTATATTAAAAACAAAGGCCCCATGCAAAAACTAACCTTCACTCGAATGTTTGGAAAACGGGCAGCAGCAGCAAGCAAACCATCAACTTCTGGAAAACTATCAACTTATGGAATCCCAAACACTAAGGACATGGTTGATGATCTATACAATTTTGTTGTTGCAAACTTTGAGAATGTCTTCAAAGAGATGAGGACTATAACCGATAACCAAAAATAGTTTCCGGATAAGATTAACCAGATAGAGATTGAATTTGCTGACCAAGAATAAGAATTCCCTTCCCTCGTGAAGAAGGTAAATGGGGCTAGCCCCAACTGATGCTACTTTGCATTTTTTTCTCTTATTCTACTACTCTTGATGATTCCGTAATCTAATATAGACATTTATACACTAATATGTGAAGGACACATATATACACATTTATACTCTGTTACTAACTGATCTACCATCCATGTTGTATTATTTTCTTATCTAACTTATATGTTTGCTTGCTAACTGCATATACTTGCTAATAGGACAATATCAGTATCATCACTAAAAAAGGAATTCAGGAAATCATTTTTATTTGAATTAAGGCTCCAATCCAGTTATTACTGTGTACATTGTATACACTTGTGAGCTTCAACTCAGCTTAACCGAATCTTCATCTCTGATGCTTAAGGACATATCAAAACTTCTTTGCCCCTATATTCTACATTAAACACTCTAGGATAGAAGCACATGATCTTGAAATAAAGCTACTCTGGATATCTTTGATGCTTTGATACTCTGCTACTTGATGCTCAGATATTGTAAATACTTTATAATAAAAGAAAATATTGCACTGATACTCTGCTACTTGATGATGCTCTGATACTGCAAATAATTTACAATAAAAGTTAATATTGCACTTATACTCTGCTACTTGATGTTGTGATGCTCTACTAATTGATGCTCTGATACTCAGCTAAACTGAATAGTTAATATTACACTGATACTTCAGCTACTTGATACTCTGATGCCTGCACTGATACTGCCCAATTGCACTCATAAATGGTGATTTAGGACAGAACAGTTGATGGTCCAATGCATGTACAGAGTGGAAATGCCTCAAGGCATGTAATGTATGTCTGATACTAGAGTTAGGGCTAAGCTGGAACACTACCTCAGTCGGTGATATTTGGTATTATAAGCATGAGCATACTGCTATAATATAGGTTGTACTTAAGGGTAAGCCATACACTTAAACTTGCTTGATATCTTGATACTAGAGGGAGTCCTTGAGAGTAACCTAACACTTGAGCAAATTGGAGAGTGTACTCACTACTCAGTGATAGATACAAAATGGGATCGCATCATAGAACCCGTACTGTGCACATTGATACTCTAATGTCAGAACCTGCAATGTGCACATTGATACTCTTATGTAAAAACATACACTGTGCATATTGACACTCTAATGCTAGCCCTCCCTTTGATACTTCTATTTATGTTTCTGGATGTCATTTATGCATATACAGTGAGTCCATACAAACTATAATTTCTTATTCCGTGCCTCAAGGTGTAGGTGAAGGATATTTTAAGGAAGAAAAAAAAGAAAAAAGAAGAAGAAGAAGATGGAGATGGAGATGAAGATTCATCTTTTGAGTTTTGAAACTTTTATTTCAATTTGGAAGTAATATTTGGATTGTAATATGGTTCTGAATATTTGTTGGTCTTGGGGGTCAAACTAAATTTTGGGTTTGAAATATTGTAAGACTAAACTTTTCACTTGTACTAAGCACCGTTGCGGTTCATGGTTCGTAATATATTTGGAAAATATAATATGGTCTTTAATTTAGAGTAGGTCTGATATTTGTTTGGATTATTGTATTATGAATTATGCAGGTTCTATGTTAAATTACTAACGTGGATTGGGCAGATTACTGTAACGTGGATTATGCAGTTTATTGGACTTGGAATGAAGTATACTTAATTTGATTATGATTTGTTTGGCTGAAGCGTTTATTTGATTTGCAGTTGGCCTTCACAGATGATTTTGATCTTTTGGTGTATTCTTTTGATTTGCAGATGCCCTTCACAAGTTTCATAAGTCCTGGGTGCATTCCTAGGATTTACAGATGGCCTCATTACGGATGCATTCCTGGGATCACTAAAACTTTATTTGATTATAATGTGTTTTGCTTTCTGTAAATAATCAGTACATCGATGCCATCAGTATGAATTCGATGCCAGTGTAATGCATAATGTAATCCTGCTTGTTCATCCCTTGTTATTGCTGAAGCAAAGTATGTAATGTAAGAAAAATTCTCTTGGATAGTAGGTTAATTATATTCAAACACTCGCAAGCAATTTTGTGCAGCCAAACAGTGGAAGCCTGATAAAATGATATTCAGATTTTTTTCAACATGCTTTAATATTAAATGAATATACTTTGGTAAATGATATTAAAAATACTGTAAATATTTGGTGAAAAATGAATGAGATACTTGAACATTTCCCGTCCTAAATGTACCATACTTTGTTAAAAGCACAGAGAGTGACCATTCTCCGTGTTAAAAGCACGGAGAAGGGCCATTGTCCGTATTAAAATCACAGAGAATAACCATTCTCCGTGTTAAAAGAACGGAGAATGGCCATTCTTCATGTTAAAAGCAAAAAGAATATCCATTCTCCATCCAAAATGTACCATACTTTGTTAACGTAAAAATTCAAATATATTTTGGTAAATGATATTTTAAAAAAAATACTATAAATATTAAAAAGATGGTTAATATGACAAAATATCACAATACAAAAAAAAATGTTCTCTTCGAAAATATTATCATTAGAAAAGTAAAAAAATATTTCGTCCGATAAATACAGATTTTTTTAAAATATGCGAGCAGATGATCCGTCCGACCCAGAAGCAGGTTTCCTCAGTTCACCACCACCACCATGGCATGTAGCTTTATTACCAAAATATTAAATTGTTAGATGAAAAATAAAATTCCTGACAATGGCATGGACAGTAAAATTTACTAAGCCGAGAGCCGGCAGGAGCGGCGCCGCTGGTACTTCTCCTTGTTCGAGAAGGTCTCGACGACGTCCGACGTGAACCAGACTGATTCTTCTCGGCGCCGCTAGTACTCCTCGTTGTTCTAGGAGGGCTCGTTGACGTTCGACGCGATCCAGACCAATTCTTATTTCCTTCTTCATCTATGTTTCTCCTTCCACCACCACCACCAACACCACCACCACCACGACTTGTAACAAAAAAATACAGAATTTATACGTTAGTGCACAAAATATTAAATTGGATGGACGAAAGAGAGAGTAAATATGAGTTAATTTAGGGCGTTCATTGAAAAAATTAAAATGAAGAATGACCTGCTAAAGCAAGTTACCAAGAGGTCAAAAGTCAAAATTAACATTAAATGATGTTTCTACTCTATTATTCAATCCGAACCATTGAATCAACATCCAATGGTCTAGATTTGGGATGTATCGATACATTCTTTTCTAGGGGGTGTTTGGTAGAACGACCCTATATATATATATATATATATATATATATATATATATATATATATATATATATATATGTATATATATATATATATATATATATATATATAAATATATATATATATATATTATATATATATATATATATATGAGAAGGGGACTGGATCTCCGCACCTAAGCATCCCCGAAAGTTCTCCAAGATATCAGTCGTTGGATTGTTATGAACTATTCAGATTAGATCCTTCACTACTCAATTTTTTGCAAGATATTGTTATAGTCTGAACGGTCCATAAAAGTAATCAAATGGCTTCTAATTCGGAGAACATGCAAAAATATTTCAGATATCCCGATCCCTCACAGACTTTATTTGGCGGGAAGGAATCCACGCTGTCTTTTGGAGAATTTGTGTCGACTGCAAAAGGAGGGGGGTGGACTTCGCTCCCTGAGTACCATTCGTAGGGTGGCTAGTATGAAGTTAGTGCGGCGGCTGTTACAAGGGGACACTCTTTGGGCTAGATGGATGCAGAGTAGATATCTTAGGAGGAAGAATTTCTGGGAGTACACATCAAACAATAATGAGTCAGTATACTTCAAACACATACTTCGTTACAGACGGTTGGTACAACCTCGGATCTCTCGTATGTTTAAAGATGGGGAGTCGACCGACTTGTGGTTTGACCCCTGGATTCAACATAAGAGTTTACGGCAGCATGTTGGCCCTCACCTGTCAGGGTCTAAATTCAGAGGGGAGACGGTGGGTTCTATCATTCATGGGGATGCATGGAGGATGGAGGATCGCGTATATGCCTTGAAGGTTGTTGACACCATTTGGTTGTCCAAGATTGATACATCGCTGAGTAAGGATACTTGAGTGTGGGATGATTCTAAAGGGGTAATTTTATGTTTAAGTTTGCATACAAGCAGATTCGAGCAACTAGTGAGGAAATATTAAATGTTGACATTGTCTGGATGAAAGGGATTGCACGGAAGATGCAGCTCTGTTTGTACAAGCAGATGCTTGGTCGTTTGATCACACGGGATAGGCTGTCAAGGTTTGGCATTTGGGAGTCGTGTATACTCTATCAGTAGGGAGGGGAATCGATGGCATAACTGTTCTTCCACTATCCATTTGCTAGCATTCTATGGAGCCAACAGTTGGAGGTGCTACATCTACCCGGAGGTCAGGTGATGGATATCACTAGTTCTTTTTAGATGTTCAGGAACTCGATGAGTATAGGCTCAGGTTGGTTTCGTGAAGCTTGCATTAGAATGGCCTTTGCAATTTGGCATGTATGGCAGGAGCGTAACTCACGTATATTCTAAGGGATTAACATTGTGCTTATTGGAATATTACACAATACTGAGGCTGATGTCAAAGGGATGGGTTGTGGCTAAGCTCCTTAGGGAAGTCCATGTACTCTTGTAATGTTGGTGTGTTGATGAAATAATACAATTATGTGGCTTGCTCGATCCAACGGTCGAGGGCGACGGAGCTCCCGCGGGGCTCCGTATCCAGACCATATATATAATGTTGGTGTGTTGATAAATTAATAAAATTATGCGGCCTGCTCGATCTAATGGTCGAGGGCGACGAAACTCCCCCGGAACTCCATATCAAGACTATATATATATATATATATATATATATATATATATATATATATATATATATATATATATATATATATAGGGACCGGATCGGGAACCCCATTTATAGAGCCCTATCGAAGCCCCGCACCCCTTAGCCATTGGATCATGCATCATCGCGTGGGCCCTGCGCGGACGCCGCTCGATCTGATGGTGCATGAGGGACGAGACTTTGGCGGGGCTCCGTGGACTGGTCTTTTGATTTGCGCCCATATGTGTGTGTTTGTATATATACATACATATATATATGTGTGTGTTTGTATATATATATATATATATATATATATATATATATATATATATATATATATATATATATATATATATATATGGAAGCGGATCAAAAGCCCCCCTTAGAAAATCTCCTTAAAACTCCCTCACTCTAATCCGTAATTTAATGTTAATATTAATGTTAATATTAATGTTAATGTTAATATTAATTAATGTTAATATTAACATTAAATACTAAAATTAACTTTAAACTTAACATTAAAATTAATATTAACATTAATATTAACATTAACATTAATATTATTAATATTAACATTAAATTACAGATTAGAGTAAGGGGATTTTAGGTGATCCGCTCCCTATATATATATATATATATATATATATATATATATATATATATATATATATATATATATATATATATTTTATATATATATATATATATATATATATATATATATAAATATATATATATATATATATATATATATATATATATATATATATATATATATATATATATATATATATCGGAAGAGAAGCGTGTATGTTTAGTGCTTTAACTTTGTGTCACGTCCCGATCCCGGAGGATCGTAAACTAGTAACTGGACGTGATGCCTTCCTTACATGTCTCGATGGCACTTGTACAAGGCAAAACCATTACAGTTGCTAGTATTTCTCAGAAAACAACGACAGCGCAGCAAAACCAAGCAGATAAAATAAAGTCACAACAAGATATGAAGAAATGTATCTCTTTATTGATAATTGTAATAGATTACAAGTCTTGGAGCTAAATACAAAGTTTACAACAGATTACAAGACTCTTGAATAGCCAACTGAATATATACTTGCCATTTAGGCTTACAACCGAACATGCTGGCTTTGCTTAGTACCACTAATTTACATTTATCCATATATTATATCCTGTATCGCAGAAGATGTTGTCTTGCAAGAAGAGCTTTTGCTCACCCATCTGATTCATCGATGCCAAGCACCGATCAAACTATTTCACCCATGCCCGAGCACCTGTAAAAATGCCCACAAATGTGGGTCAGTACATCATCTATGTAACGCTCCAGTCCCAAAATACATAGGACCGAGTACGCAAACATGCCAGCTGCACATATACGAAGAATACTCCAATATATGGAATCCTCGTATACATACATAAGCTGTAAAATAAATCATCACAGGCCAGAATAATATAATTTAATCTCATCACAGCTCAACACAGAAGATGATAAAGTCTAGATAATAAATGAGTGTATCAAAAGATAGCTGGGTGGTCATTCCCACTCCAAACAGCTATGATAAATAGTCACAATGATCGGAGTCCAACCTCCGCAAATAGAAATATAAAGAGATGTAAAAATGTCCACTAAAATGTCTCACGAAAATTAATAAGCTAGAAGTCAGCGGGTGATGCCTCGTCATCAATGTAGGATGGATCCGATGCCGTTTTGTACTCCTGCAGGAAATCGTCTAATCCTGGAGAGATAACCAGGTCCTCAGAGGGACGTAACAAGATACAAAAAAACACCATGCTATGTAACTGTGATAATATAATAAGAAGAAAGGGATACAAGCAGTAGGGTGCCTACCAGTTCTACAGTGATAATGCAGTTAAGAACAGACCTTCAATGCATGGACATCTGGCTCAGGAGCAGGTAACTCAGGTATTGCCCCATCAAGATACTAGGGACCTCAAAGCATAATATTCCTCGAATGTCAGAGGCCAACAGGATCAGTAATAGGAAAGTGCATAAGGGACCCATACGTTAAGGAAACTGTCCTTCCTACCCAATGCCTAGTTGGGTCACATCCATGACTCTTGAAGCCTCTAGTGACTGTCAAGTCTACTAGCATACGATTCTATTGGCAGTTATTCCTGTCTGTCGCATGCCTCATACGTATCGGTGGCCAGCCGACTACGCGAGTACGTGTCCTACATGTGACTCACAACACGTGGTAAAATAAGTATCAAGGCCGTATGAGATACACCGATACCTCATCAACAAGGGGTGGCCACTAGACTAGGTCAATACAAGAGAAATATATAAAAACGTGAAAAACGACCGATAGAGTCGCCTACACCCAAGTGTAACTTGGACGCACAGTTTTATAATATTAACAAATAAGAAATACTAAAAAATAACAACTGAAAATAAGAATAGATAAATCACAAAGTAAGGTGGCAAGGTATCTTGCCTGATGGTGTAAGTGGCAAGTCCATGAAATCACAATATCAGCCAAGAAACGTCATAATCTCCAAACAACTCCGGATACTGAAACAAACATCAAAAACGTACTCCGTGTAAAAGATATACCTAGGAAACGTCTGTCCAAAACTCTAATTCTGGAATAGGGGCAAAATTATAATTTCGGTTCAAAACGATGTCCATCATTGGATCCGCTTTGTACCGAAATGCGTGCCAAAGTCTATGTTCTCTAAAGTCGTCAAACTACCTGTCTACGGATTCAGCTTGAGGAGGGGAACTCAATGGTATGTCCAGTTTTAGATTTCGATGAGCCGCGTATAAAATCGCCCGTTTGAGTGGGTCACGGGCCCGCCAAAATGGGGTTCCGGTCGACCTTCTCAAAATTGAACCAAACTTGACACATAGGACCAAAATTTTGATTCGGACCTGTTGGCGCAAGTTTCAGCTCGATCCGACGACTGTACACGAAGTTATGGAAAAGTTTGCAAATTGGCGATACGGGGGTATCTTAACGGATATGGACTGATTTCGTCGCGCACACGCGACGAAACTGAGTTCCGTCAGTTCCCATACGTTGGCAACACCCTTATGCGCCTTTCGGTGCGTATAGCAAGCAACCACGTCGCCCGGTTTGTCGGGACGCACGTCGTATCGAGAAATTTTTTAGAATTTTATATATATTTAACACAGTTTTTCCTTCAACTTCAACATCAATTTACTTTTTACCCGTTAATCGAAACGACGATCCAGAAGATGGGTTGCGATCTCGGTTATGTTGTCTTTTACTGTTTTAGTTAGTTTCTACAAATTTTTAATGTACAACAAGAAAATTGGCCGATAAGTTGTCGTTTAGAATTAGTTTTAAAAGTCCAAAAAATCTAATTTTTTTGCTAACTTCAGTTCGATTTTTCGAACCAGTTAGATGGTCATGTCAAAATCCATCTAGAGGATCTCAAAGAGGATCAAGTCTACTTTCCAAAAAATCTTTCGGATCGAAAATCGGAGTTACGAGTAAAAAGATACGTTGTCGGGAAGTATGGTACCTTGTGTGGAAAAACTGCTCCGTGGATGACGAGGGGCCGACATTCGATGCTCCGTTCATTGTGCAGACAACTCCGTTGCTGGTGAAACGAACTCGTAGACAAAGAGGGGATGTTCTGCCGCAATTTTCGTTTGGGAGTCGAGGGTTTTGAGGTCTGTGGAGGAAGTTATATATGTAACAAGTTAAGCTAAACCTAATACTACTAGGATTCGATCAAGGCTAACTTATGGTTTGGGTGCTCACGGGTTGTGCTTGCGGATTATAGGTGTGCTATAGCAGCAGCTTAGGAAGGGGATGGGGGTCTGCCCACTTAAAGTGGGTGGAAACGTTTTTTTTCTATTTAAAACTCTTTTCAATAATTCAATATTTTAGATATATTTATATACACATATATTCCCACATACATGTATATATAAATATATACACCTTAATAAATCAACACATACACACATACATATATACATCTACATACATCATATAAACTTACACCCATACTGTGCATTAACTTAAGTATTTGCTATTACTATTATTTCACACTCCTAATATTATGCATACATGTATTTTAGCACAAATTACTACACAAAACTAAATTTAAATATTTTAATGAATTAGGGGGTTTTACATCCTACCCAACTTAAAGAAATTTTGTCCTTGAAATTAGACTATGGTAGGTGTCGAATGCAATGTTATGCAATGCAAGAAGCTATAAAGACTATCATGTGCAAGACATACCTTGGTTGTCAAACAAATGCGGGTAACAATTCTGAATGTCGTCCTCTCGCTCCCAAGTAGACTCCCTTGGCGAGTGATGCTTCCAAGCCACACAAACCATTGGAATAGATTGATTCCACAACACCTTCACTCGACGATCAAGAAAGCCTACAGGTTGCTCTTCGTACGACAAGCAAGGTCCAACTGTGATCTCGGAGTGATCAAGCACATGGTTGTCGTCCTCCACGTACCTCCTCAGCTGAGATACAAAAAATACGTCATGTACTCCCTCTAGCGATGGTGGCAAGGCCAATCTATAGACAACCTCTCCAACATGCTCCAAGACATCAAAAGGCTGTACCTTGGACTCAACTTGCCACGTCCTCCGAATCAAATCGTGCCTCTAGTGGGGGATATCTTCAAGAAAACATGGTCGCCTTTCTTGAACTCTATAGGTCGCCGACGATTATCTGTCCACTACTTATGTCGATCCTGCGCTGCTCGTAGGTGGTCTCGTATCTTCTTTACCTTCTCCACTATGCTCAAAACCAACTCGGGTCCCAATATCTGTATCTCTCCGATGCCGTTCCAACAGACAGGAGATCGACACTTCCTACTATACAATGCTTCAAACGGTGTCATCTGGATGCTCGCTTGATAGCTATTATTGTAGAAAAACTCTATAAGATGAAGGTGGTCTTCCTATGATCCGCCAAAGTCAAGAATACACGCTCTCAACATATCCTTTAGCATCTGAATCGTACGCTCTGACTGGTCGTTTGTCTGTGGATGGTACGACGTACTAAACTTCAAAATGTACCCAAACTGTCTTACATACTCCACCAAAAGTGTGAGGTAAACCTCGAGTCACGATCTGACATGATGCTAACTGGTACACCGTGTAGCTTCACTATTTGCTTCATATACATCTCCGCCAAAACTTCTGTGGACTGCCCTACTCTAAAAGGTAAGAAGTGGGCTGACTTGGTAAGTCTATCAACAATCACCTATACCGCATCACGTCCACTAGGACTCCGATAAAATCCTGTGACGAAGTCCATCGTAACGTGCTCCCACTTCCACTCAGGAATGGGTAGCGGCTGCAATAATTCGGCCGTCCTCTGGTGCTCGGCCTTCACTTGTTGGCATACCAAACACTTAGCCACGAAACGAGCTATCTCTCGCTTCATTCCGTGCCACCAATAATACTGCTGTAAGTCCTGATACATCTTAGTTCCTTCGGGATGAATAGAGTAAGTTGAACTGTGTGCTTCTGCCATCAACTCCTGCCGTAGCTCTCCATTAGGAACATAAATACGATCACCACATCGGAATATCCCATCGGGATGAATCCTCAATCCCGTCTGCTCTCATGCCTTAGTCCTTTCTCGAAGTCATCGAAATCTAGCATCCGTAGGCAATGTCACCATGATCCGATCTACTAATGACGATTGCACTTGGTGATTGGCTAATACACATTCTTCCCCAGGCAATACTACCTTAATACCAAGCTGCTGCAAGTCTCGGATCAACTCCTTCTGCGTAGTCAAGAAGTGTGCCATGGGCTTACGGCTTAATGCGTCTACCACAACATTAGCCGTGCCCGGATGATAATGTAGCTCGATCTCGTAATCCTTCATCAACTCCAACCAACGTTACTGTCGCATATTCAACTCTTTTTGTGTAAACACGTACTTGAGGCTCTTATGATCAGTGTAGATATCAACCTTCTCACCATACAAGTAGCGTCTCCATAGCTTCAAAGCAAAGATAACTGCTACGAGCTCTAGATCGTGGGTTGGATAGTTCTTCTCGTGCACTCTCAACTGTATCGATGCATATGCTACTACACGATCGTGCTGCATCAATACGCATCCTAATCCCTTTTCGGATGCATCACTGTATATCATAAATCCTCCTGGGCCCGATGGTAGTGCCAAGATCGGTGTCGTGGTCAAGCACTTCTTCAACTCATCAAAAGCGGCTTGACACTCATTTGTCCATACAAACTCCTGATTCTTACAAGTGAGTCGTGTCATAGGCCCTGCTATACGAGAGAAATCTTCTACGAATCTTCGGTAATAACCCGCAAGTCCAAGAAAACTTCTCATCTCGGAAGCTGATGTAGGAGCAGGCCATGCCTTGACTGCTATGATCTTCTCCGGATCTACTGATATGCCGTCTCCAGTAACAATATGTCCAAGAAATGATACCTCCTTGAGGAAGAACTCACACTTTCTAAGCTTCATGAAGAGTCGTTCATTCCTCAATGTCCCCAAAATAATCCGTAGATGCTGCTCATGCTCCTCTTGACTCTTAGAGTAAATCAAAATATCATCTATGAAGATGACTACTATGAAGATGACTACAAATTTGTCCAAGTACTGGTGAAAGATCTTGTTCATTAAATTCATGTAGGCTACGGAAGCATTGGTCAAACCGAAAGGCATGACCAAGAATTCGTAGTGTCCATACCTCGATCGAAAGGCCGTCTTTGCAATGTCTTCCTTCCGAACCTTCAGTTGGTGATAGCCCAACCGTAAGTCAATCTTGGAGAATACTTTTGTTCCACTCAGTTGATCAAATAGATTGTCTATACGCGGCAAGGGGTACTTTTTCTTCACCGTTACTGTATTCAAAGCTCGGTAGTCGAGGCATATGCGCACCGTTCCATCTTTCTTAGGCATAAAAAGAACGGGCGCTCCCCACGGTGACGCACTGGCACGAATAAAGCCTTTCTTTAACAAGTCATCAATCTGCATCTTCATCTCTACCAATTCCTTGGGTGCCAGACGATACACTGGAGATGAAATAGGCTCGGCTGCAGGAATAAGCTCAATAGAAAACTCAATGTCTCGGTTAGGTGGTAGTCCTGGCAAATCCTTAGGGAATACATCCTCGAACTCAGTGATGACAAGGTGCTGCGGGTTGTCCTGCATCATCATGTGAGTCCCCAATGTAGGTGCATCACAATCTCTTTTTTCCTTGGTGAACTCGAACTCTGTCGCATTAGGTGGTCTAAAGACGATACTACCCCTTTGGCAGTCTATAAGAGCAAATGCTGGCTCAACCAGTCATTTCGAGGACCACATCGAATATAGGCATAGAGAATACAAGAAGTCGTGCTCTCATTTCTCTACCACATATCACTACAGGACAAGGTCTGCAAACACCACTAACAGGTACAACTCCTCCTCTAGTGAGGATTCTAATATTTTTAGATAAGGGTGTGATGGGAATGCTGTGTCTAGTAGCAAAACTAGTGGCTATGAATGAATGAGTGGCTCCAATGTCAAACAAGGTAATGGCAGGAAAGGAAGCGACTAAAACAATACCTTTTATGACCTCTGCTTCTGTCTCTACTTCTGTATCCTCAACTGCTAGAGAGAATACCTGCCCATAATTCTGTCCAGGATGCTGAGCTCTGGCCCTCTCGAACTGTACTGACTGAGGTGGTAATGGTGGGCGAGGTGCTCCTGCGGCTGGCCGAGGTGCTGGAAGTACTGGAGCTGTCGGTCTCGAGTTCTGCTGAGCATAAACTAAAGACTGCTGCTCCAGACAATCCTTTACCTTGTGCTGTCCTGACCCGAATCTCAAGCATGCTCCAAGTCAAGTTCGACAATCCTTCAAGAGGTGTCCCTCCTTCCCGCAATAGTTGCAGGTTGGTTACTGATTAGGTGTCGGCCCTCTGCTGGAACTATCCTGTATGCCTCCTGATAGGTCCACCCTGAGTAGCTCGGGCTGGTATAACTGCTGGTGTATGGCATCTCGATGTCTGCTGCTGCTCCTTTCGAAGAATCTCCTAAGCATGAGCTTCTTCCAAGACAGCTGAATAGGAGACTCGAGATTGTGTAGTCGTATAAAACTTGAGCTCTGGTGCTAGCCCCTGGTGGAATCTCTTCGCCTTCTCTAGCTCGAGCGGGATCAGTCCCGTACCAAATCTACTCAGGCGATTAAACTCTAAGTCATACTCACCAACTATCATATTTCCTTGCTTCAGATGAAGGAATTGGTCATATAGACCATCTCGAACATGGATGGGGAAGAATCTACCATAGAATAGATCATAAAACTGCTTCAAGGTGATCCCAACATCTAATCGTATCTCTTCCGCCTTCCACCAGTGGTGGGCATTATCTTCTAATAGTAGGTCCACTGCTGTCATCCAATCTCGAGCTGGCAACTGGGACACCTTCAGTAGCTTCTCTGTACTAATAAGCCATTGTGACACCTCTAGTAGCTTCTCCGTTCCACTAAAGGCCTTGGGGTTCATGTCTGTGTAGTTCTTGATAGAGCCTTCGATGCAGAGCCGGTGCTGGTGCTGGTGCCGGTGCCAGAGGTGGCGGTTTAGCCAATGATGCCATCATAGTCTGTCTCATCAGCTCAGTCTGCTACCACTGAGCCTGCATCATGGCATACATAAACTGGGAAGTAGGGCTCCTATCAGACGGTGGTGGAGGCATCTGGGGCCCCGACTATGGTAGAAACTGCTGAGGAAAAGGTTGTGGTACAGGCAGTGGTGTTTTCCCTCCCGGTGGCATGGTAGTGGTCTGCCCAGCCTGGCTGACTGGCGGTGCTGCGATCTCTGGGTGCACCATCGTCGGTGTCGTAGTAGGCTGCGAATGTCCTGGCTAGTTTGGTGTCACCGAAGTCATTGGAGGATTTTTTCCCTCAGGGATAGCCTCTTCACCAGATGTGAGGGCCAAGGCAGAAGTGCGTTCACTTCTTAGATTCATACTGTTGGTACGAGGAAGAATAGGACGATATTAGAAGAGGTTAGATGTGAGGTAATTCAAGTAATCAAAGGAATTCAGAAAAGTTTGGAAGTCAAGGGAAGTAGTAGTTCTGAATGAGATATTCCTATTCCTATATGCAGGCTTGTTGGGCACAGTGATCTAACCCAACAATATTTTCTGACCTGCATGGGCCACCACAAAAACATGTAATGCCCCATTCCCGAAATACATAGGACCGAGTATGCGAACATGCCAGCTGCACATATACGAAGAATACTCCAATATATGGAATCCTCGTATATGTACATAAGCTGTAAAATAAATCATCACAGGCCAGAATAATACAATCTAATCTTATAACAGCTCAACACAGAAGATAATAAAGTCTAGATAATAAATGAGTGTATCAAAAGATAGCCGATTGGTCATTTCCACTCCAAATAGCTATGATAAATAGTCACAATGATCGGAGTCCAACCTCCGCAAATAGAAATATAAAAAGATATAAAAATGTCCACTAAAATGTCTCAAGAAAATCAATAAGCTAGAAGTCAGCGGGAGATGCCTCGTCATCAATGTAGGATGGATCCATTGCCGCTCCGTACTCCTGCGAAAAATCGTCTAATCCTGGAGAGATAACCAGGTCCTCAGAGGGACGTAACAAGATACAAAAAAATACCATGCCATGTAACTGTGATAATATAATAAGAAGAAATGGATGCATACAATAGGGTGCCTACCAGTTCTATAGTGATAATACAGTTAAGAATAAACCTTCAACGCATGGGCATCTGGCTCAGGAGCTGGTAACTCAGGTATGGCCCTATCAGGATACCAGGGACCTCAAAGCATATTCCTCAAATGTCAGAAGCCAGCAGGATCAGTAATAGAAAAGTACATAAGGGACCCATACGTTAAGGAAACTGTCCTCCCCATCCAATGCCTAGTAGGGTCACATTCATGACTCATGAAACCTCTAGTAACTGTCCTACTAGCATACAATTCTATTGGCAGTTACTCCTGTCCGTCGAACGCCTCATACGTATCGGTGGCCAGCATACTACATGAGTACGTGTTCTACAGGTGACTCACAATACGTGGTAAAGCAAGTGTCAAGTGTAGTGCCCCGTCCCGCTCAGTAAATCTGAGGAATCGGAATGCCGACGGCGTTCGGACTTAGCCTTGCTACGGTTTCTCGAAGACGTCGCTTAGTCGAGGTGACCGCTCGCTCAGGTAGGGCAGTTTCGGTGAACTCGCCTCATCTTTGCCTTCACACAATAAATTGCATGTTTTTAAATCTTACAAGTAGGCTTGATAATAGAAGAGACGAATCCACATAGCTAAAGGGAATAATCCCGACAGGTCGAATTGAGTTAGAATATGGAAAGGTCCAACGGTCGGCTTAGAGTTGGTGCACGGCGTGCTTTGAAAATGACACTCGGTCCTTCGTCCCGTGGCTTGAGAGAAGGAAAGTTGGTTGAGTAGGCGAAGTTATGATCGTAGCCTAAGTCATAGGCGTCGCCCGCATGAATGCTTCATAAAGCATGCACGGTCCCATCGTCCAAGGCTTGGCATAGCCTTGGCTTGCCCATGAGTTAAGTTGCGTTGAGCGGCTTGTGACCTATGTTTAGGCACCTAAGTGACTTGGTCATTCAAGTCGAATGCGTGCATGATACGATCCATTAAGGCAAAGCTTGATGCAGCCTTTGCTCGTCAAGTTGTTGCGAATTTAAGTTAGGCAAAGTTATGCCGGTCGACCTAAGACATTACAAGTAATGTCCCGCTCTTTCGCGGTTTATCAAAGTTAAGTAGTCCCACGATCTAAAGGCCCATCGACTTGGACAGGAGTGTTGCGTAGAACACGGTTGGCTTAAGGCACAATGCACAGACTTAGTGTTTAAGGCACGAGCTACAGTTGTTTTCAAGTTGAGTTTAGAAAAAAAGGGCTATCAAATGGACATTCCTAAATTGAGTAAAAAAAGGATTTAACATCAAGGAAGAAGGCTCGCGACCGTGGGACGTCGAGGGATCTCAAGGATAGAAGTCTTGAACATGGTTTTGGAAGAGAGGGTAACACTGAAAGAAGGATGACCGTGTGAGACGTCAGTTTGAGTCGAGTCTTGCATGGTCATGGACAACTTGTCGACAAGGGCAAAGATTCCCTCGAACGGCAACCCTGGGCCATCGGCCTGACTCGGCCCAGGAGGAAACAGGGTATAGTCGTAAATAAGGTTTCAGCACAGGTTAAGCGGGGACTTGCAACGGAGCTAGCTACTTGCGTTGAAAGGACCCCGATTAACAAAACTATACGTCTTAGGATAGCTTGTGATGCTAGTAGCCAAGTTCATATAGATGTCGGCACGGGCGGCAATCT
This sequence comes from Iris pallida, assembly GCA_029216955.1. Classification (NCBI taxonomy): domain Eukaryota; kingdom Viridiplantae; phylum Streptophyta; class Magnoliopsida; order Asparagales; family Iridaceae; genus Iris; species Iris pallida. The sequence goes on along the minus strand of JANAVB010021399.1, from coordinate 18,422,783 downwards.
GCGTGTGTGCCTTTGGAATCGAGTCGAGTCAAGACTTATACGGGACATAATGTATGGACGTCGCCTTCCAAAAGCATCCGCTGGCTCAAGACATGTATTGAGAGATGAGAGAGAGCTGAGTGACTTGTAATATGAGAAGAGTGAGCTTGAGTGATTGTAATCTTGGCCTTGTGCCCCATTGTAATCTTTGTTTCAATATCAATAAAGAGCTTCTTTTAAATAACTTGTATTTGTTCTAAAATTCCGCTGTATGTTCAATGTATCTGTTTGGGACTTCTGTGCGACGACCCCGTCGCAGCCACTGAAATCGGCCGTTATGGAACCCGCCTTGTACGAGCACAATCTAGGATCGTGCGACATCACGCCTTAGCGAGGATGATCGCTCCTACGGGAGCGGGGCATGACATAATGGTATCAGAGCACGGCTTTACGTCCATAGACTATCGATTGAATTCTTTAACTTCGTTGTTTTCGTAAACTCTGAATTGTTGCTTCCGCAAAGTTGATATCGTTGGTGCGCTCTCTCTCAAATGTCCCACGGGATGTCCATACAATAAGTCTATCTATTTTGCAAAACGTAGGAGAAAAGTTTTTGATAAAACAAAAAAATGGTTTCTGTAAGCACGGTTGGCTAAGTCGGGCTGGGCATATACACCAAGGATTGTGTCGACCTTAGCAAAGTCGAGTGAGGGATTCGTAATGTTTCAAGCTAGAATGAGTTGAAGTCGATTGAGTAAAGTGAGATGACTATCGATAGGGGTACTATCGAGCGATGATATCGTCGGTACGATATAGATGAGCGTGCTTGGAATTAGAGAAATGGTTCGAACGGGATTGAAGAAGTCGATTTAGATTCAAATGAAAGTTTTGAGGATTTGTCGAATGACTTCATCCCAGAGTGGTGTATGCGATAGCCTCAGGGATGTCGATCGATCGATTGAGGATGCGGGGTGGCGGTGAGTCTATCAGCAAGCATCGCGTTATGCAAAGCCTTAGATTGAGTGTCGTTGAACAAGTTGTAGTCTTGAAGATTTGGATGAGTTGATTCGAACAATCTAGAAATTGACGCGCACGGAACGTGTACGAGATCGAAGATTGCACGAGTAGGAAATGCAAAATGATTGAGTAGATAAAAACAAATCGAAGAAAAGTTAGGGTGTACGAATGGATGACTTAATTGAGGAAATTGATACGGATCGTATACGAAAAGTTAAGCACGACAGGTAGATAGCATACATGAAAGGTTTGATTTTGAAGTTACGTGAATGACTCTAAGGATTGGATTGAATGTTGCTTGATGATTGAGTTAACAAAGGGACGATACGAATTGAAGAAATACGTTGGTCGATGACTTAAGATAGACAGATGAACAATAGGTGAAATTGGAAAAAGAAAATTGGTGTTGTGAATGACTCGAGGGATAATGATCGAAATTGATTTGAATGTCGAGGAGACTATCCAGTCGGACGATAGCATCATTCGCACGACTCAGAACTTGTTGCAAAGGAAGATCGTCAGGTTATGCATATCGTCGATGGTATTGAGGCGTATCAAAGATCGATATGCGATAACTCTGGGGTACTCTGACTCGGCGGATGACGATCGTGCAAGTGTTATTGTTCGGTTGGATACTATACCTAGGATTTTGATTGAGAAGAATGTTGGATGAAAATGATTATGTTTTGATGGTTATGCGGATAACCACAACGTCGACATTCTTGTCTTGTACGAGCATATCGCTAGCCTCGCACATGCGTCGCGTCGAATTTGGGGCGATCGCTCCGCATGAGCGCTGACATGGTGATTCATGTCGCGAGAATGATCGAACTCAAAAAATTAGGATGCGACAACTCTGATTGTCTTGACTTGTTGGCTTGATGCAAAAGAGGATTTACAGGACTTATGATTAACGAATGAATAAAACTTGAGGATCGAGTAGGTCCAATCCACGCATCGAGAATGAATTAGTCTAGCCACAAAATAAGAGTTACGTCCCGATGAGGATGGTTACCCCGCGGGAGCGTGCATGGTGATTCATGCCCATCATGGATAATCTGAATCGCGTGAGATCGGGGCGCAACATATTGTTAATCTAGACGACCTTATGATCGATTACGTGAATTGGAATAGATGACTTAGGAAATGTAGAATGTGAAATTTTGGTTAGCGACTAAATTGTGTCATAGCGTGCTTGAATTGAGAAGGATTGATATGTGAACTATATCGAATGTGTTTGAAGGGATATACTATACAAGATGACTTATTGAATGAGCAATTTTGATACGTCGTAAAATTGGTTGAATGTGAGTTGTCGTTGGATGGCTTTGCTGAATGACTCGGACCCCGTGCGACGAATGTTGGGATGTGTAGAGGAAATCTATACTCGAAGTATAGAAATCGGAGTGACGCGAGCTTGGGTAGAAAACCCATACTATCAACTTGGTTTGACCTTAGGATGGGGTCAGTGTTGATATTGTTGTTTGGGAACTATGATTCCAATACTGACGATTGACTTTGGCCTAAAGACGTAGCCTAGCGGTTAGGCAGACGTTCCGGTGCGAAACGAAATAATAGAAATTGTGGAGGCACTACTCTTGAGGCTCGGTTGACCTGCACGCATATCAGGGACGCCCGAATATGTGCACGATTCGACTCGAGTGGTGATGGCGGATTCTCTATCACAAGGCTTGGCTAAAATGCATGTATTTTGGGAACGCCTAGAATATGTGCACGATCCAACTAAGTGATACGTTGAATCAAGTGAGACTTGAGGAACGGAAAAGTGTCAAGAATTTTAAGATCGTAAGTTTTGAAGAAAGAAATGAGGGTAGCACGAGCGTGGCTCGGATTTAAGAAATGCATAGAGGAAATGTGCGCCAGAGTCGTTGGACATTCGAGTGATAAGTCGATGAGTAAGTGTACTCAGTTATTTTCGAGGATGAAACTTTTTCTGAGTGGTGTATGATGTAGTGCCCCGTCCCGCTCAGTCAATCGGAGGAATCGGAACGCCGACGGCATTCGGACTTAGCGTTGCAACGGCTGCTCGAAGACATCGCTCAGTCGAGGCGACCGCTCGCTCAGGTGGGATAGTTTTGGTGAACTCGCCTCATCTTTGCCTTCACATAATAAATTGCATGTTTTCAACTCACACAAGTAGGCTTGATAATAAAAGAGACGAATCTACATAGCTAAAGGGAATAATCCCGACAGGTCGAATTGAGTTAGAATATGGAAAGGTCCAACGGTCGGCTTAGAGTTGGTGTACGGCGTGCTTTGAAAATGACACTCGGTCCTTCTTCCCGTGGCTTGGGAGAAGGAAAGTTGGTTGAGTAGGCGAAGTTATGATCGTAGCCTAAGTCATAGGCGTCGCCCGCATGAATGCTTCATAAAGCATGCACGGTCCAATCGTCCAAGGCTTGGCATAGCCTTGGCTTGCCCATGAGTTAAGTTGCGTTGAGCTGCTTGTGACCTAAGTTTAGGCACCCAAGTGACTTGGTCGTTCAAGTCGAATGCGTGCACGGCACGATCCATTAAGGCAAAGCTTGACGCAGTCTTTGCTCGTCAAGTTGTTACGAAGTTAAGTTAGGCAAAGTTTTGCCGGTCGACCTAAGACATTATAAGTACTGTCCCGCTCTTTTGCGGTTTGTCAAAGTTAAGTAGTCCCACGATCTCAAGGCCCATCGACTTGGGCAGGAGTGTTGCGTAGAACACGGTTGGATTAAGGCACAATGCAAGGACTTAGTGTTTAAGGCACGAGCTACAGTTGGTTTCATGTCGAGTTTAAAAAAAAGGGCTATCAAATGGGCATTCCTAAGTTGGGTAAAAAAAGGATATGGCATCAAGGGAGAAGGCTCTCGATCGTGGGTCGTCGAGGGATCTCAAGGATAGAAGTCTTGAACATGGTTTTGGAAGAGAGGGTAACACTGAAAGAAGGATGACTGTGTGAGACGTCAGTTTGAGTCGAGTCTTGCATGGTCATGGATAACTTGTCGACATGGGCGAAGATTTCCTCGAGCGGCAACCCTGGGCCATGGGCCCGACTCGGCCTAGGAGGAAAGAGTATAGTCGTGCATAAGGTTTCAGCACAGGTTAAGCGGGGACTTGCAACGGAGCTAGCTACTTGCGTTGAAAGGACCCCGATTAACAAAACTATACGTCTCATGATAGCTTATGATGCTAGTGGCCAAGTTCATATAGATGTCGGCACGGGCGACAATCTGCGTGTGTGCCTTTGGAATTGAGTCGAGTCAAGACTTATACGGGACATAATGTATGGACATCGCCTTCCAAAAGCATCTGCTGGCTCAAGACATGTATTGAGAGATGAGAGAGAGCTGAGTGACTTGTAATATGAGAAGAGTGAGCTTGAGTGATTATAATCTTGGCCTTGCACCCCATTGTAACCTTTGTTTCAATATCAATAAAGAGCTTCTTTTAAATAACTTGTGTTTGTTCTAAATTTCTGCTGCATGTTCAATGTCTCTGCTTGGGACTTCTGTGCGACGACCCCGACGCAGCCGCTGAAATCGTCCGTTATGGAACCCACCTTGTACGAGTGCAATCTAGGCTCGTATGGCATCACGCCTTAGCGAGGACGATCTCTCCTACGGGAGCAGCGCGTGACATAATGGTATCAGAGTACGGCTTTACGTCCTTGGACTATCGATTGAATTCTTTAACTTTGTTGTTTCAGCAAACTCTGAATTGTTGCTTCCGCAAAGTTGATATCGTTGGTGCGCTCTCTCTCAAATGTCCCACGGGATGTCCATACAATAAGTCTATCTATTTTGCAAAATATAGGAGAACAGTTTTTGATAAAACAAAAAGATGGTTTCTGTAAGCACGGTTGGCTAAGTCGGACTGGGCATATACACCAAGGATTGTGTCGACCTTAGCAAAGTCGGGTGAGGGATTCGTAATATTTTGAGCTAGAATGAGTTGAACTCGATTGAGTAAAGTGAGATAACTATCGATAGGGGTGCTATCGAGCGACGATATCGTCGGTGCGATATAGATGAGCGTGCTTGGAATTAGAGGAATGGTTCAAACGAGATTGAAGAAGTCGATTTAGATTCAAATAAAAGTTTTAAGGATTTGTCGAATGACTTCATCCCTGAGTGGTGTATGCGATAGCTGTGGTGGCCCATGCAGGTCAGAGCATATCGTATCGGTTACGTAACTGTACTGATACGAGCCTGCGAGTTTGACTAAACCTTAGAAATCTCAATCCACTCTGCTTTGAAAACTCTCCTAGAAATTCTCTACGTCCTTGAAAACTCCAAATTTGCTCTCGATTATACTTCATTGCTTTCTGTAAAACCCCTAAAATTCTACTATATATTTTTGGTACTATTTAAATTTTTGTACGCCGCGTAGTCGTATTGTACATTGCACGCAAATTACGTTTATTCGTGAATGCTCGACGAGTACGAATATGTGCGAGCGTACATATTTTTGGAAAAAATTTATTTTATTTTTAATATATAATAATTATTATTTGTATTTATATTTTCTTAAAATTGTGAGAAGTATCGTATCGGGATGGCCAAAATTTATTATTTTATTATAAAAGGCTATCTTATTTAATAGTGGCAATTTAGAAAAACTATTTTTATGCAAATATTCTTGTACATGAGGTACATGAATTTTAATTCATATATATAATTTCATTTTTGAAATTATTATTATTGGTATTTTGGAAAATATATTAGGAAATTATTGTGGCCATTTTAAATCTTGATTTAATTTTATGGATTTAATTTAAATAGTTAAAGAATATAATTTATACTTAAATTGAGTTTAGATTATCTAGTTTTAAATTAGAATTTAATTTGAATTTGGATTTGATTATTGTTTTAAATTGAATTATCTATTGGGTTTAAATAAATCTTAATCTTTATCCAACTGGGAATTCCCACCTCCTATATAAGGAGAGGTACTCCTCCATAATTCTAAACCACAATTTCCACTCCATTGTGCATCGTGTCCGTGCTTCCGATCCACTATAATCCCCACTAATACAAATACAATATTTCCCCGTCCGACAATCCCGGACACCCCTCCTCGTCATTAATACCGTGTCGGATGAAACCGACACGGCCCAATTTCTATCAAACTCAAATCCTAACCCTAGTCTTCTGGCCGCAGCCCCTTGTTCCCGGCCGCACCTCCCCGACACCCTTTCCAACAACCCGCTGCCACCCCATCGACAGCCGCATGCCATTCTGGTCTCGATCCGTCATCTCCAGCCTCGCCACCCAGGCTGGCCAACATCACCACCCTCGTCCGTCGCCATCACCACCACCACTGCCTTCTCCGACTCCCGTCAACACCGACCATAGCTATCACTACCGAACAACCATCGCCACTGCCCATAAAACCCCAAAATCACCGCCTCCATCACCGTCATTCTGCCCTGGCCAACATCGGCACAGCCACCCAAAACAAACTTCACCACCACCAGAGAAAGGTAGAGAAAAACCCTAACCTGACTACCGTCGAATTTTCCTGTAGCCGAGCGCCGAGGTGCTCCTCGCCGTGAACCGTCGCCTCGATCCACCGTGCCTTCGATCAGGTAGCCGCCGGCCTGCTCACCTCCGTGCTGGACTGCCGTACTTTCCCTCACGGCCGCCGCCGATGAGTCTCGTCGTCCGCCGGAGTTCTCCTGCGCCCTCTACTCCGCTGCTTCCCTTCCACTGTACGGGCGTCACCACCCGGCGTCGACCACGCCCATCCGCCGGCGGCGAGTGGCGCAGCCAGCCATCGCCTTCCGCCCAGAGGGCCGCTCCGCCATGAAACCCGGCCGACTAGCCCGACTCTGCCGCCGATCCCATCGTTGGCCCTCCGTCGCCGCCGGCGCTTGCTTCACCGGGAAGATCCCCGCACGCCACCGCGATCGCGCCACCCCACCGCCGACACCGGAGCCGCCTTGGTGAGCCGCTCTTCCCCTTTCGACCCTCTCTCTCCCTTTTTATTTGATTTCATTCACCTTTACTAAGTAGAGAACAGCATATATGCTGTTACTATTATTATATTATTATGATTATTATTATTTGAAAGGGATAAGTTTGTATTATTTTATTATTATTATTATTATTATTATTACTGATTATTATCTATTAATTGTCATTATTACTATCATTATTATTATGAGTATCATTATTATTATTATTAATTGTATGTATTAGTTTAGATATTTTGGTATCATGGGTATATATATATGTAAAATATATGTCAAATAATTTTATTATAATAAATGGTTTAAATATATAATTGTTCAAGAAATGTTTTTGTTCAAGAAATGTTTTTATAAAATGTAGTTCTAAAAATATAAAGTAATTCCTAAGAATTTCAAATATTTTCTAGAAAGTATTTTAACCAATACAAACATATTTTTTTTTAGCTAGAAATTTTTTTTGATAAACTTAAGAGTTTTCTTGCCTAAAAATCGATTCTTGAAATTTTTTCTAATAAATTAGTCTTCAAAACAATAATTTCTAAAAATTAGTATAAATATTCAGTGACTCCTAAATTTCCTCCTATTTTCGTCGTCGATCATGACTAATCACATATTCCTATTCTCTCGCAATTTCGGACCATTACGTCGACCATGGCTATTGGACTATTGAGATATGTCAGAGAACACCGCACCACACCAGGCGTAACACCAGACAAGATACCTTGCCATTATACTGTTTATATTCAGTCTGCATTTTATTACATATCACTGTTCATTAATTTCAGTTATTACAGTTCTTGATTTACTACATGCTCAGTGATTATTAGTTTACTTTGTTACTATCCTTTGGTTGTACATGAACCTAGAGTTAAGGGACTACCGTCTGTAGTGTATCACATATACCTTAACACAGTTGTACCACGAGGATGTGTGAGATGAGTAGCATGTAGAGGTTCTTGCGTGTGGGCTGATCCCCCATGTGCATGCGTTAGGGCTAACTGCTAATAGAGGCATGTTAGGAGACTTAGCAGTTAGTAGAGGTATATGGTCGTGGATGTGACTTAAATAAGAGCATCGGGTGGGGAGAACATTACCTGACGTATGGGCTTCTTTGCACTTCCCTGCTTACCTGTGCGCTCCGCCGGAGACGCAGGCTCCAGGTGCCCTCTGACGTTTTCCAAAGCGTTATGGACGTAGCCCCTTGCACATGATGCCCTCTGACGATCTTCGGACGTTACGGACGTAGGCCCCTGGTGCCCTATATGGGGACTATACCGATCCCATTTACAGCTAGGGCTCATGCGTCGAAGGATTGTTTCTCAACTGCATGTTCACTTTAGTATGGTTAGATTAACTTATTGTGTCTTGTCACTTTCTTTGATTGTGGCATATTATATATTCAGTATTTATATGGCATGTTTATTGTATCTTGTTACGTTCCTCTGAGGACCTGGTTATCTCGCCAGGTGTGTGTTCTTGTCTTTCGCAGGTGTTCTAGCCGTAGCCATGGTTGTCACTATTTTTTCGAGGATGATTGCGCTTGATCGTCTTCGCTTCGCCTGCCAAACTCATTTTATTTTCCATGTACTTTTCCTTACTTGTTGGTAGTGGATTTGTCTCCGCCCAACGATTGTATACATGACAAATTTAAAGTTGCTTTTATATCATTATTTATCTTTGTGGATGAGATTTCGTGCCTTGGTTACTGCATTTTACAGCTTATGTATACGTACGACGGTCCATATACTTCGTATGTATACGGCTGGCATGATTACGTTTTAGTCCTACGTATTAGTCCTGCCACCACAAAAACATGTAACGCCTCAGTCCCAAAATACGTAGGACTAAAACGTAATCATACCAGCCGTATACATACGAAGTATATAGACCGTCGTACGTATACATAAGCTGTAAAATGCAGTAACCAAGGCACTAAATCTCATCCATAAAGATAAATAATGATATAAAAGCAACTTTGAATTTGTCATGTATACAATCGTGATGTTTTTTGCAGCATCCGGAGTCATCTGCGGGATTTGGCATTCTTGCTTTGTTATTTTGCCGGTTCGAGCTACTGGATTATTCTCTTTTACACATAACCTCAGGCAAGATACCTTGCCATTATACTGTTTATTTTTAGTTTGCATTTTATTACATATCACTGTTCATTTATTTCCAGTTCTTGATTTACTGCCGGCTCAGTGATATTAGATGTACTTTGTTATTTATCCTTTGATTACATATGGACCTAGAGTTAAGGGACTACCGTTGTAGTGTATTGTATATACCTTGACACAGTTGTACCACGAGAATGTGTGAGATTAGTAGAATGTAGAGGTTCTTGCGTGTGGGCAGATCCCCCATACGCATGCGTTAGGGCTATCTGCTAATAGAGGCGTGTTAGAAGACTTAGCAGTTAGTAGAGGTACATGGTCGTGGATGCGACTTGACAGGTACATTTGGTGGGGAGAACATTACCTGACGTATGGGCTTCTATGCACTTCCCTTATTACCTGTGCGCTCCATCGGAGATGCAGGCTCCAGGTGCCCTTTGACGTTATCCAGAGCGTTATGGACGTAGCCCCTTGCACATGATGCCCTCTGACGATCTTCGGACGTTACGGACGTAGGCCCCTGGTGCCCTAAATGGGGACTATGCCAATCCCATTTACAGCCAGGGCTCATGCGTCGAAGGATTGTTTCTCAAATTGCATGTTCACTTTAGTTTGGGCGGCCACCCGCCGTCGGTGCCACTGCCGTGCGCGGCCGAACGGCGGCCAGAGAGCCATGCGCGCGCGCGGGTGCGAGCAAACATAGCAGCAATATGCAGCGTTCGGGCTACCTTTACGCCAACTTTTCTTCGTGTACACGTATTCATTTCATGAACCAGTTACTGAGGTACGTCGACAACCCATACGGCTTTAATTTCCTTCAAATACATTGTATCTAGATGCCCTAGGTTGTCGGCAAGACGACGCCAAACACGGCCCAAAAAATTGTTCGAAAATAGGGTATACACTGTCCAAATATTCATGTTTGAAGATCGATCCCCATCGATCTAAGGCCATATTAAAAATTCTATTTGAACACACTTATAGACAACATACAGGGCTCCACAACCCAATTCGCAGAAGTCGATTTCATCGACTACACGCCGAGAAATCGGATCCCGAAGTTGACCGAAAATCTGTTTTAAAAATTAGAAAATTCATCCACACGACGTGCGTCCCGCCAATCCGGATGACGTGGTCTCGAACCGAAAGCATCGAAAGGTGCGTATCGGTTTCATGGACGTGTGGGCTTTGGCGGAATTCAAATTGGTCGCGTGTGCGCGACGAATTTGATGCGTATCCGTCGAAATTCACCGTATCGGTCTCTGTGCAAATTTCCCAATTACTTTGTGCACGTTCGTCAGAACGAGATGAAACTTGCGCCAACAGGACCTTATCGTTTTTCTGGTCCTGCATGCCAAGTTTGGTCCGATTCTGAGAGTTGATCGGATCGCCGTATTGCGGGCCCTACGGTCCGATTCAACGGGCGATTTTGTGCACGGCCCGCCAGAATCCAAAATTGGATATACCGTTGGGTTTGTATCGAAAAACACATATAGTTTGACGACTTTAGTTACCATTGACTCTGGCACACTTTTCGGTGCAAAGCGGATCCAACGGCAGACATCGTTTTTGCCCGAAATTACCGTTTTGCTCCTGTGTCCAGAATTGGACTTAAGGACAGGCAATCCTAGCTAATTTGACTATTCTGAGAATGTTGGCGATGTTTGTTTTAGCTTTTGGGGACAGTTGTGATGACTTGGACTGTATGACTTACCAGTAGACTATATATTTGTTGGATCTGCGTGCAACCACCATGCAAGTATACCTTGCCTCCCTCTACAGTTTATTTACATATATATTTCTATTATTATATAGTTTTACTAGTTGATTAGTTACTTGTGATTTGTATATCGTGCATGCTAGTATAGATATAGTCCTTGTTCATGGTTAGCCTTGTAGTTCGTATCGGATTGGTTCTCTCGTATATCGTGATTGTGTCATATCGTGTCTTCACCTGTATCTTGACTTAGTCGTGTCTGTAAGTATGTGTGAGTGAACAGCTATTCCTTTGTCTTTCCTACAACCTGCGAGTCCACACTTGGGGTGAGGGTTGTCCTTTGCACCTGCGAGTCCACATACGGGGCGAGGGTGACTTGTCTTGAAACTGACCTGCGAGTCCACATTCGGGGGGAGGTTGGTATTCTATTCATCTTCTAGCAGTTCATTTATGCATACTTGATCCCGTATCCGTGTTCATAGTTACCTGTCAGTAGCCACATGTCGGTCTCATGTCTAGTTCCTATTTATACTCTAGTTATATTATTGCATAATTAAACTGTTACATAGGCATGTTTTATGTATCTTGCTAGTCCTCTGAGGACCTGATGATCTCTTCAGGTTTAGCGACTACATGGAGTTAGTTAGCAGAGCAAGATGGTAGAGGATTGCGATGTATGATACAGGTATTTGCTTGTGATATTTTTATTATCTTTTCGTGCTTTATATTCCATACTATGATATACTCTGCTTATTTATAGACTCATGTTATTCTTGGAGTCTAATCGAACAATATGCTAATGGGCTGCAGAGCATGACCCATACTTGTTCATTCATGTTTCATATATTCTTGTAGATTGAGATATAGTTTAGATTAGACATGATACCCTATTATGTACAGCTTATACGTACTCGAGTCGGGCTGGAGTCCGCTCGATACGTAGCTGGCTTGCTCACGAGCTCGCGTCCGAAAAGCGGGTGCGGGTCGTGACAATAGCCTCAGGAATGTTGATCGATCGATTGAGGATGCGGGGTGGCGGTGAGTCTATCAGCAAGCATAGCGTTATACAAAGCCTTAGATTGAGTGTCGTTGAATAAGTTGTAGTCTTGAAGATTTGGATGAGTTGATTCGAACAATCTAGAAATTAACGCGCACGGAACGTGTACGAGATCGAGGATTGCACGAGTATGAAATGCAAAATGATTGAGTAGGTGAAACCAAATCAAAGAAAAGTTAGGGTGTACGAATGGATGACTTGATTGAGGAAATTGATACGGATCGTATACGAAAAGTTAAGCACGACAGGTAGATAGCGTACATGAAAGGTTTGATTTTGAAGTTACGTGAATGACTCTAAGGATTAGATTGAATGTTGCTTGATGATTGAGTTAACAAAGGGACGATACGAATTGAAGAAATACGTTGGTCGATGACTTAAGATAGACGGATGAACAATAGGTAAAATTAGAAAAAGAAAATTGATGTTGTCAATGATTCGAGGGATAATAATCGAAATTGATTTGAATGTCGAGGAGACTATCTAGTCGGACGATAGCATCATTCGCACGACTCAGAACTTGTTGCAAAGGAAGATCATCAGGTTACGCATATCGTCGATGGTATTGAGGCGTATCAAATATCGATATGCGATAACTCTGGGGTACTCTGACTCGGCGGATGACGACCGTGCAAGTGTTATTGTTCGGTTGGATACTATACCTAGGATTTTTATTGAGATGAATATTGTTGGATGAAAATGATTACGTTTTGATGGTTATGCGGATAACCACAACGTCGACATTCTTGTCTTGCGTGAGGGCAACGCTAGCCTCGTATATGCGTCGTATCGAATTTGGGGCGATCGTTCCGCATGAGCGCTGACATGGTGATTCATGTCGCGAGAATGATCGAACTCAAAAAATCAGGACGCGGTAACTCTGATTGTCTCGACTTGTTGGCTTGATGCAAAAGTAGATTTATAGGACTTGTGATTGACGAATGAATAAAACTTGAGGATCGAGTAGGTCCAATCCACGCATCGAGAATGAATTAGTCTAGACACAAAATAAGAGTTACGTCCCGATGAGGATGGTTACCCGGCGGGAGCGTGCATGGTGATTCATGCCCATCTTGGATAATCTGAATCGCGTGAGATCGGGGCACAATATATTGTTAAGCTAGACGACCTTATGATCGATTACGTGAATTGGAATAAATGACTTAGGAAATGTGGAATGTGAAATTTTGGTTAGCGACTAAATTGTGTTATAGCGTGCTTGAATTGAGAAGGATTGATAGGTGAACTATATCGAACGTGTCACGACCCGCACCCTAGAGTAAGGACACGAGACGTGGGTACGTCCAGCCTACACCGCAGTGTCGATGGTAGAACGCTGTCCTATGTCACAACATCTAACAGTTTAAGGTAATAAACAGTTATACTCCCCGAATGGGGGTGACATAACAGAATATATCTCAATCACAACTAAGGTAGAACATGATAAAGATAGATAGAATGATAGATAATATCCAGAACAGAATAAACCACAGAGATACATCCAGAATTTTAAGTGTCTAAATAAGTACATATCCCAAAGTAACTCAGAATATATATACAGTGATCCAAAAAAGTAAAGACATCCTAATCTAAGGGAGTGTCGTCTACTGCTAGTGGATCCTGCTGCTGGTCCAAGTCCAGGCACTCATCTAATGTAGCACCATAGTAGGTAGGGCAGAACGCCTCAGCCTCGTCCTCTGTAAAATTTTCAACAGGTCCAGTCAGGACAGGAGCGAGCACAGTACATCTCAACAAATCATAGCAGGTCAGGATATATAATTATGCTAGAGAGTAAGATACAAGATACTGAAAGAATAACATGATAAAAAGAGAGAGATTGTAAATAAATAGCTACAGTATATAGAGAACTAACAGTGCTAGTGATTCAGAGCACAAGATGGTTATGTAAACGGTACGATGTTGTACACGAGTAATCTACAGAGGTTTGTACACGAGTAATCTACTGGATTGATTACATAACCACTTCTACTCCCCCGCCCCAATCAATACACAAGGATCTAGTTAAGTTATGTTATTGTACACGAAGGTCATGTGAATACATGATTATACACGATTCACACGTTTCGTACACGAATGTCACAAATACAAGGAGTACACGATGTTCACGATAAAGTACACGAACACGAATACCCGATGTTTCCGCTAAGGGGATAACATCGCACAACAAGATCCATATAGTACTAATCCGTGTTTCCAACGTGTCAGCATCATGTAAAGTAATCTAAAGCAGGAAATATACTCCTAATGCAGGATATAAAATGATCAGAGAATGTACTCGCCTGTATCCTGGGAATCTGGAGAATATATACTGTCCGAGGAGTGGTGTCTGTCTCCTATAGAACAGTACAAGTCACTATGAGTCTAAAATGATAACAAGATGCAAATCAATGCATTCTACATGATTCTAGGTCAATCTAGACCAAAGTCAACTCTTGGTCAACTCTGGTCAACCCTAGAAGTCAAACTAGGTCAAACCTAAGTCAAACAAGTCTATACTAGTCTAACTAGTCCATTCTAGGTCTAACAAGACTAAACAAGTCTAATCTAGGCTCACTAGGCAAAACCATGCCCTAACCAACCTATAAACACATCTACACAAGTCAAATCATTTATCTAAAATGTAATACACTCTAATATAGAATACACATATTGATGTATTATATAATATAACATAGAAATACCTATTAGCCTATAGGTTACTATATGCATACCATACAAACATACATATATTATCTAATATATATAATAGTAAGCACACTTATATATATATAGGATACCTATATATATATATATCTCAAAACATATATATATATATACATATGTATAGAGAAAGGGGGAAATACATGTATGTTCAAGTGTGTGGGAGGTTAGTGAGACATGACAGTGGTGGGTGTGTGTGATCCTGAAAACAGTGAATACCAAGCTGGAAATCAGTGGCAAATGAAACAGTGAAGCAACAACCAAATAAAATCTGGAAAATGGTAGTTGAAGGTATCCTGGAAACAGTGAGGTGTAAAATGGTGTGGACTTGTGTGTGTGTTAGACATGGCATAAGGGTGAGAAATCAGTGAATCAAAATCAGAGGATTCATCTCAGGTTATTAGGATTAAACTACTACAATACAGTGACATAGGGAAATCAGTCTCAGTGAATAAATCACTCACTCACATACCATAAAACCAATCTCAGGTATTAGAAAAACATTTCAGTCTATAGCTCATTTAAGGAGAACAAGATCTCATGTTATTACATGCAATACAGTATATCCAAAAGGAAATAACATTCGATCCAGTTTACAGGGAAAAGGAAGGGAACCAATTCCCAGTTAACAGTATTCGAAATAAGAAAGAAATCAGTTCAGGTTTTCAGAATTGAAATCATTTCTCAGTTAAAGAATGGAAAGGAAATCAAAAATCAATTTAAAGGGAACTAAATACCATTGTAAAAAGGAAAGGAAATCAGTTAACAGGATTTTGAATCAACTCACATGTCCAAATTCTATTCTCAAACCAAAAACCAAAATCAAATGAAATATTAAGCTAAAATATGAACAAACAATATATAGGAACATATTTAACAGTGAAACATTACTTCAAAATAGGATTTCAAATGTTAAGGGAATGCTGAAATGACAGTATCAGAAATCTGGTATTAGCTATCATGCCATTGCCCCAATTCGAAACCAAAATCTCATAACAACCTATTCTAATCATGTAAACTAATTTATCACAGATTACTAAACATATTAGGATCTAATTAGCAAATTAGAACATGTATTAAATCATTAAATAACTGAAAATAAATAGTGAACATAATATACACTGCACACGCACAGTGCACGTACAGTGCACGCACGAATCCGTGTCCGACACGACACGATAGGTCGTGTCATTCTAGGAATCTCGTGTCAGTCATGAATACAACACGTGTGTCAAGTATCATGTGTCGAAGTGTCGTGTGCACAGCACAATCGCACCCGAGCAGCAGGGCAAGCAACCTGCCCGCGCGCGCGGGCGTACAACCGCGTGTCCGTGTGTCTGTGGCGACTCGACACGACACCAAAACATGCTCAGAACACAAGAATCACATAAGCGAGGTAAAAACCTAGATTTTTATTCAATTACATTCCTGAAAACTGATCGAAATGCCTTTTGGGGTATTTCATCAAACACCCCAATAACAAGGACTGATACGTGTCCGATACGGACACGTATCGGACACGAAACTTAGGGTTTGCTATACCTACAGCTAGGGTAGGCCTAGAGAATCCTAGATATAAAATAAAACAACAATTTCATGGTGTAGAATTGAAATTACCTATAGGTTGCAAATCCAAAAAAAAAACTCCAAAGAGGGGTATTCCTCTTGAGAGCCAAACTTCCCCAAATTGTCCAAACTCTGAAATATTCCTCCACAAACAGTAAGAACAGATGGATTAGGACCTATTGCAATTGGTTTGGGGGGAAAATGAATTGAAATGGAATTTCTATGGATTAAAGAAGATGGAGGCTCACCACTTTCTCAACATGCAAAATATTCCTAATGGAGGCTAGCCCTAATTTCTAGGAGGGGATTAAATAGGTGGGAATCCCTAGGCTTAGTGTGGCCGGCCATGGGCTGGAATGGGCTGGGGTTAGGTTGCACTAGTGTTGGTTGGGTCTTCAAGGATAAGTCACAAGTCATGACTTGTGAAACCACAAGCCATTTCCTATTCAATTTAAATCCTAAATTCCCCAAAATAATTCTAATGGGTTTAATTCCACTAACTTAGGTCAAGCTAGGGTTTCATAACCTAACCATGTAGTCATGACCTAGGTTAGTCTCTAGGACAGTCTCCAAAGTCAATACTAGTCGAAGTCAAAACTAGCACCAATCAATTATACTAAAAATCACTAAAAATTCTAATAATTATAATTAATAATAATAATTCCAAAATAATTCCAAAATTTTTAAAAAGACCAAAATACCCTCAAGCTAGAAAAGTGGTAGTGACAAATCTACCCCCTTAAAATAATTTTGTCCTCGAAATTAAAGGCGAAACTAAACTGCTAAGAAGGATAGAAAAGTATACCTCAAGGTCCAAAAAGATAGGGGTACCGCTCGCGCATCTCATCCTCCCGCTCCCAAGTAGACTCTCCTGGAATATGATGCCTCCATGCGACGCGTACCAAGGGTATCACCTGGTTCCTCAGTACCTTCTCTCGGCGATCTAGAATCTCCACAGGCTGCTCTGGATAACTGAGAGTAGGTCCAACCTCAATCTCCGAATGATCGAGCACATGGCTAGGGTCAGCCATGTACCATCTCAACTGTGATACGTGGAATACGTTGTGAACTCCCACTAGTGCAGGTGGCAAGTCTAGCCTGTATGCCACGTCACCGACTCTCCCGCTGGTAACGAAAGGGCCGATGAAGCGCGGGCTAAGCTTCCCACCTCCACCAAAACGTATCGTACCATGAGTCAGAGATATTCGCAGAAAAATCATGTCTCCAACCTAATAACAAACAAGGTCTCAAGTTACTAAAAATCAAACACGATCAATCAAACAAAACAAAATACAACCTACTTCTAATCCTATCTCTAAATCTGTACCTCAAACTCCAACGGCCTCCGGTGGCTATCGGCCCAGTGCCGATGTCTGTCCTGCGCCACACGAAGTCTGTCCCTGATGAGCTTCACCTTCTCGGCTGCGTCAACAACCATCTCTGGTCCCAGTAAAGCTTGCTCTCCAACATCATCCCAAGATAAGGGTGTACGACACCTACGTCCGTATAGAGCCTCAAACGGTGACATCTCAATACTGGCCTGATAACTGTTGTTGTAAGCAAACTCCACCAAATGTAGATAATCCTCCCAAGAACCTCCAAAATCCAGGACGTACGTCCGCAGCATGTCCTCAAGTGTCTGAATAGTCCTCTCTGACTGTCCGTCCGTCTGGGGGTGGTATGCAGTACTAAACTTGAGCTGAGTGCCCAAACTAGTCTGCAGACTCCTCCAGAAATGGGTAGTAAAACGACTATCTCGATCTAAGACGATGCTGACGGGAACTCCGTGAATCCTGACTATCTGCCTCATATACAACTCTGCAAGCCTCTTTGTAGATGTACCCACCTTGAATGGCAAGAAGTGGGCCGATTTGGTCAACCTGTCAACGATGACCCAAATCGCGTCTTTTTCTCCTGGTGTACGCGACAACCCAGATACAAAATCCATGGTGATATGTTCCCACTTCCACTCTGGAATGGACAACGGCTGCAATAATCCTTCGGGCCTCTGCCTCTCTGCCTTGACCTGCTGACAGACCAAGCATCTAGCTACGAAGTGAGCTATCTCCCACTTCATCCCGTACCACCAGACATGATCTCGCAGATCCCTGTACATCTTGTTGGTACCAGGATATATAGAGTACTGCGATCTGTGAGCCTCCTGCATGATCTGCTCCCTGAGCTCCCCGCTAGGCACACATAACCTGGAACCGTGCCTCAGGGCACCATCCTCTGCAAGTGAAAACTCGTCATCCACTAACCCTGCACGAACCTGCTTTCGGATACACCACAAAGCCACATCCTCGAACTGCGTCGCCTTGATCCTCTCCATCCAGTTCGACTGTATCTGAAGGCCCCATAACTGTATCTGTACCCCTGGCACAATCACCTCAATCCCAAGGCTCTCCAAGTCTGCAAGCAAGTGTCGATCCATAGTCAAACACATGGCTGTCGGATACCTACTCAAGGCATCGGCAACCACGTTGGCCTTTCCTGGGTGATACTGAAGTGAGATATCAAAGTCCTTCATCAACTCTAGCCATCTGTGCTGCCTCATGTTGAGCTCTTTCTGTGTAAACACATACTTCAAGCTCTTATGATCTGTGAAAATCTCCACCCTCTCGCCATACAGATAGTGCTTCCACAACTTCAAAGCAAAAATCACCGCTGCCAGCTCCAGGTCATGGGTAGGGTAGTTCTTCTCATGGGGACATAATTGCCTGGAAGCATAGGCAATCACCTTCCCATGCTGCTGTAAGACACAACCCAGCCCCTTTCCTGAAGCATCACTATAAATAGTAAATCCACCCGATCCTGAAGGCAATGTCAGAATCGGAGCTGTCGTAAGCCGCTTCTTCAACTCATCAAAAGCTGTCTGACACTCCTCTGACCAAACAAACTCAGTATCTTTTCGGGTCAACCGAGTCAACGGCTCTGCAACCCAGGAGAAATCCTGCACAAATCTCCTATAGTATCCTGCCAGCCCCAGGAAACTCCTGATCTCTGCCACTGAAGTCGGCACTGCCCAAGCCTCAACTGCTGTGATCTTCTTCGGGTCCATTGAGATACCATCTCTAGTCACCACATGACCCAAGAAGTCAACTCTGTCCAGGAAGAACTCGCACTTCGAGAGCTTGCCGTAAAATCTCTCCCTCCTGAGTGTCTCTAGCACCACTCTCAAGTGCTCCTCGTGCTCCTCCTCTGTCTTCGAATACACCAGGATATCATCAATGAATACCACCACGAACTTGTCCAAGTATTGGTGGAACACCTTGTTCATAAGGTTCATAAATACTGCTGGTGCATTGGTCAGCCCAAACGGCATAACCAAAAACTCAAACTGCCCGTACCGCGTCCTGAAAGCGGTCTTGGGTATATCCTCCCTCTTCACCTTCATCTGGTGATAACCTGACCTCAAATCAATCTTGGAGAACACCCGAGCTCCGCTCAACTGATCAAAGAGATCATCGATCCGCGGCAGTGGGTATCTGTTCTTGATCGTCAGGTTGTTGAGTGCCCTATAGTCGATACACATCCGTACCGACCCATCCGTCTTGGGTACGAAAAGTACCGGTGCACCCCAAGGTGAAGAACTCAATCGGATGAAGCCCTTGTCCTGCAGCTCATCCACCTGCTTCTTTAGCTCCACCAATTCACTGTTGTTCACTCGATAGACATGCTGAGCAATCGGTTCCATGCCGGGAACCAAGTCTATCGAAAACTCTACATCTCTGTCGTGTGGAAGCCCTGGCAACTCCTCTGGAAATACGTCTATAAACTCTGCGATCAAGGGATATGGAGCCACCTGCTCCTCAACTGAAGCTCCACAGAAGACGCCACTGTCCTGCTCTGCCTGCCGCCGGGTGTACTCAAACTCTGGCTCTCCTGGCGCCCCAAACAAAACTCTACCCCCTCTGCAATCAATACGGGCGTGGTGGCTACTCAGCTAGTCCATACCTAATACAATATCATAGTTCGGTAGTGGCATGACGAGTAGACTCACTCCCAGCTCTCGGCCTCCCAATATGACGCTTCGCCCTCTGCAAACATCAGGATGACCCCACCTCCGGTCGTGATCTTGTAGGTCCTAGGCAATGGTTCAGAAACCAGACTGTGTCTAATAGCATACGATACTGACACAAAGCTGTGGGAAGCCCCGGAATCAAAGAGTGCAAATACTGGAAGGGTGTCGAGAAGAACCGAACCTGCTATTAGCTCTCCGATGGCCTCTGCATCCTCAGCCGCCATGGCGAAAGCTCGTCCCTGCTGTCCACCTCGTGTCTGCTACTGGTGCTGCTGGAACCTCTACTGCTGGGTCTGCAGGACTGGTCCCCTCGGCTGACCTGCTGGAGCCTTGGCTGCCCCAGCGCCTCCTAGTATCGGACGCATCGACGTAACTGGACAATCTCTCATCTGGTGGTCCGCCGAATCACACATCAAGCATCTACCGAGTCTCTTCCTGTACTCCTCCCACTTGTGCCCAGGCTTCTTACAGAAAGTACAACTAATAGCCTGCTGCCTGGGTGTCTGCTGCCCTCTCTGCTGCTGATGCTGCACCTGCTGAAAAGGTGCACGGCCCTGATGCTGATACTGATGAATTGGCCTCTGTAGCTGCTGATGCTGGAAATGAGGCCTCTTGGCCTGCCCCTGACTGCTGTTGCCACCCTGGAAGTTGCGACCCCTCTTCTGCTTCAGCCCTAGGTCGTCTTCCGCCGCCGTAGCCCCAGAAAATATCTCAGCAAATGTAGCATTCCGGTCGCTCTTAGTCAGCGATCGAACCTCTCTAATCAAGCCCCGACGAACTTCCTCGCCTTCGTCTTTTCGGTCAAGTCATCTATGAAATGGACCAATCTATAAAACTCCGCAACATACTCAGCTACCATCTGGTTTCCCTGAACCAGACCCTCGAACTGTGCCTCGATACCTCCCAAGGCCACATCAGGAAATAACTGCTCCTTAAACAGCTCCTTGAACTGGGCCCAAGTCTGGCCCTCAACTCCCACCCTGGAATCTGTCTGATACCACGCACGGGCTAAGTCCTGCATCTGACTGCCCGTCGCCTCGATCTGGAGTCGATCTGGTATCTCCGGCAGTCGGAAGATCTTCTCGATATGCTCTATCCAGTCGTCTGCATAGTGGATGCCCTCTATGCCAAAGAACTCCCGAGGGTGCATCTTCTGGAAGTCCTGAATGTCCTTCTCCCTCCGACGGGGCTGCTGCTGGGTCCCTTGAGCGGTAATCATCTCAACTGTGGTGCGAACCAGCTGGTGTGCCTCATCGATCCCCTGACGAAAATTTGCAGTCTGCCTCGTCTGCTGCTGCTGGTGGGAATCCAGAATCCTCTCTACGAAGGAGAAGAGATGTGTAGCATCTACCATCCCCGCAGGCGGAGGCTGCTGCGGTGGAAGGATCTCAGGAATCACAACACTCGGCCTCCTGACTGGTAGAGGTGCTCCTCCAAAAGCTGCAGAAACACCGACTCCTGAGGGCTGCACTGGCCCTGTGGCACCGGGAGCTGGCTGCTGCTGAGGTTGAGAGGTGCTAGACCGCTCTCCAGCGTCTCCCAGTCCAGGGCGATGCGATCTCGTCTAAACCATCCTGGAGACATTGATCAAACAAGAAACAATTACTGAGAATGAATCAAAATATCAAAGGAGGACAGTTTAAATTTCTAAGGAAGAAAATAAGCAGCAAAAATAGATATACGGAATCTGATAAGGAATTTTCCTAGTATGATTGAGTACCTTTAAAATATATACTAATTCCTACTACAGGCTGCAGCGATATTCTAGTTCGAATACCACTACATTTCTAACCTAGACCTGTATGGGACACCACTAAAAACGTGTCACGACCTGCACCCTAGAGTAAGGACATGAGACGTGGGTACGTCTAGCCTACGCCGCAGTGTCGGCGGTAGAACACTGTCCTAGGTCACAACATCTAACAGTTTAAGGTAATAAACAGTTATACTCCCCGAATGGGGGTGACATAACAGAATATATCTCAATCACAACTAAGGTAGAACAGGATAAAGATAGATAGAATGATAGATAATATCCAGAACAGAATAAACCACAGAGATACATCCAGAATTCTAAGTGTCTAAATAAGTACATATCCCAAAGTATCTCAGAATCTATATACAGTGATCCAGAAAAGTAAAGACATCCTAATCTAAGGGAGTGTCATCTACTGCTAGTGGATCCTGCTGCTGGTCCAAGTTCAGGCACCCATCTAATGTAGCACCGTAGTAGGTAGGGCAGAACGCCTCAGCTTCGTCCTCTGTAAAATTTTCAACAGGTCCAGTCAGGACAGGAGCGAGCACAGTACATCTCCACAAATCATAGCAGGTCAGGATATATAATCATGCCAGAGAGTAAGATACAAGATACTGAAAGAATAACATGATAAAAAGAAAGAGACTGTAAATAAATAGCTACAGTGTATAGAGAACTAACAGTGCTAGTGATTCAGAGCACAAGATGGTTATGTAAACGGCACGATGTTGTACACGAGTAATCTACCGTGGTTTGTACACGAGTAATCTACTAAATTGATTACATAACCACTTCTACTCCCCCGCCCCAATCAATACACAAGGATCTAGTTAAGTTATGTTATTGTACACGAAGGTCATGTGAATACATGATTATACACGATTCACACATTTCGTACACGAATATCACAAATACAAGGAGTACACGATGTTCACGATAAAGTACACGAACACGAATATCCGATGTATCCGCTAAGGGGATAACATCGCACAACAAGATCCATATAGTACTAATCAGTGTTTCCAACGTGTCAGCATCATGTAAAGTAATCTAAAGCAGGAAATATACTCCTAATACAGGATATGAAATGATCAGAGAATGTACTCGCCTGTATCCTGGGAATCTGGAGAATATATACTGTCCGAGGAGTGGTGTCTGTCTCCTATAGAACAGTATAAGTCACTATGAGTCTAAAATGATAATAAGATGCAAATCAATGCATTCTACATGATTCTAGGTCAATCTAGGCCAAAGTCAACTCTTGGTCAACTCTGGTCAACCCTAGAAGTCAAACTAGGTCAACTAGGTCAAACCTAAGTCAAACAAGTCTATACTAGTCTAACTAGTCCATTCTAGGTCTAACAAGACTAAACAAGTCTAATCTAGGCTCACTAGGCAAAACCATGCCCTAACCAACCTATAAACACATCTACACAAGTCAAATCATTTATCTAAAATGTAATACACTCTAATATAGAATACACATATTGATGTATTATATAATATAACATAGAAATACACATTAGCCTATAGGTTACTATATGCATACCATACAAACATACATATATTATCTAATATATATAATAGTAAGCACACTTATATATATATAGGATACCTATATATATATATCTCAAAACATATATATATATATATATATATATATATATATATATATATATATATATATATATATATATATATATATATATATATATATATATACATATGTATAGAGAAAGGGGGAAACACATGTATGTTCAAGTGTGTGGGGGGTTAGTGAGACATGACAGTGGTGGGTGTGTGTGATCCTGAAAACAGTGAATACTAAGCTGGAAATCAGTGGCAAATGAAATAGTGAAGCAACAACCAAATAAAATCTGGAAAATGGTAGTTGAATGTATCCTGGAAACAGTGAGGTGTAAAATGGTGTGGACTTGTGTGTGTGTTAGACATGGCATAAGGATGAGAAATTAGTAAATCAAAATCAGAGGATTCATCTCAGGTTATTAGGATTAAACCACTACAATACAGTGACATAGGGAAATCAGTCTCAGTGAATAAATCACTCACTCACATACCATAAAACCAATCTCAGGTATTAGAAAAATATTTTAGTCTACAGCTCATTTAAGGAGAACAAGATCTCAGGTTATTACAGGCAATACAGTATATCCAAAAGGAAATAACATTCGATCCAGTTTACAGGGAAAAGGAAGGGAACCAATTCCCAGTTAACAGTATTCGAAATAGGAAAAAAATTAGTTCAGGTTTTCAGAATTGAAATCATTTCTC
This sequence comes from Iris pallida, assembly GCA_029216955.1. Taxonomy (NCBI): domain Eukaryota; kingdom Viridiplantae; phylum Streptophyta; class Magnoliopsida; order Asparagales; family Iridaceae; genus Iris; species Iris pallida. Next base: position 18,398,578 of record JANAVB010021399.1, on the reverse strand, counting down.
AGTTAAAGAATGGAAAGGAAATCAAAAATCAGTTTAAAGGGAACTAAATACCATTATAAAAAGGAAAGGAAATCAGTTAACAGGATTTCGAATCAACTCGCATGTCCAAATTCCATTCTCAAACCAAAAACCAAATTAAATGAAACATTAAGCTAAAATATAAACAAACGATATGTGGGAACACATTTAACAGTGAAACATTGCTTCAAAATAGGATTTCAAATGTTAAAGGAATATTGAAATGACAGTATCAGAAATCTGGTATTAGCTATCATGCCATTGCCCCAATTCGAAACCAAAATCTCATAACAACCTATTCTAATCATGTAAACTAATTTATCACAGATTACTAAACATATTAGGATCTAATTAGCAAATTAGAACATGTATTAAATCATTAATTAACTAAAAATAAACAGTGAACACAATATACACTGCACACGCACAGTGCACGTACTGTGCACGCACGAATCCGTGTTCGACACGACACGATAGGTCGTGTCACTCTAGGAATCTTGTGTCAATCACGAATACAATACGTGTGTCAAGTATCATGTGTCGAAGTGTCGTATGCACAGCGTAATCGCACCCGAACAGCAGGGCAAGCAACCTGTCTGCGCGCGCAAGCGTGCAATCGCGTGTCCGTGTGTCTGTGGCGACTCGACACGACACCAAAACATGCTCAGAACACAAGAATCACATAAGCGAGGTAAAAACCTAGATTTCTATTCAATTACATTCCTGAAAACTGATCGAAATATCCTTTGGGGTATTTCATCAAACACCCAATAACAAGGACTGATACGTGTCCGATACGGACACGTATCGGACACAAAACTTAGGGTTTGCTATACCTATACCTAGGGTTGCCATGGGGCATCCTAGATATGAAATAAAACAGCAATTTCATGGCGTAGAATTGAAATTACCTATAGGTTGCAAATCCTCAAAAAAAACTCCAAAGAGGGGTGTTCCTCTTGATAGCCAAACTTCCCCAAATTGTCCAAACTCTGAAATATTCCTCCATAAACAGTAAGAATAGATGGATTAGGATCTATTGCAATTGGTTTGGGGGAAAAATGAATTGAAATAGAATTTCTATAGATTAAAGAAGATGGAGACTCACCTTTTTCTCAACTTGGAAAATATTCCTAATGAAGGATAGCCCTAATTTCTAGGAGGGGATTAAATAGGTGGGAATCCCTAGGCTTAGTGTGGCCGGCCATGGGCTGGAATGGGCTAGGGTTAGGTTGCACTAGTGTTGGTTTGGGTCTTCAAGGCTAAGTCACAAGTCATGACTTGTGAAACCACAAGCCATTTTCTATTCAATTTAAATCCTAAATTCCCCAAAATAATTCTAATGGGTTTGATTCCACTAACTTAGGTCAAGCTAGGGTTTCATAACCTAACCAAGTAGTCATGACCTAGGTTAGCCTCTAGGACAGTCTCCAAAGTCAACACTAGTCGAAGTCAAAACTAGCACCAATCAATTATACTAAAAATCACTTAGTTGATAGAGGCTCGAGAAGGCGACGGCAGAATGTCTCATGACAGTCTCCAAAGTCAACACTAGTCGATAGAGGCTCGGGAAGGCGACGGCAGCCCTTCCTTAACCAAGTAGTCATGACCTGGGTTCTGTGCCGCATGAAGAATGTCTCATGACCGAGCCGCATGAAGGACGTCTCATGACCGAGCCGCATGAGGAATGTCTCATGACCGAGCCGCATGAAGGACGTCTCATGACCGACCCGCATGAGGAATGTCTCATGACCGAGCCGCATAAAGGACGTCTCATGATCGAGCCGCATGAGGAATGTCTCATAACCGAGCCGCATGAAGGACGTCTCATGACTCGCATGAGGAATGTCTCGATCTGCCCGTGCATTCGCTTTGTGGGCCCGGGTATCCCGAACACACGAGTGCGTAGGTATCATGTTTTCTCCCTGATGTAGGGGCTAATAGAAACACTTGCCCTCGATCTTTGTTACGAGACTCTTGAGAATTACTCTGTCCGTTTGCCGCCGGGGGCAGGACACAGGCGGCTCTGTACAACTTTCCATCAGAGGCCCGCTTAGCGGGACGCTCTTGATGGTCAGAGGTTGGGACAGCTGATTGAGCCCGATGAGCCCGATGAGCCCGCGCTGCCCTAGACTTCTTCTACTTAGCACCCGAAGGTGCGTAATAGGAAGAGTCCAAGTTTGGAAGGAGGGAAAAAAAGTTGGTGCCCTTTTCAAAGGAGGTAAGGGGGCTCTATTTATAGAATGGAGTGAGCCCTTTCTTCTTCTCCTTTCCGATGTGGGACTACAAGCAATATTTTCCATGCTTCTACACATACCTGTTGCTCTTCTTGCTTGATGATGAGTTTGTAGGACAATCCTTCTTCATGTGTCCCTTCTTCTTGCAGCCATAGCAGACAGCATCATCTTGATACCAGTTGTTGTTGTTATTTTCTTTGGCTCTCTTCTCATGTCTCATGAATCTCTTGAATTTCCTTGCCAGGAGTGCTTGATCTTCAGCATCAGATTCACTGCTGTCTGAGTCACCTTCAGCAGCTTTTCTGTACTGAGCCTTGAAAGCGATAGTCTTCTCCTTTGGTGCAGGCTCTTCAAAATCTTGTAGCTCCAGTTCATGAGTGAGTAGCTTACCCATGAGTACTTCGAGAGACATAGTTGTGAGGTCGTTCCCTTCAATGATTGCAGTAGCCTTTGGATTCCAGTTCTTGGTAAGTGCTCGCAGGAGTTTGTGAATCTTTTTATGGTTACTGTATTCTTTGCCTAGCGAGTACAAAGGAATTACAATATCCAGAAATCTTTCGAACATCTGAGTAACTGTTTCGTTGGGCTTCATCTTGAACGCCTCATACTCTTGAGTAAGTCTGCTGACCTTTGATTCTTTGACTTGAGTCGTGCCTTCATGTGTGACTTCAAGTAGCTTCTACACTTCATTAGCCGTTGTGCAGATAGACACCCTGTTAAATTCAGTTCTGTCTAAAGCACAAAATAGAGCGTTAATAGAACGTGCGTCAAGACTGGCCCTTTTCTTTTCTTCCTCTGTATATCTGCTATGGGGTTTTTCAACTAAAACTCCATCAACATTTATACGAGGTGGCTCTTGATAGCCATCAATAACAATGGACCATAAATCAAAGTCAAGTGATTTCAAGAAGAAACTCATCCGTGTTTTCCAATAGGTATAGTTCGTACCATCAAACAGTGGAGGTCTGTTTGTGGCCTGGCCTTCACTTGTGAATTTCACAGTTGCCATGTGTTGTGCTGTGATCTATATAACAGTTAATTAAAATGAATAAATAATTGCACTGTTACCTTGCTTTACCTGTAACACCCGCTCTGATACCAATTATAGGAGCAATTGGGATCAGAATATATTACCACTAGTTGCAGTACCTGCTCTGATACCAATTGTAGGAACGAAATCATAAAGCACAATACTCTAGAGGGGGGGTGAATAGAGTTGGCAGCGGAATATTGCTAATTAAAAATGTTAGCAGCAAGATCACAGAATAATAATCACAACTAAGTAAAGTAAAGGCAGAGATAAGAAAGCAAACGCAAAGATAGCGATGTATACTAGTTTCCCTCTGTTGAGGACTAATCCAGTCGGTAGAACTCTTGCTACCAGTTGAATCTACTATTAGAAAAACTGCAAGTTTTCTTACGAAGTCCTTGCAACTTCTACAACGCGAGCTTTGATACGAAGAACTCGTCCAACTTCAAATGTGAAGAGGTATTCTTCAATCAAGCCTTCTGATTACAATCTCTCAGAAACTTCTAGACCGTACTGTACTGGCAAATCGACTCGAGGATTGTAATTGGCTTGGGATCTGAAAATTAAAGCTCAAGAAAACTCTTTGGAAGACTGAAAGCTTTAGATAGAGAGAAGATTGAAAGTGAATGAGTGAGTTAAAATGATCAAAATCCTTCTCTATTTATAGGAGTTCCAAAGACAGTATTCTGACAGAATTCGGGCAGAATTCGGACAGAATTCGATGAGGAAATCTCGGTCAAATCTGCAACTGCAGGAGGACCAAGTTCCAGAAGATTCAAA
>JANAVB010021399.1:18367013-18389513 GCA_029216955.1 Iris pallida | reverse complement strand
ATACGATGCTCACCGGTACTCCATACAAGTGAACTATCTGCTGCATGTGTAGCTCCGCCAACTTTACGGTGGAGAGTCCCACCTTGAAGGGTATGAAGTGAGCACACTTCGCCAGCCAGTCAACGATAACCCATATGGCAACCTTCCCTCTTTGGGAATGAGGAAGCCCTGAGACAAAGTCCATCATAATGTGTTTCCACTTCCACTCGGAAATGGGTAACGGCTGCAATAGACCAGCTGGCCTCTGACGCTCCACCTTGACCTGCTGGCAAAATAGGTACCTCGAAATAAAGTGTGATACATCTCTCTTCATCCCGTGCCACCAAAGATATTCCAGCAAGTCACGGTACATCTTATTGGCACCAGGGTGAATAGAATATCACGACCGGTGTGCCTCCTGCAAGATCGCCTCTATCAGCTCACCCTTTGACACGTATAATCGGCTACAGTGCCTCAAGGATCCATCCTCTGCTACGGTAAAGTCATCTAGCAATCCAGCTAAAGCCTGAAGCGGAGGCTCTCATCTGTAGACTGAGCCTCCTTGATCTGCTCCATCAGACCTGACTGAATGTCTAGCGCCATCATTTGTATCACTAATCCTGGCCGAATCATCTCAATACCGAGCTTCTCCAGATCTTCCTGCAAATGCCGATCTATCATCAGATACCATGCCATCAGATTCCTGCTCAGCGTATCCGCTACCACATTTGCCTTCCCGGGGTGATACTGCAAATTGATGTCGAAGTCCTTCATCAACTCCAACCATCTTCCCTGCCTCATGTTCAGCTCCTTTTGCGTGAACACATACTTCAAGCTCTTGTGGTCAGTAAAGATTTCCACTCGCTCTCCGTATAAGTAGTGTTCCCACAACTTGAGTACAAAGATCACCGCAGCTAACTCTAGGTCGTGGGTAGGATAGTTCCGTTCATGAGTCCGTAATTGCCGAGATGCATAAGCAATCACTTTCCTATGCTGTTCAAAACACATCTTAGCCCTTTTCCCGAAGCATCGCTGTAAATGGTGAAACCTCCAGATCCTGAAGGTATTGTAAGAACTGGAGCGGTTGTCAGCCTCCTCTTCAGCTCCTCAAATGCTGCCTGACAGTCCTCTGACCAGATGTACTCTACGTCCTTCCGCGTCAGCTTCGTCATGGGTTCAGCTATTCTAGCAAAGTCCTGGGCAAACTTCCTATAATAGCCTGTTAATCCCAAGAAACTCCTGATCTCTGAAAACCGATGTCGGAGCCTTCCATGTCTTGACAGCAGCAATCTTCCTTGGGATCCACTGAGATCCCCTCTATAGTGACCACATGACCGAGAAACTCCACTCGGTCTAGAAAGAACTCGTACTTCAATAATTTGGCATACAACCTCTCCTTCCTCAAAATCTCCAGAACTGTCAGCAAGTGTTCTGCGTGCTCTTCCGGCGTCTTCAAGTATATCAGGATGTCGTCGATAAACTCTACGAAGAATTTATCCAGATACTGGTGAAATGTCTTGTTCATCAAGTTCATAAAGACAGCTGGCACATTTGTGAGACCAAATGGCATCACCAAAAACTCATACTGCCCATACTTCGTGTTGAACACCGTCTTCTGGATGTCCTCAGCTCTGACTTTCACCTGGTGGTAACCTGATCTCAAGTATATCCTGGAGAACACCTTAGCCCCACTCAACTGGTCGAATAAATCATCTATCCGAGACAGAGGATATTTGTTCTTAATAGTGATGGTATTTAATGCCCGCTAGTCAATGCACAACCGAACTATACCATCCTTCTTTGATACAAAGAGCACTGGCGCTCCCCATGGAGAAGCACTAGATCGAATAAAACCCTTTTTCAATAGGTCATCGATCTGCTCCTTCATCTCTACGACATCCTTGGGGTTCACTCTATAGCAAGCCCGGGATACCGGTGATGAGCCGGTACTAAATCTATAGTGAACTGCACATCTCTGTCAGGCGAAAGTCCTGGAAGATCCTCTGGGAATACATCCATAAACTCCCCAATGATAGGGTATGGCGGTGATCACTCACCGACTGTCGCACAACAGTTCGGCTCTAGGCTGATCTCCGGCCCTGTCCTCCTAATACTGAATGGTGTCGTTCCTGGTGGACTGAACATAATACTACCCTCATGACAGTCTATAGCTACGTGAGCATGGCTAAGCCAATCCATTCCCAATATGATATCATATCTAGAAAGTGGCATCATAAACAATCGTCCCCTAAACTCTCTCCCAGCTATAGTAATGGAGCATCTATAGATAGCTCTAATGGGTACTGGTCCGTCTCCCGTCATTACTCTACTCATCTCCTTGGTGGGTGTAGCTAGTAAGTGATGTTTTTGTAAAAACTCTAATGACAGAAAGCTATATGATGCAACAGAATCAAACAAGCATATGGCTAGAAAAGTATGCAAATAAACATGACCTGTGATGACATCGGCCAAATAATCTGGCTCCGAAACCTGCTCCGGCTCTGCCTCAAGAGCTAGACTATAAGCCTTCCCCTGGGGTCCCTTCTGCTGCTGTAGATGCTGCCGAAACCGGTGCTACTGGGTCGGGAGCGGTGGTCCCCTAGGCGGTCCCGTGCCTGGCGACCTCGCTGCTGGATAATCCCGAAGCTGATGGGTGGTAGACCCACAAGCTAAACACTGCTTCAACATCTTCCTACAGATGGCAAAGTCATGCCCTGGCCTTCTACAGAATGAAAACACAAGCTCCCCTCTGCTGCTGGGTCCCGGAGCTCTAGCTGGTGGGGTTGGGTGATGGGGTGTGGGAGGACGGTATGTCTGCTGGTGTGGCACCGGTGCTCTCGACTGGAAAGCCTGACACTTGGAAGGTCCCTCGTGGTGTACGAAAGCTGGCCTCTTGTAAGACAGAAGACGCTCCTCTATCTCCCGGGCCGGCTCTGGTAGTAGTCAGTCGTCCCGTTCGCCACTAGGAGGATACCAATGTCTGGGACTAGACCGTGGCAAAATTTACGCGTCATCTCCTCTGGGTCTGCAATCAGGCTAGGGGAAAATGACTCAAACGACTAAACTCTTCCACATACTCATCAACAGAACGGTTCCCCTGCTGGATGTTCTAGAATTGTAGTCCTATGGCTACTCTAGCGGTAGTCGATAAGAATTTCTTTTAAACTGGATCTTGAACTGATCCCATGTGGCTCTCCCTCTCGTGAATAGTAGCTCATTCCTGAACCAAACTCCTGCTAAGTCTGTCAGCAGAAACCCTGTTGCCTCAACCTGAAGGTCACCTGGCAACCTAGCTCCGAGGAGCATCCTCTCTACCGAGTCTAACCAATCATCTGCGACTATGATGCCTTCAGTTCCCATGAACTCTCTGGGTTCAAGCTCATGAAGTCCTTGATACTCCCCTCTCGGTCGTAGCTCTATCGGTAGTAGGACTATGGTATGCTCCTCAGAATGCTCCATGCTATGGCAAAGTAAGGTGGTCTGCTCCTGATGGGTCGTTAGAAACCCCTGGATCAGAGTGAGCAGCTGGTTCCCATCGAGAGTGACGGAAGCCTGGGTAGGTATAACAATAGGTGGTGGTGGGAGTATCGGGTCCTGCTGGGACTGTGAGGTGGGAGGTGGTGGAGGCATCTGGGTTGGTAGATTTTTGGAGTGGGGGTGGATGGTAGGTGGAGGTGCTTCGGTCAACTGGTCGACCGGCTGGTTAGGAAGTATGCCATTTTCATGTGTGGCATACTGGGATGAGCGTGTGAGCACCATCTAATAGAAAAATAAAAGGACTTATAAGAATTCTTTTAAGTAAACAATCACAAACAAACAAGAAAGTCTAATTTGTAATAACGACCCTATGCTGTTATGAGTTTTCTATGTTGCAATCCTAGAAATCCTCTAGGTGTTCTAAATGTTATTCCTAGTGTTATCTAGTTATCTTATGTTCCTAATTGCAGGCATGCTTGGTACAATGACGTAACCAAAACAACTTAGTCTTGACCTGCATGGGCTACCACTAAAATATGTCACGACCTGCTACCCAAATTGTTGGGCCGGGCCGAGTCATGTCCAGCCTACGCTTGAGAATAAACGTAGTAAGCTGTTCTAAAAATAAATAATACAAGATCAAAGTGTGCTAACAGTTCTATTTGTCATATTGGGCTAAAACATCACAAACACAAAGTCATCTAGTATATGAATATGTTCCAAATACATAGCCCAAATGTAAAATTGGATACATGTCCAGTAACAAAATACATAGTCTAAAATATGTCTGCTCTCAAAAGGTCCTGAGCAACTAAAAAAACTAGAGGAGTTTTCCCGCAGGTACATCCTCGTAGGGTAAAGCCTGATCCTTGATGGCGACCCCATAATAAGAATCACATAGCAACTCCTCCTCGGTAAGTATACCTACAGCATTATCCTGTCAGGACGGAAGCAAGTACTGATTCTACAAACTAAATATACGGAGCAGGAAATAGAGATGTAATAACAGAAAATCATAGCATATTATAATCTATCATGTCAAGGATACATTTGTCATGGTGACAGATGTACATGTAATGTTTAAAACTGGAGCAGGCACGTGATCGTCAAAAGGTATAAAATGTACCAGTGTACAAGTCTATAAGTAATAAAATGTACGTACGTGTAAGTGTAAAAGCATTGGTGTACATACGTACAAAAATACGGGATAATGGCCTACGACAAGGTATGCATATAAAATGTGACCTTGCTCGGTACATACGGAAGAAGGGGCATGATCACGTACTCAACTATCAGTTTCCACATAACCCAAGTTTTAACATACGAGAGATACAAGGGTAGCTTAAAACATATGAAAGATACTGGGAGCAGTATAAAACAGGTAAGGTTATGACTTACAGTTTAAGAAATAATATTTTAATACGATTCATTCACAATTATTATCACATGTAGTAAATAAAGTTTGTAGGGGTAGTTGCCTTGTGCAAAGCAAGGGTATGTATATGAAGCTATAGATATCCGGTATTCCGTCACTGTAAAAAGGATATACAAACTTAGTTTTTATACTAAAGAAAATACTAGGACACTTCTGGTGTTACACGACTTTCTAACTGGATACCTAGCCAAGTGAAGACTTTAGCATTGGAGACTAATGTGGGATGAAACAATACCTAAACCAACTTCCTAGGATCTCTATACTAAGGTAGGGTAAGGTCCCAACACTAAAATATCCCAAAATCACACATAACTTTACAAGACACAATTATTTAATTATTAAATCAGACTATACACTATGTTCCAACAATTATTAAGATAGACAAAAGGTTCCAATATATATGAAATAAAGTACGAAAATTATCCTTGTTAATTATAGAAATTTATACTAATTTTTTTGGAATTTATAAACCATTATAGATATTTATTAAAAATTAGTAAACATAAGTATCTTGAATATTAGTTCTGTTTTCCTATTTTTATAAACTGACCAATGCACTAATTAAATCCTGGAAAAACTATATTAAATTAGCTAAAGTAACATAGTATTTAAATACAATTTTTCTCAGATTTGTATAGCATTTAAATTACATATAAAAATTCAAATACAGCAAGTTACAATTTCTGGAAAATAAATAATTAACTATTTAATATTTTATCCATGTATACGAAATTGAACCGTAGTTCAGATACGGGACCCAAAGCCATGAATCAAGTCCGATATGACTCGTACATGCCTTGAATGTATTTAGACTCAATTAAGTGCACAGAACCCATGCTAGATTTGGACTCAAATGGCCATAATCAATCAAAATATGTAAAAATATAAATTTTAAATATATTGACATATGAATATTAAAATATTATAAAAATATATTTTAATGTAGTGAAATATACTAGCCATAAAATTAAATAATGAATAACATGTAAATTTACGCATAATAAAATATAGCACAAAATCATATATTCATACATAGAAGTACATATATATATATATATAATTTAGTACATAATATATTCATACATAGAAGTATATATATATATATATATATATATATATATATATATATATATATATATATATATATATATATATATATATATATATATATATATATATATACATATATAAGAAAAAAAATATATATATATATATATATATATATATATATGTATAAAATATATAATATATATATATATATATATATATATATATATATATATATATATATATATATAATTTTTTTTTTGTATACATATATATATATATATATATATATATATATATATATATATATATATATATATATATGTATATATATGTATATATATTTTTTTTTTTTTTTATGTATATATATGTATATATATGTATATATATGTATATATATATATATATATATATATATATATATATATATATATATATATATATATATATATGTATATGTATACAAAAAAAAAAATTATATATATATATATATATATTAAAATATATATATATATATATATATATATATATATATATATATATATATATATATATATGTATATATATGTATATATATATACATACATACATATATAAAAACAAAACCCAGCCCAAACCCATTGTGCCTGAACCCGAACCTAATATAAACAGTAAACCCGAATACTGTAAACCCATTACTGTGCGGGTTTAAACCCGTTAATATTAAATCAAACCCGAAACCCAAAACCAAAGTTTCGTATCCTGACAGTTAAGGAAACGAAACGATTATATATGACACGAGTCTTGTGTCCGGGGCGAATACCCACGTTCTGACACGAGTCATTCGTGTCTAAGGCCACAGACGCACTCCACGACACGAGACGACACGGGTATGTGAAAACGAGACACAGAGTCGAAGCTGAGGTGAAATGACACGTACGTGTCAGGCGATGGTTAGTGTTCGGGGCTGCTGCGCTGCGGAGGAGACTTCGTGGCGGCTGGAAAAAATTGGAACCATGTCCGTCTCGTCGAGGCGAATGGTTCTGCGGTGGTCGGAGCGGCTGACGATGGTTGGGGCGGCGCCTAGGATAGATCTAGGGTTCCGGCGATCGTCGGGAAAGAAAAGCTTAGGGCGGAGGCTGTGGGGTTCGGGGAGAAGAATAGGGTTAGGGTTTCGATCGTGGACCTATTTATAGGGATGGATTCGAGTTTAGATTAGGGTTTTTGGCCGAATTTTTAGGAATTAGGGTTAGGGTTTCGACGAAGGCGGTCAAAAAGTAGACAGAGACGAAGGCGGTTGTATATGAGATTTGCATAAAACCCCCCCATGATTTGTAAATTATACAAAACCCCTACCGCCTTAGGTAAGTGCAATTTCTAGATTTGAAATTAGCCCCCCGCTGTTGTTCTATACAAATTCAATTTGCACAGACAAAATGAATATTGCAAACCAACTTAAAAATAATTTAATAAAATACAAACTGTCATAAAAATAGTTTAAATAATTGCAAAATGATATTTTAAGTTTAAAAACCATTTAAAAACCATTTAAAAATTCTAAAAAATTCCTAAAAATTATAATAAATTATTTTAAGGTTAAAATAATCTTTTATAATTTTTGAAACCCTAATTTAAATAATAACTAAATTCAGTGGCTTAAAAATCTTCCATCCTTGAAAAATTTTGTCCTCAAAATTTATAAGGATGGAAGACTCTACAAACATTCTAACATAGCAAGCAATTAAAACCATGACTAAGGCTACTATTAAGACTAACCTCTAAGTTATCAAGCGAAAACGGATGGTTCCCTCGCGGCTAGTGGGTCGAACAAGTAAGGATATCTCTCCCTCATGTCCGACTCCCTTTCCCAAGTAGATTCTCCCAGAGAGTGACGGCTCCAAGCTACTCGGACTAAGGGTATGACTTTGTTCCTCAGCCTCTTCTCCCTCCGGTCCAATATCTCTACTGGCTACTCAGTAACTGCAAGACTGGTCCCATCTCCAACTCTGAATGATCCAGCACATGGCTGGGGTCTGGAACGTATCTCCTCAGCTGAGGCACATAAAAGACATCGTAAACTCCTGCTAGGTTGGGTGGAAGTGCAATCCTGTAAGCTACCTCTCCGATCTTGCCGAGTATCTCGAACGATCCAATATATCTAGGGCTCAACTTGCCGCCTCGTCCGAATCGGATCATACCTCTGGTAGGTGTTATCTTCACCAACACCATATCTCCGTTGGTGAACTCCATCGGTCTGCGACTAGCATCGGCCCAGTGTTTATGCCTGTCCTGAGCAACTCTGAGTCTATCTCTGATCATCCTGGCCATCTTTGTTGCCTCAGTGATCATCTCTGGCCCAAGCATAACTCTATCCCCAACATTATCTCAAAAGAGCGGTGTACGACATCGTCGTCCATATCGTGCTTCGAACGGAGATATACCGATGCTGGCTTGGTAGCTGTTGTTGTATGAAAACTCTACCAAGTGAAGATGACTCTTCCATGATCCGCCGAAGTCCAGTAGACAAGTCCTCAACATGTCCTCGAGCGTCTGAATCGTCCTCTCGGACTGTCCATCGGTCTGTGGGTGGTACGCTGTTCTAAACTTGAGCCGACTGCCCAACTCCACCTGTAAAATCCTCCAGTAATGGGATGTGAATCTGCTGTCCCGGACTGATACGATGCTCACCGGTACTCCGTGCAAGCGAACTTCAAGGTGGAGAGCCCCACCTTGAAGGGTATAAAGTGAGCACACTTCGTCAGCCTGCCAATGATAACCCATATGGCATCCTTCCCTCCTTGGGAACGAGGAAGCCCTGAGACAAAGTCCATCGTAATATGTTTCCACTTCCACTCGGGAATAGGTAACGGCGGCAATAGACCAGCTGGCCTCTGATGCTCCGCCTTGACCTACTGGCAAAATAGGCACCTCGAAATAAAGCGTGATACATCTCTCTTCATCCCGTGCCACCAAAGATGTTTCTGCAAGTCACGGTACATCTTGTTGGCACTGGGGTGAATAGAATATCGCGATTGATGCGCCTCCTGCAAGATCGTCTCTATCATCTCACCCTTCGGCACGTATAACCGGCTGCCATCCCTCAAGGATCCATCCTCTGCTACGGTGAAGTCATCTAGCAATCCAGCTAAAGCATGAACTCTGAGTCTGCGGAGGCTCTCATCTGTAGAGTGAGTCTTCTTGATCTGCTCCATCAGACCTGACTGAATGTCTAGCGCCATCATCTGTATCACTGATCCTGGACAAATCATCTCAATATCGAGCTTCTCTAGATCTTCCCGCAAATGCCGATATATCATCAGATACCAAGCCATCGGATGCCTGCTCAGTGCATCTGCTACCACATTTGCCTTCACGGGATGATACTGCAAATCGATGTCGAAGTCCTTCATCAACTCCAACCATCTTCTCTGCCTCATGTTCAGCTCCTTTTGCGTGAACACATACTTCAAGCTCTTGTGGTCAGTAAAGATTTCCATTCGCTCTCCGTATAAGTAGTGTTTCCATAACTTTAGTGCAAAGATCACCGCAGCTATCTCTAGGTCGTAGGTAGGATAGTTCCATTCATGAGTCTGTAATTATCGAGATGCATAAGCAATCACTTTCCCATGTTGTTGCAAAACACATCCTAGCCCTTTTCCCGAAGCATCGCTGTAAATGGTAAAACCTCTAGATCCTGAAGGTAATGTTAGAACTGGAGCGGTTGTCAGCCTCCTCTTTAGCTCCTCAAATGCTGCCTGGCAGTCCTCTGACCAGATGTACTCTGCATCCTTCTACGTCAGCTTCGTCATGGGTTCAGCTATTCTAGCAAAGTCCTGGACAAACTTTCTATAATAGCCTGCTAATCCCAAGAAACTCCTGATCTCTGAAATCAATGTCAGAGCCTTTCATGTCTCGATGGCAACAATCTTCTTGGGATCTACTGAGATCCCCTCTCCAGTGACCATATGACCGAGAAACTCCATTCGGTCTAGAAAGATCTCGTACTTCGACAATTTGGCATACAACCTCTCCTTCCTCAGAATCCCCAGAACTGTCCGTAAGTGTTCTGCATGCTCTTCCGGTGTCTTCGAGTATATCAGGATGTCATCGATAAACACCATGACAAATTTATCCAAATACTGGTGAAATGTCTTGTTCATCAAGTTCATAAAGACAGCTGGCGCATTTGTGAGACCAAATGGCATCACCAAAAACTCGTACTGCCCATACTTCGTGTTGATTTCCATGTTCTGGATGTCCTCAGCTCTGACTTTCACCTGGTGGTAACCCGATCTCAAGTCTATCCTGGAGAACACCTTAGCCCCGCTCAACTAGTCGAACAAATCATCTATCCGAGGCAGAGGATATTTATTCTTAATAGTGATGGTATTTAATGCCCGATAGTCAATGCGCAACCGGACTGTACCATCCTTCTTCGGCACAAAGAGTATTGGCGCTCCCCATGGAGAAGCACTAGATCGAATAAAACCCTTTTCAACAGGTCATCGATCTGCTTCTTCTTCTCTATGACCTCCTTGGGGTTCACTCTATAGCAAGTCCGGGAATACTGGTGATGAGCCCGGTACTAAATCTATAGTGAACTGCACATCTCTGTCAGGCGGAAGTCATAGAAGATCCTCTGGGAATACATCCATAAAATCTCCAATGATAGGGTATGGCGGTGATAACTCCCCGACTGTCGCACAACAGTTCGGCTCTAGGCTGATCTCCGGCCCTGTCCTCCTGACACTGAATGGTGTCGTTCCTAGGGGACTGAACAGAATATTACCCTTATGACAGTCGAAAGCTACGTGATCATAGCTAAGCCAATCCATTTCCAATATGATATCATATCTGAAAAGTGGCATCACAAAGAATCGTCCCCCAAACTCTCTTCCAGCTATAGTAATAGAGCATCTATAGATAGCTCTAATGTGTACTGGTCTGCCTCTCGTCACTACTCTACTCATCTCTTTGGTGGGTGTAGCTACTAAGTGATGTTTTTGCAAAAACTCTAATGACAGAAAGCTATATGATACACCAGAAATAAACAAGCATATGGCTAGAAAAGTATGCAAATAAACATGACCTGTGATGACATCGGCCAAATAATCTGGCTCCAAAACCTGCTCCGGCTCTGCCTCAAGAGCTATACTATAAGCCTTCCCCTGGGATCCCTTCTGATGCTGCTATAGATGCTGACCAAACCGTTGCTGCTGGGTCGGGAGCGGTGGTCCCCTAGGCGGTCCCGTGCCTGACATCCTCGCTGTTGGGCAATCCCAAAGTTGATGGATGGTAGACCCATAAACTAAACACTGCCTCAACGTCTTCCTGCAGATGGCAAAGTCATGCCCTGGCCTTCTACAGAATGAACACACAGCTCCCCTCTGCTGCTGGGGTCTCGGAGCTCTAGTTGGTGGGGTTGGGTGATGTGGTATGGGAGGACGGTATGTCTGCTGGCATGGCACCGGTGCTCTCGACAGGAAAGCCTGGTGCTTGAAAGGTCCCTCGTGGTGTACGAAAGTTAGCCTCTTGCAAGACAAAAGATGCTCCTTTATCCCCCGGGCCAATTCCAGGCTCTTGTAGTAGTTAGTCGTCCCGTTCGCCACTAGGAGGATACCAATGTCTGGGACTAGACCATGGCAAAATCTACGCATCATTTCCTCTGGGTCTGAAATCAGGCTAGGGGAAAAATGACTCAAACGACTAAACTCTGTCGCATACTCGTCAACAGAACGGTTTTTCTGCTGGATGTTCTGGAATTGCAGTCCCATGGCTACTCTAGCGGTAGTCGAGAAGAATTTCTTCTTGAACTGGATCTTAAACTGATCCTATGTGGCCCTCCCTCTCACAAATAGTGGCTCATTCCTGAACCAAACTCCTGCTAAGTCTGTCAGCAGAAACCCTGCTTCCTCGACCTGAAGGTCATCCGACAACCTAGCTCCGAGGAGCTTCCTCTCTACCGAGTCTAACCAGTCATCTACGACTATGATGCCTTCAGTCCCCATGAACTCTCTGGAGTTCAAGCTCATGAAGTCCTTGATATTCCCTACCCTCGATCGTGGCTCTACCGGTGGTGGGACCATGGTACACTCCTCAGAATGCTCCATGCTCTGGCAAAGTAAGGTGGTCTACTCCTGATGGGTCGTTATAAACCCATGGATCAGAGTGAGCAGCTGGTTCCCGTCGAGAGTGACGAAAGTCTGGGTAGGTATAACAATAGGTAGTGGTAGGAGTATCGGGTCCTGCTGGGACAGTGAGGTGGGAGGTGGTGGAGGCATCTTGGTTGGTGGATTTGTGGAGTGGAGGTGTATGGTAAGTGGAGGTACTTCAGTCAACTGGTCGACCGGCTGGACAGGAAGTACGCCATTTTCAGGTATGGCATATTGGGATGAGCATGTGAGCACCATCTAATAGAAAAATAAAAGGATTTATAATAATTTTTTTAAGTAAACAATCATAAACAAACAAGAAAGTCTAATTTGTAATAACGATCCTATGCTGTGATGAGTTTCCTATGTTGCAATCCTAGTAATCTTCTAGGTGTTCTAAATGTTATTCCTAGTGTTATCTACTTATCTTAAGTTTCTAATTGCAGGCATGCTTGATACAATGACGTAACCAAAATAACTTAGTCTTGCCTGCAAGGGCCACAACTAAAAATATGTCACGACCCGCTACCCAAATTGTTGGGCCGAACCGAGTCATGTCCAGCCTACGCTTGAGAATAAAATATAGTAAGCTATTCTAAAAATAAATAATACAAGATCAAAGTGTGCTAACAGTTCTATTTGTCATATTGGGTTAAAACATCACAAACACAAAATCATCTAGTATATGAATATGTTCTAAATACATAGCCAAAATGTAAAACTGGATATAGGTCCAGTAACAAAATACATAGTCTAAAACATATCTGCTCTCAAAAGGTCCCGAGCAACTAAACAAACTAGACAAGTTTCCCCGCAGGTACATCCTCGTAGGGTAAAGCCTGATCCTCGATGGCGACCCCATAATAAGAATCACATAGCAACTCCTCATCGGTAGGTATACCTACATGGTTATCCTGTCAGGACGGGAGCAAGTATTGATTCTACAAACTAAATATACGGAGCATGAAACAGAGATGTAATAACAGAAAATCATGGCATATCATAATCTATCATATCAAGGATACATTTATCGTGGCGACAAATGTACATGTAATATTTAAAACTGGAACAGGCACGTAATCGTCAGTAGGTATAAAATGTACCGGTGTACAAGTCTAGAAGTAATAAAATATACGTATATACAAGTGTACAAGCATAGGTGTACATACGTACAGAAATGTGGGATAATGGCCTACGACATGGTATGCATATAAAATGCGACCTTGCTCGGTACATATGTACGTGAGAAGGGGACATGATCACGTACTCAACTATCAGTTTCCCCATAATCCAAGTTTTAACATGTGAGAGATACAAGGATAGCTTAAAACATGTGAAAGATACTAGGAGTAGTATAAAATAGGTGAGGTTATGACTTGCAGTTTAAGAAACAATATTTTAATATGATTCATTCACAATTATTATCACATGCAGTAAATAAAGTTTGTAGGAGTACTTGTCTTGTGCAAAGCAAGGATTTGTATACGAAGCTATAGATATCCGGTGTCCCGTCACTGTAAAAAGGATGTACAAACTTAGTTTTTATACTAAGCTAAATACTAGGACACTTGTGGTGTGACACGACTTTCTAACTAGATACCTTGCCAAGTGATGACTTTAGCATTGGAGACCAATGTGGGGTGACACAATACCTAAACCAACTTCCTAGGGTCTCAATACTAAGGTAGGGTAAGGTCCCAACACTAAAATATCCAAAAATCACACATAACTTTACAAGACACAATTATTTAATTATTAAATCATATTGTCCACTATGTTCCAAAAATTATTAAGATAGTCAAAATGCTCCAATATATAAGAAGTAAAGTACCAAAATGATCCTTGTTAATTATATAAATTTATACTAATTTTTCTAGCATTTATAAACCATTATAGATATTTATTAAAAATCAGTAAACATAAGTACCTTGAAAATGAGTTATGTTTTCCTACTTTTATAAAATGTCAAATGTACTAATTATATCCTGGAAAATTATATTAAATTAACTAAATTAAAATAGTATTTAAATGCATTTTTTTCCAGATCTTTACAGCATTAAATTACATATAACAATTCAAATACTGCAAGTTACAATTTTTGGAAAATAAATAAATAACTATTTAATATTTTATCCACGTATACGAAATTGAACCGGAGTCCAGATACGGGACCCAAAGCCATGAATCAAGTCCGATATGACTCGTACAGGCCTTAAATGTATTTAGACTCATTTAAGTCCATAGAACCCACGCTAGGTCTGGACTCAAATGGCCATAATCAATCAGAATATATAAAAATATGAATTTTAAATATATAGACATATAAATATTAAAATATTATAAAAATATATTTTAATGTAGTGAAATATACTAGCCATAAAATTAAATAATAAAATAACATGTAAATTTACACATAATAAAATATAGCACAAAATCATATACATACATAGAAGTACATATATATATACATAATAATAACATATATAATAATAACATATATATATATATATATATATATATATATATATATATATATATATATATAACAATTTATATATATATATTTAAACATTATATATTATATATATATAATATATATATATATATATATATATATATATATATATTTATATATATATATATATATATATATATATATATATTATATATATATATATATATAAAAAAAAATATATATATATATATATATAATATAAATTGTTTATATATATATATATATTATATATATATATAATATATATATATATATAATATATATATATATATATATATATATATATATATATATATATATATATAACAGTAGTGAAAACGAGACGCACCCACGTTCTGATACCAGTCTTCCGTGTCCAATGCCACAAACGCACTCTACGACACGAGGCGACACGGGTATGTGAAAAACGAGACACAGAGTTGAAGGTGAGGTGAAATGACACGTACGTGTCCGGTGATGATTGGCGTTGGAGGAGACGTCGTGGCTGCTGAAAAAGTTGGAACCACGTTCGTCTCGTCTAGGCGAATGGTTCGGCGATGGTCGGAGCGGCTGACGATGGTTGGGGCGGCGCCTAGGATAGATTTAGGGTTCCAACGATCGTCGGGGAAGAAAAGCTTAGGGCGGAGGCTGTGGGGGTCGGGGAGAAGAATAGGGTTAGGGTTTCGATCGATGACCTATTTATAGTGTGGATTCGAGTTTCGATTAGGGTTTCTGGCCGAATTTTTAGGAATTAGGGTTAGGGTTTCGGCGATAGTGGTCGAAAAGTAGACAAAGACGAAGGCGGTGGTCAGTGAGATTTGCAGAAACCTACCCCCTATGATTTGTAAATTACGCAAAACCCCTACCTCCTTAGGTAAGTGCAATTTCTAGATTTGCAATTAGCCCTTGCTGTTGTTCTGTGCAAATTCAATTTGCACAGAGAAAATAAATATTGCAAACCAACTTAAAAACAATTTAATAAATTACAAACTGCATAAAAATAATTTAATAATTGCAAATAATATTTAAGGTTTAAAAACTTTAAAAATCATTTAAAATTACTAGAAAATTCCTAAAATTATAATAAATTATTTAAGTCTAAAATAATCATTTGTAATTTTTAAAACCCTAATTTAAAAAGTAACAAATTCAGGGGCTTACATCGCGGAGTACCGTTTGAGGAACTACCTTGTGCACAAGTTGTCCATGATCATGCAAGTATATGCAACTTATCTATGAAGAAAACATATATTGTATGATAAGGAAAACTAAGTCATCAGCCACCCTCCTTCGTATTGCCACCTTACCTTGAGCTGAGCTCACAAATACTAACTGCCCAATCTAGGGACTTAGTGTAATCAATTCTACATCGGTGATAGGATAATAGAATGTTGATTACTCTCTTCCTACATCTTGATACCATATATTCACGGTAATAATTCAAGCATTCTCACTGACAGTTCTTGGGACTTAGCATTGTTTTACCATCTATTCATCAAGTTAAGGCTCGATACACTCATCACCCAAGTATTTAAGACTTTTCCTTCACCTGTGTATTTCATAGTATAACACGCAAAGCACTAATTCATGAAATGATACGCAATAGCTTTCGGATCATGTGATTAATTATCTGTTATTATCTTTCTGGATTTTGCAAGATATCACTTAGCAACTCAACACGAAGTCATAGCATACAATTCCTGCCATGATCATTTAGCAACTCAACCTACTCACATTATGAGACGATTCTTGCCTTGATTGCATAGCTTCTGAGCGATCTTCGCATATCCCAAGTCCAACAAGGCTTATCGAACCAACCAGCCATCTAAGGCTTCTTGCGGGTCAGAGCACTACACTTTGTCCCGTAAGTTCATATATATATATGTATATATATATATAGATATATATATATATATATATATATATGCCATATTGTTTTCTGACTTGGAGTGCAAAAAACTTGTCACACACTCGGGCAATAGCTTGCTTCTGGCTCCTGTGTCTATAGAGGAAGTGGATGCGGTTGTTAAAAATGTTGATCCTAACAATCTCATGGCCCGGATGGATTCATTAGCAAATTATAATGTTTATTGGGAGGAGATACGAGGTTGAGTGTTGAGGTCGTCATAGACTTTTTCCTGAATGCCAGGTTGCTACGGGAGATGAATCACACATTATCACCTTAGTGCTGAACAAAGAGGGGGTCGTAGACTTGGCTGACTTTGTCCTATTTCTTGTTGTAATTTTATCTATAAATCGATTATGCATCTCATGTGTATACGCATGAAATCGATCATGTAAGGCCTAATCTTTCTTAATCATGCAACTTTTATTAAGGGGCATAGCTAGCATTGCGGAGAATAGCTTGTTGGTGCACGAAATGGTACGGGGCTTCAACAAGTATGGTGGAAACAAAGTATGTATCAAGTTGGATCTTTGCAGGCATATGACATGGTCAATAGAGATTTTGTGTGCCATATTATGTTGGCTAGAGGTTTTGATAAACGCTGGTTGATAGGTTCGAGAGTGCATCTCTACTGCTTGATTCTCTGTGCTGATTAAGGGGCAACTGTATGGGTTCTTCCGAAGTAGGCCTTCGTCAGGGGATCCACTTTCCTCGCATTTATTAGCTCTAGTTATGGAGTACTCCTCTCATTAGATGGATATGGTAGTACACAGAGGAGCTATTCAACCTCTTTTTAAGCAGGTACATCCCCGTGTGTCACATTTGATATATGCAGATGGTTTATTGATATTTCTGGTAATGGGGGGTCTTGTGGCTGTATCGGAGAGGGATGCAGTATTGGGAGTTGTCCGAGGTGAGCTACCGGTGAAAATCTTGGTATTCCTTTGTCTACCAACAATGCTAAAGACATTGACTTCCAAAGCTTGGTGGAGTACACTCGTCTTAGAGTAGTGGGCTGGCAGGCAGCGAGTCCATTCTTTGGTGGTCTAATAGAGCTGGGAAGATCTGTTATTCAAGCAATTGTATTGTTGTGGTTATAATCTATTATCCTTCTGGCTACTATTCCGTATGCTGAAAGATATGCGCTAATTTTATATGGAGGGGGCATTCATGCCATCGCATGGGAGACATTGTGTCGACCTTGAGAAAGGGGGAGTGGGGCTTTGCTCTATTCAACACTGAGAACTATTGTAGGCAGACACTTACGTGGAAGTTCTAGAGCAGGGGTTCACTTTGGGCGGATTGGATGAAGCATCGCTACATCAAAGGTCCAAACTTCTATATGCATAGTATAATAATAGTGATTCAGCTTCATTTAAGCAAATTTTGCTTTATAAGAGGCGGGCTTAGCAGTTTTTTTACTTGATGGATGTTTGATGGTGCGAATACCGACTTGTAGATGGATCCTTGGATCAACCACCAAAGTTTGCTTGAAAAGAGTGGGGGTTATCTAGACGGGTTGGCATTAGGGGTTCCAGCGTCAGGTCCCTGATCCGCGGAGGGGAAGGGTGCTGGCGGTGGACCAGTATCATTATGAATTTGAATTTGCCATCGAGATATTGGTCACCCTATTGATCGGAGTCTAGACAGAGATATAAACTACTAATTATCGCGTGTTTGTATTCAAGAATGCATACAATCGAGTACGTTAGGTCACGAGAAGATGGCTCATGGGGACATTATATGGATGGTGGGAATTGCGAAGAAGACGCAACTATGTATGTAAAAAATCTAAAAGGCCGACTTCTCACGGGAGAGAGAGAGTAACAAAATTTGGTATTCATTCAGATGACTCGCATAGCGTGTTCTGCAGACAAGCTAACCAAACGCAGGCACATCTGTTCCTTAACTGTAACATGATATGGGATATTTAGAAGAGACAGGGGGACCAACTGCAACTTTAGACCAAAAATGTTTGGGATATATAGGCGGTGATTCAAGACATCCGGTCAATTAGGAGAAGGGGCATCGTGGTTTAGAGAGGCTTGTACTAGACTCTCGTCAGCAGTGTGGCACATATGGAAGAGCGTAATAACCGTATATTCGAGGGACGCATGTACAACTTCTAATGTGATAACTCAAAATATTTATTTTGATGTAATTGGGATGGGAGTAGTTGTGGTGTCTACCTGAAGGTAGTAGAGTTGTAACATTATTTTTATAATACATATATATTTATTAGAATACATATATTATATATATATATATAATACAATATATTTATTAGAATACAATATATATTTGTTAGAATACATATATATTTATTATATATATATATATAAATATATAGATATATATATATAATCGATAATTTTACTAAAACCAAAAAGAGTGACAGATACATCTGACTGTGCCGGGCAAGGCACTACACTACCATAACAAAACCCTCGATTCTGAAACCTAACTCTAACTATCAAGCTGGTTTTAGAGGCGAACCGAAGAGCATGATCTGCTGCGGAATAATCGACGGGGGTTTTAACCTTCCTAAATTCTCTAACTTTGGTGTGACTCCTGACCTCGGAGGCCTGATGATGGCCCCGCCTAATCCTTCCCTTTCTGCGCATCTTGAAACTGCGAGGCCGAAGTTCCTGACTTTCCGTTAACACTCTCCTATCGACGACGCCCACCAGGCCTATCCATCTTTGTTATAGGATACCCGAAGCATCCATCGGGTTGATACAACTTGCTCACCCGAGTCTGTACCTGAAGCCCCGATGACCACACTAACATGAGTCTGCTATACCTCGAGCGTGCTAAACCCTAGTATAGGCTCTGTGATGGCCGACTCCTACTTGAGAAGGTGGAACTGGGCGAAGGGGGGTTAGAGGAGGAGTTCGGGGTGGAGGGGGTGGATTGGTTTTATAAGGAGTTAGATGAGAGAGCGAGAGGATTGGAGGGAGGAGCATAGTGGGAGACCGGGCATTCCAAGATTGGAGGTCGAAAAAACTGGTGGTAGGAGGTTGGGATCAAAACTCGCCACTTGGGCAGGAATAGATGGGATGTGGGGGTGGCCCTGGGCAGAAAGGGGGCAGAGGGGGGGCAAAGAGATTAGTCAGAGTGGCAAGGTAGTCTGTCGGAGGAGCAGAGTAGAGTCGAGGTGGACATAAGGAGGAGTGCAGGAGATCAGTTGGGGTCATGTAACGCCCTACTCCCCAAAATACTTAGGACCGAGTACGTAGACATGCCAACTCACCCATATACGAGAATACTCCAATATGGAATCTTCAATACATACATAAGCTGTAAATATAAAATAAGTTATAGGCCGAATATAATCATCTAATCTTACACAGCTCAACCAGAAGATAATAAGTTCCAAATAATAAATGAGTGTATCAAAGAGATAGCCGGGGTGACATACCCACTCCAACAGCTATGAAAATAGTCTCAAATGATCGAATTCCAACCTCCACAAAAGAAAAGAAAAGAAAATAAAAAATGTAAAGATGTTCACTAAATGTCTCAATGAATAGATAACACTAAAATCAGCAAGAGATACCGCGTGATTGATGTATGATGATCCAGTACCACCGCTCCGTATTCCTGCGGAAAATTGTCTAACCCTGGAGAGATACCAAGTCCTCAGAGGATGTAACAAGATTCAAAAAATACCATTCATAACTTAATATTATAGATAGTAAAAGGGGATGCATGTAAGGATGCCTACCAGTTCCACAGTAAAATGCAGTTAAGAACAAACCTTTAACGCCTGGGCACTCTAGCTAGACTTGGTATGGTCCCCCAGGATACCAGGGACCTCAAAGCATAACATTCATCGAATGTCAGAGGCCAGCAGGATCAGGAATAGAAAAGTTCATTCGTGAACCCATACATTAAGGAACTGTCATTCCCATCAATGCCTAGTAGGTCATATCTATGTCCCATAGGAACCTATAGTACTGCCAAGCCCCTAGCATGCAATTCTATTGGCAGTTACTCCTAACCGTGCACGCCTGATACGTTATCGTGACCAGCCGACTACGCAGTACGTGTCCTACATGTGACTCATACTCATGATGATCATGTGCCAAGGCCGTATTAGCTATACCAATACCTCATCATAACTGGGTTGGTCATAGGCTAAGTCAATACAAGAGAACAAAACTTAAGCAGTAAACGGCCGATGAAGTTGCTTGCACCAAGTGGACTTGACGCCAGTGATATAATACTAACAATAGATAAGTAATGCTGAATATAAATAAAAATAAGAAAGTAAATAAGAGTAAGGTGGCAAGGTATCTTCCTGGCAGTGTAGAAATGGCAATCCAACAATCAAGTACGTCGGCAGTGAAATCTCAAAATCCACGAACGGCTCCGTATGCTGAAACAAACATCAAGAACTTTCTTAGTTAAAAGATACACCTAGAAATGCATGCCAAAGTTTAATTCAGGAACAGGGGTAAAATCATAATTTCGGGTCAAAACGATGTCCGCCATTGGACCCCATTTTATACCAAAATGCGTGCCAATGTCTATAATCTCTAAAGTCATCAACTACATGTCCACAAGTTCGTTTAAGGATCAAGCCCACCGTATGTCCAAAGTGGATTCGGACGGCCGTGTACAATTTTGCCCATAGGATCGGTCGCGGGCCAGCCAAAAGAGTTCCGGTCAACCTCTCAGAATAAGACCAAAATGGCACACAGGACCAGAATTTGATACGGTTCTGTTGGCCAAGTTTCGTCTCAATACGACAAACGTACATGAATTATATCCAAGTTTGCAAAAGGTCGATACGGGGTATCTCGATGGATACGCACTGATTTTGTCGCGCACGTGCAACGAAATCGAGTTCCGTCAGTTCCTGTACTCGACAATATCGATACGCACCTTTTGATGCATATATGTGCGACCCTGTCGTCCGATTTGTCGGGGCATACGCCGTATCGGACACATTTATAAAATTTTCACAGTTTTAAAGGCAGTTTTTTCTCCCAACATTGACAGCGAATAACTTCATACTAATAATCGAAATGCAGATCTAACAGGTGTTTTTATTCTTGGTTATGTTTTCTTCGATGATTTAACTACCTTATTGAAAACCTTAATATGCAGACCAGAATTTGGCTTCCCAGTTGAGGGTTTGGAAGCCTTAAAATTATTTTACGAACATATTTTCCCCCTTCGTGTCGAGTTTCTGCTCAAACGAGTAAGGTTTACTTGAATCCCTTTGAAGGGATTCAAAGAGGGTCACATGGTTTTCTAGATCATTTTACAGAAACAAAAATGATTTATCACGGGCAAGATATTAGAGGGGAAAGTCGGTACTTTGAGTCGACTGTGAGTGCAAAAATAAGTATCTCTGTTTCTTGCTCATCGAATGGTGCTCCGTGGTTCTCGCGATGTGGGCGACGTGTAGGTATTGTGTGGGGCGCCTGGGTGTTGTCGTCAACACTGAAGTCGATGGTTGAGGTCGAGGGATTATTATTTGGGTATGCGTGGGTTTTGAAGGATTAGATGAATACCACAAGTTATATTATGTATCGAGAGTTTAATTCTGATTTCTCTTCGGATTTTGTATTCGATTTGAATGAGGATAGGTTTCAAGCGGATGAGAACTGTTTAGGATTAAGTACAAATATTTGAAAAGATTTGGCAAAGATTTTTAAAGGGTTTTAAATATGATTGTTTTCTCTTCTTCTTTTTTTCCCGTAGAAGCACATCATGTGCTTCAGTTGCTTGTGGGAAAGGGGGGTCTGGATTGAGATGGTGAACAGTGCATTGGCACTGTTCACATAGAGGGGTTTTCCTTTTCTTTTTTTCTATAATACTTATTTATATGCTTATATATATATATATATATATTTATAATATATATATATATATATATATATATATATATATATATATATATATATTATATATATATATATATATGCTTGTATATAAAAAAATATATATGCTTGTATATAAAAGTATATAACATATATATGTTAATCAAAAATTACAAAAATTATAAGATAAAATTTCT
>JANAVB010021399.1:18320513-18367000 GCA_029216955.1 Iris pallida | reverse complement strand
GATTTGCAATTAGCCTTGCTGTGTTCTGTGCAAATTCAATTTGCACAGAGAAAATAAATATTGCAAACCAACTTAAAAACAATTTAATAAATTACAACTGCCATAAAAAAATTTAAATAATTGCAAAATGTATTTTAAGGTTTAAAAACTATTTAAAAATCATTTAAATTACTAGAAATTCCTAAAAAATTATAATAAATTATTTTAAGGCTAAAATAATCATTGTAATTTTTAAAACCCTAATTTAAAAAGTAACAAAATTCAGGGGCTTACATCGCGGAGTACCGTTTGAGGAACTACCTTGTGCACAAGTTGTCCATGATCATGCAAGTATATGCAACTTATCTATGAAGAAAACATATATTGTATTATAAAACTAAGTCATCATCAGCCACCATTCTCCTTCGTATTGCCACCTTACCTTGAGCTGAGCTCACAAATACTAACTGCCCTCTAGGGACTTAGTGTAATCATATTTCTACATCGGATAGGATAATAGAATGTTGATTACTCTCTCCTACATCTTTGATACCATATATTCACGGTAATAATTCAAGCATTCTCACTGACCAGTTCTTGGGACTTAGCATCTGTTTTACCATCTATTCATCAAGTAAGGCTCGATACACTCATCACCCAAGTATTTAAGACTTTTCCTTCACCTGTGTATTTCATAGTATAACACGCAAGCACATAATTCATGAAATGATACGCAATAGCTTCGGATCATGTGATTAATTATCTGTTATTATCTTTCTGGATTTTGCAAGATATCAATTAGCAACTCAACACGAAGTCATAGCATCAACAATCCTGCCATGATCATTTAGCAACTCAACACTACTCACATTATGAGACGATCTTGCCTTGATTGCATAGCCTTCTGAGCGATCCTTCGCATATCCCAAGTCCAACAAGGCTTTATCGAACCAACCAACCAGCCATCTAAGGCTTCTTGCGGGTCAGAGCACTACACTTTGTCCCGTAAGTTCATATATATATATATGTATAGATATATATATATATTATATATATATATAATATATATATATATATGCCATATTGTTTTTGACTTGGAGTGCAAAAAACTTGTCACACACTCGGGCTAGCTGCTTCTGCTTCTGGCTCCTGTGTCTATAGAGGAAGTGGATGCGGTTGTTAAAAATGTTGATCCTAACAAATCTCATGGCCCGGATGGATTCATTAGCAAATATATAATGTTTATTGGGAGGAGATACGAGGTTGAGTGTTGGAGGTCGTCATAGACTTTTTCCTGAATGCCAGGTTGCTACGGGAGATGAATCACACATTATCACCTTAGTGCTGAACAAAGAGGGGGTCGTAGACTTGGCTGACTTTTGTCCTATTTCTTGTTGTAATTTTATCTATAAAATCGATTATGCATCTCATGTGTATACGCATGAAATCGATCATGTAAGGCCTAATCTTTCTTAATCATGCAACTTTTATTAAGGGGGCATAGCTAGCATTGCGGAGAATAGCTTGTTGGTGCACGAAATGGTACGGGGCTTCAACAAGTATGGTGGAAACAAAGTATGTATCAAGTTGGATCTTTGCAGGGCATATGACATGGTCAATAGAGATTTTGTGTGCCATATTATGTTGGCTAGAGGTTTTGATAAACGCTGGGTTGATAGGTTCGAGAGTGCATCTCTACTGCTTGATTCTCTGTGCTGATTAAGGGGCAACTGTATGGGTTCTTCGAAGTAGGCCTTCGTAGGGGATCCACTTTCCTCGCATTTAGTAGCTCTAGTTATGGAGTACTCCTCTCATTAGATGGATATGGTAGTACACAGAGGAGCTATTCAACCTCTTTTTAAGCAGGTACATCCCCGTGTGTCACATTTGATATATGCAGATGGTTTATTGATATTTCTGGTAATGGGGGGTCTTGTGGCTGTATCGGAGAGGGATGCAGTATTGGGAGTTGTCGAGGTGAGCTACCGGTGAAAAATCTTGGTATTCCTTTGTCTACCAACAATGCTAAAGACATTGACTTCCAAAGCTTGGTGGAGTACACTCGTCTTAGAGTAGTGGGCTGGCAGGCAGCGAGTCCATTCTTTGGTGGTCTAATAGAGCTGGAAGATCTTATTCAAGCAATTGTATTGTTGTGGTTATAATCTATTATCCTTCTGGCTACTATTCGTATGCTGAAAGATATGCGCTAATTTTATATGGAGGGGGCATTCAGCCATCGCATGGGAGAATTGTGTCGACCTTGTGAGAAAGGGGGAGTGGGGCTTTGCTCTATTCAAACACTGAGAACTATTGTAGGCAGACACTTACGTGGAAGTTCTAGAGCAGGGGTTCACTTGGGCGGATTGGATGAAGCATCGCTACATCAAAGGTCCAAACTTCTATATGCATAGGTATAATAATAGTGATTCAGCTTCATTAAGCAAATTTTGCTTTATAAGGCGGGCTTAGCAGTTTTTTACTTGATGGATGTTTGATGGTGCGAATACCGACTTGTAGATGGATCCTTGGATCAACCACCAAAGTTTGCTTGAAAAGATGGGGGTTATCTAGACGGGTTGGCATTTAGGGGTTCCAGCGTCAGGTCCCTGATCCGCGGAGGGGAAGGGGGTGCTGGCGGTTGGACCAGTATCATATGAATTTGAATTTGCCATCGAGATATTGGTCACCCTATTGATCGGAGTCTAGACAGAGATATAAACTACTAATTATCGCGGTTTTGTATTCAAGAATGCATACAATCGAGTACTTAGGTCACGAGAAGATGGCTCATGGGGACATTATATGGATGGTGGAATTGCGAAGAAGACGCAACTATGTATGTAAAAATCTAAAAGGCCGACTTCTCACGGGAGAGAGAGAGTAACAAAATTTGGTATTCATTCAGATGACTCGCATAGCGTGTTCTGCAGACAAGCTAACCAAACGCAGGCACATCTGTTCCTTAACTGTAACATGATATGGGATATTTAGAAGAGACAGGGGGACCAACTGCAACTTTAGACCAAAAAATGTTTGGGATATATAGGCGGTGATTCAAGACATCCGGTCAATTAGGAGAAAGGGGCATCGTGGTTTAGAGAGGCTTGTACTAGACTCTCGTCAGCAGTGTGGCACATATGGAAGGAGCGTAATAACCGTATATTCGAGGGACGCATGTACAACTTCTAATGTGATAACTCAAAATATTTATTTTGATGTAATTGGGATGGGGTAGTTGTGGTGTCTACCTGAAGGTAGTAGAGTTGTAACATTATTTATTAGAATACAATATATATTTATTAGAATACATATATATATATAATATATATAATACAATATATTTATTAGAATACAATATATATTTGTTAGAATACATATATATTTATTATATATATATAATAATATATATATATATATATAATCGATAATTTTACTAAAAAAACAAAAAGAGTGACAGATACATCTGACTGTGCCGGGCAAGGCACTACACTACACATAACAAAACCCTCGATTCTGAAACCTAACTCTAACTATCAAGCCTTGGTTTTAGAGGCGAAACCGAAGATGCATGATCTGCTGCGGAAAATCGACGGGGGTTCTTAACCTTCCTAAAATTCTCTAACTTTTGGTGTGACTCCTGACCTCGGAGGCCTGATGATGGCCCCATAATCCGTTCCCTTTCTGCGCATCTTGAAACTGCGAGGCCGAAGTTCCTGACTTTCCGTTAACACTCTCACTATCGACGCCACCAGGCCTATCCATCTTTGTTATAGGATACCCGAAGCATCCATCGGGGTTGATACAAACTTGCTCACCCGAGTCTGTACCTGAAGCCCCGATGACCACACTAACATGAGTCTGCTATACCTGAGCGTGCTAAACCCTAGTAGTAGGCTCTGTGATGGCCGACTCCCTACTTGAGGAAGGTGGAACTGGGCGAAGGAGGGGTTAGAGGAGGAGTTCGGGGTGGAGGGGGGATGGATTGGTTTTATAAGGAGGTTAGATGAGAGGAGCGAGAGGATCTGGAGGGAGGGCATAGTGGGAGACCGGGGCATTCCAAGATTGGAGGTCGAAAAAACTGGTGGTAGGAGGTTGGGATCAAAACTCGCCACTTGGGCAGGAATAGAGATGGGATGTGGGGGTGGCCCTGGGCAGAGAAGGGGGGCAGAGGAGGGGGGCAGAAGAGATTAGTCAGAGTGGGCAAGGGGTCTGTCGGAGGGGAGCAGAGTAGAGTCGAGGTGGAATAAGGAGGAGTGCAGGAGATCAGTTGGGGTCATGTAACGCCCTACTCCCAAAATACTTAGGACCGAGTACGTAGACATGCCAACTACACATATACGAATACTCCAATATATGGAATCTTCATATACATACATAAGCTGTAAATATAAAATAATTATAGGCCAGAATATCATCTAATCTTATCACAGCTCAACACAGAAGATAATAAAGTCCAAATAATAAATGAGTGTATCAAAGAGATAGCCGGGGGACATACCACTCCAAACAGCTATGAAAATAGTCTCAAATGATCGAATTCCAACCTCCACAAATAGAAAGAAAAGAGAAATAAGAAAATGTAAAAGATGTTCACTAAATGTCTCAATGAATAGATAAACTAAAAATCAGCAAGAGATACCTCGTCATTGATGTATGATGGATCCAGTACCGCTCCGTATTCCTGCGGAAAATTGTCTAACCCTGGAGAGATAACCAAGTCCTCAGAGGGATGTAACAAGATTCAAGAAAATACCATGTCATATAAACTGTAATATATAGAGAGTAAAAGGGGATGCATGTAATAGGATGCCTACCAGTTCCACAGTAAAAATGCAGTTAAGAACAAACCTTTAACGCCTGGGCACTCTAGCTATAGGAACTTGGTATGGTCCCACCAGGATACCAGGGACCTCAAAGCACATTCATCGAATGTCAGAGGCCAGCAGGATCAGGAATAGAAAAGTGCATTCGTGACCCATACATTAAGGAACTGTCATTCCCATCCAATGCCTAGTAGGGTCATCTATGTCCCATAGGAACCTATAGTAACTGCCAAGCCCACTAGCATGCAATTCTATTGCAGTTACTCCTAACCGTGCACGCCTGATACGTATCGGTGACCAGCCGACTACGCGAGTACGTGTCCTACATGTGACTCATAACTCATGATGATCATGTGCCAAGGCCGTATTAGCTATACCAATACCTCATCATAACTGGGTGGTCACTAGGCTAAGTCAATACAAGAGAACAAAACTTAAAGCAGTAAAACGGCCGATGAAGTTGCTTGCACCCAAGTGTGACTTGGACGCACAGTGATATAATACTAACAATAGATAAGTAATGCTGAATATAAATAACTAAAAATAAGAATAAGTAAATCATAGAGTAAGGTGGCAAGGTATCTTGCCTGGCAGTGTAGAAATGGCAATCCAACAATCAAGTACGTCGGCAGTGAAATCTCAAAATCCACGAACGGCTCCGTATGCTGAAACAAACATCAAGAACTTTCTTAGTGTAAAAGATACACCTAGAAAATGCATGTCCAAAAGTTTAATTCAGGAACAGGGGTAAAATCATAATTTCGGGTCAAAACGATGTCCGCCATTGGACCCATTTTATACCAAAATGCGTGCCAATGTCTATAATCTCTAAAGTCATCAAACTACATGTCCACAAGTTCGGTTTAA
Source organism: Iris pallida (assembly GCA_029216955.1). Taxonomy (NCBI): domain Eukaryota; kingdom Viridiplantae; phylum Streptophyta; class Magnoliopsida; order Asparagales; family Iridaceae; genus Iris; species Iris pallida. Next base: position 18,361,331 of record JANAVB010021399.1, on the reverse strand, counting down.
GGATACAAGCCCAACCGTATGTCCAAAGTTGGATTCGGACGGGCCGTGTACAATTTTGCCCATAGGATCGGGTCGCGGGCCAGCCAAAAAGATGTTCCGGTCAACCTTCTCAGAATAAGACCAAAATTGGCACACAGGACCAGAATTTTGATACGGTTCTGTTGGCACAAGTTTCGTCTCAATACGACAAACGTACATGAAATTATATCCAAGTTTGCAAAAGGTCGATACGGGGGTATCTCGATGGATACGCACTGATTTTGTCGCGCACGTGCAACGAAATCGAGTTCCGTCAGTTCCTGTACCTCGACAATATCGATACGCACCTTTTGATGCATATAATGTGCGACCCTGTCGTCCGATTTGTCGGGGCATACGCCGTATCGGACACATTTATAAAATTTTCACAGTTTTAAAGGCAGTTTTTCTCCCAACATTGACAGCGAATAACTTCATACATAATAATCGAAATGCAGATCTAACAGGTGTATTTATTCTTGGTTATGTTTTCTTCGATGATTTTAACTACCTTATTGAAAACCTTAATATGCAGACCAGAATTTGGCTTCCAAGTTGAGGGTTTGGACAGCCTTAAAATTATTTTTACGAACATATTTTCCCCAACTTCGTGTCGAGTTTCTGCTCAAACGAGTAAGGTTTACTTGAATCCCTTTGAAGGGATTCAAAGAGGGTCACATAGGGTTTCTAGATCATTTTACAGAAACAAAAATGATTTATCACGGGCAGAGATATTAGAGGGGAAAGTCGGTACTTTGAGTCGACTGTGAGTGCAAAAATAGAGTAATCTCTGTTTCTTGCTCAGTCGAATGGTGCTCCGGTGGTTCTTCGATGAGTGGGCGACCGTGTAGGTATTGTGGTGGGGCGCCTGGGTGTTGTCGTCACACTGAAGTCGATGGTTGAGGTCGAGGATGAGTTATTTGGGTATGCGTGGGTTTTGAAGGATTAGATGAATACCACAAGTTATATTATGTATCGAGAGTTTAATTCTGATTTCTCTTCGGATTTTTGTATTCGATTTGAATGAGGATAGGTTTCAAGCGGATGAGAATCTGTTTAGGATTAAGTACAAAATATTTGAAAAGATTTGGCAAGATTTTTAAAGGGTTTTAAATATGATTGTTTTCTTCTTCTTCTTTTTTTCCCGTAGAAGCACATCATGTGCTTCAGTTGCTTGTGGGAAAGGGGGGTCTGGATTGAGATGGTGAACAGTGCATTGGCACTGTTCACATAGAGGGGTTTTCTTTTCTTTTTTTCTATAATACTTATTTATATGCTTATATATATATATATATATATATTTTATATATATATATATATATATATATATATATATATATATATATATATATATATATATATATATATATATATATATATGCTTGTATATAAAAAAATATATATGCTTGTATATAAAAGTATATATAAACATATATATATGTATATCAAAAAATTACAAAAATTATATATAAAATTTCTAAAACTATATATACTTTAATAGTGTATTACCACCAAATCCTTATAAGCAATACATCCTATATATATATAATTTTGTATATATACCCTATATCCCTCCTACTATATACTCCCCTATATATAAAGTTTTCTTATATAAAAAAAATAAACTATAAATCTAAAATAATTTAAATAAATTCATAAAAAGAAATAGGGGGATTACATCATACGCAACTTAAAGAAATTTTGTCCTCAAAATTAAAACTAACGTCGAAGGGGATGCAATGTAATACGAAATTAAAGGGGCTAACAAGCAAGACGTACCTTGGTTTTTGAACAAATACGGATAACGATTTCGAATGTCGTCCTTGCATTCCCAAGTAGACTCGCCTGGCGAGTGATACTTCCATGCCACGTGAACCAATGGTACAGATTGATTCCGCAACACCTTCACTCGGCGATCAAGGATACCTACTGGTTGCTCTTGGTACGACAGGCTCAGACCAACCGTAATCTCGGAGTGATCTAGCACGTGACTATTGTCTGCTACATATTGCCTCAGCTGCAACACCTGAAATATGTTATGTACTTCCTCTAGTGACGGTGGCAACGCCAATATATAGGCAACTTCTCCAACACGTTCCAAGACATCGAAACGGCCGATGTATCTGGGACTCAACTTTCCATGTCCTCCGAATTGAATCGTGCCTCTAGTGGAGGATATCTTCAAGAAAACATGGTCGCCTTCCTTGAACTCTAAGGGTCGACGACGGTTATCTGCCCATTGCTTTTGTCGATCCTGTGCTTCTCGCAGGTGTAGTACCCCATCCCGCAAAGTCAATCGGAGGAATCGAAATGCCGACGGCGTTCGGACTTAGCCTTACAACGGCTACTCAAAGACATTGCTCTGTCAAGCGACCGCTCGCTCAGGTAGGGTAGTTTCGGTGAACTCGCCTCATCTTTGCCTTCATATAATAAATCGCATGTTTTCAACTTGCACAAGTAGGCTTGATAATAAAAGAGACGAATCCACATAGCTAAAGGGAATAATCCCGACGGGTCGAATTGAGTTAGAATATGGAAAGGTCCAACGGTCGGCTTAGAGTTGGTGCATGGTGTGCTTTGAAAATGATACTCGGTCCTTCGTCCTGTGGCTTGGGAGAAGGAATATTGGTCTTCGACACAAAACTGTGAACTTGCCTAAGTGATAGGCGTCGCCCGCATAAATGCTCGATAAAGCATGCACGCTTCCTCAACGCAAGGCTTGGCATAGCCTTTGCTCGTCTCTCGGGTTAAGTTGTAGGCTTGAGTAAGTTAGGCAAAGTTATGCCGGTCGACCTAAGTCATTCCGAGTGCTGTCCCGTTCATTCTGCGGTTGTCAAGTTAAATAGTCCCACGATCACAAGGCACGTCGACTTGGGCATGAGTGTTACGTAGCGCACGATTGGCTTAAGGCACGATACACGAACTTAGCGTTAAGGCATGAACCACGGTCGACTTAGCGTGTTTTGGAGAAAGGACCATCGAATAGGCATTCCTGAGTTGAATGAAATGATACGGTAACATGGAAAGAATGCTCGCGACCGTAGGTCGTCGAGGGGTCTCAAATGATGAAGTCTGGAATGTGGAACTCAAAAGATAGTAAAACAATGAAAGTAAAGACAATGAAACGATCCTGAAATGAGGAAGTGGGTCGAGTCTGCATGGTCATTGGACAACTTGTGTACCGATGCACAAGGATTTGATTTTGTTCCTCAGACGGTTGCCGCGGCCACGGGACCGATCTGGCCTAGGAGGAACCACGGGCCTAAGGGACCCTTGGATGTTGTACGACCTGACCCAAGGGGTGCACCGTAGGGCGGGTATTAGGGGAAATTCGATGAGATCGTGCCTCGTTGTATACGAACGTACCCTAATATTCCAATGGAGATCCAAGATAGCTTGTCGTGCTAGTGACCAAGTTCATATAGATATCGGCATGACGACGGCCATCCGCGAGTGTGCCTTTAGATTTAGTCGAATATTGAGTGCGCCATATCAAGGAGTCAAGTTGAAGGTGTGTGTACAAGTTAAAAACACAATGTTGGGCCTAAGATTTGGTTTCAACGTAGGCGTCGTGCTTCGGCACGAGTCGTGGCGTCGAGTCTTAAGATGTTGGCATAGAGTTGCACAAGTTTGATTGAGTTGTCGCGGGTTTAAGTAAGGAATCGCCGCAAGGCAAGTTGGTTGAGTGACACTAAGTTCATAAGTCTCGATTGGGTCAATTGGTGATCAAAGTAGCAAGGGCCGCTAGGCGGCAAGGGCCGCGAGGCGACAATATGGTTAAGTCTTACTGAATTACGAGGCACGGCCTCAGCAAGGGTTTGTAGCACAGTCACACGGAAATAAAGCCTCATCGCGTAGTTGCGTCCCTGATTTTGGCCGAAAGGAAAGCACGACTTGATAGGCTAACGTTGTTGGCACGAAAAGGGGGTCTAGAGGTAAAGTATGAGTTAACATTGTGGTACAAGCACGGGATGGTCCTCAGACACAAATATGCCAAGGCGTTCGTAGTCTTAAAACTGATCCTAAGGCAAGACTAGAAAGATAATAGAAAGGGATTTAAGCTGCACAAAGTAAATGAACGTGTAGGTTTTGTATGGGTGGGCGAGGAGCTCACTCCACCAGTACAGTTGAGTACTGACGCCCACACAGTATTACATGTGCAGGTGCAGGTAGAAGCTCGTGGCGTGGAGCTCGCTTGGATGCGTCGAGGCACGGAGTTCCTTGGCGATTCGAAGCATGCGGCCGCATAGATTAAAGACTTATACGGGACATAATGTATGGACGTCGCCTTCCGAAGCTTCCGCTGGTTCAGAGACTTGTATTAACAGATGAAAGAGAGCAGAATGAACTTGTAATGTGAGATGAGTGAGCTTGAGAGACTTGTAATCTTGGCCTTGCGCCCTAATGTAACCGTTGTTTTCAATATCAATAAAAGAGTGTTTTGCAATGACTTGTATTTTGTTCTAAATTCTGCTGCTATTATTCAATGTCTCTGCTTGGGACTTCTGTACGACGACCCCGTCGCAGTCGCTGAAATCGGCCGTTATGGAACCCGCCTTGCACGAGCGCAATCTAGGCTCGTGCGGTATCACTCCTTAGCGAGGATGATCGCTCCTACGGGAGCGGGGCGTGACATAATGGTATCAGAGCACGGCTTTACGTTCTTGGACTTCAAGTTGGTTCTCTCAGTTTTGAAAGCTCGTTGTTGTTAAAGAAAAGGTACGCTTCTCTCAAATTGTCCCTCGGCATGTCCATACAATAAGTCTAAATATTTTCGAAAGCTCGTACAAGCGTTCAGTCGAACGCATCGGTAGGCCTTTGTGCCGAACGGTGTCAAACTTGACTTGATAGAAAATGAGTGCTAGAGTTAGCAAGTCGCGTGCGTGCCTAACGAGTCCTACGTCGACATTAACAAATTGAGCGTGCAAACTCGGAATATAGTCCATACGAGATGGTTATGCACACGGCCTTTTAGCTAAGTTGTGCCGTGTGTCGCGTACCTCGACCTTTTGGTGGAAACGAGTCACGAGCAATATCAAGTGTTGCTCGGTCAGGAACAAAGCTATACTTAGAGCATCTATCACTAGGGACGCTATCGAGTTAACGCTTAGGCGTACACGGATGATTGACTTAGATTTTGAGGAATAGTGCGAACGACTTAGTACATCGAAGCGACGTGAGCGATTACGCTAGAGATTCATCGAACGAATTCGAAGGATGTCTTAGCGCATGATGCGAACATGATTGAGGACTGGATCAGATGGCTCAAATCCGAGTGGTGTATGGTTTGTCTTGGAAAATTGTTCGAGCGAAGATTAAGGATTAGAAATGACAACGAGTACGTCGGCAAGGCGATGCGATCGCGCAAAGCCTTAGAACGCGACACGCTTAGTTGGTCGTGACTTAGAATGTCCCGAATGAGAAGTCGTTCCGGCAATTTGTCAATGGGAAATGCGAATTAGAAAATGATTCGAAACGATGAATAAAAGTGAATGTCTTGATTGAGGAAAACATAGAGGATCGTGCTTACGATTTTGGATTGCATCAAATGAAATGTGACTTGAGTTTTGGACAATGATCTTGAATATCAAAGAGACTTTGGAATATCCAGTTCGGACAATAGCATCAGTCGCACGACTCAAAATTGGTTGCAAAGGAAGATCGTCAGGTTACGCATATCGTCGATGGTATTGAGGCGTATCAAAAGATCGATATACAATAACTCAGGGGTACTCTGACTCGGCGAATGACGATCGTGCAAATGTCATTGCTCCGATGGATGCTATACTCGGGATATTGAAATGTGTCGAGAAAAAGATAGACTTGGCTCGAGGATTTCCTAGTTAAACGAATGACGATCGGACTATCGAACTTGGCTTGGATGAAAAATGGAATGTTTGGATTTGCTTCGTCGATAACCACAACATTAACATTCTTGTCTTATACGAGCGCTACTCTAGCCTCGCACATGCATCACGCCGATTAGGGCGATCACTCCGCGTGAGCGCTGGTATGGTGAATCATACAGCAGGGTGGTCGAACTTGCACAGTACGACAATTTGATGCCTCGACTTATGGTTTGTCACGAAGGTAGACTTGAGAATGACTTGGTGTACTTGACGATTAAACTTGAGGATTGAGTAGGTCCAATCCGCGTATCAAAAATGAATTAGTCTAGACTCAAACAAGAGTTACGTCCCGATGAGAATGATTATTCTGCGGGAGCGTTGCATGGTGATTCATGAACCACCGTGGATAATCGGGCTCACGTGAGATTGGGGCGCAACATATTGTCGAGCTAGACGACCTCGTGATCGAATACATGAATTGGTTAGAATTGGTGAAATGAATAGATTCTGCGTAACGAATGTCTCGATGCGAATTAGGTGATCGTGCTCGATGTTTAAAAATTTGAGTGACACGAGCTTGGGTAGAAAACCCCGTACTATCGACTTTGGTTTGACCCTAGGATTGGGGTCAGTATTGGCATTATTGTTGGGGAACTATGATTCCAATCCTGACATTGACTTAGCCTTGAGAATTGGCCTAGCGGTTAGGCGAGATGCCCCGTTTCAAGTGTTATCAATCAAAAGATTGATCTTGATGATCGACATGGATGGATTGAATGACGCAAGAATAGGAAACCCCGCTCACAAGACTCGGCTGACATGTATATATTTCAGGGATGCCTGAGTATGTGCACGATGCGACTCGAGTGAGAATGACGAATTCTCTATCATGCGGCTTGGTTGAGTGCATGTATTTTAGGAACGCTTGGAATGTGTGCATGACCTAGCCAAGTGATACATTGAGTTCAAGCACGACTTGAGGAATGGAAGAGTGTCGAGATCTTGAAATCATGTTAACGGAAAGATTGGATATCATGCGAGCGTGGCTCGGAATTTAAGAAACGCGCAGGCGAAGTGTGTACGATAGTCCCGTGTCTAGGCACGATTATGTCTTGGCCATAGAAATGGTAGGATGGCTTGCCTTCAGGAAACTCTCGAGGACGAGACTTGTTCTGAGTGGTGTATGTTGTAGTGCCCCGTCCCGCAAAGTCAATCGGAGGAATCGAAACGTCGATGGCGTTCGGACTTAGCCTTACAACGGCGACTCGAAGATATTGCTCGGTCAAGCGACCGCTCGCTCAGGTGGGATAGTTTCGGTGAACTCGCCTTATCTTTGCCTTCACATAATAAATTGCATGTTTTCAACTTGCACAAGTAGGCTTGATAATAAAAGAGATGAATCCATATAGCTAGAGGGAATAATCCAGACGGGTCGAATTGAGTTAGAATATGGAAAGGTCCAACGGTCGGCTTAGAGTTGGTGTACGGCGTGCTTTGAAAATGACACTCGGTCCTTCGTCCCGTGGCTTGGGAGAAGGAATGTTGGTCTTCGACACAAAACTGTGAACTTGCCTAAGTCATAGGCGTCACCCGCATAAATGCTCGATAAAAAATGCACGCTTCCTCAACGCAAGGCTTGGCATAGCCTTTGCTCGTCTCTCGGGTTAAGTTGTAGGCTTGAGTAAGTTAGGCAAAGTTATACCGGTCGACCTAAGTCATTCCGAGTGCTGTCCCGTTCATTCTGCGGTTGTCAAGTTAAACAGTCCCACGATCACAAGGCACGTCGACTTGGGCAGGAGTGTCGCGTAGTGCACGATTGGCTTAAGGCACGATACACGGACTTAGCGTTAAGGCATGAACCACGGTCGACTTAGCGAGTTTTGGAGAAAGGATTATCGAATAGGCATTCCTGAGTTGAATGAAATGATACGATAACATGGAAAGAATGCTCGCGACCGTGGGTCGTCGAGGGGTCTCAAATGATGAAGTCTGGAATATGGAACTCAAAAGATAGTAAAACAATGAAAGTAAAGACAATGAAACGGTCCTGAAATGAAGAAGTGGGTCGAGTCTGCATGGTCATTGGACAACTTGTGTACCGGTGCACAAGGATTTGATTTTGTTCCTCAGACGGTTGCCGCGGCCACGGGACCGATCTGGCCTAGGAGGAACCACGGGCCTACGGGACCCTTGGATGGTGTGCGACCTGACCCAAGGGGTGCGCCGTAGGACGGATATTAGGGGAAATTCGGTGAGATCGCGCCTCGTTATATACAAACCTACCCTAATATTCTAATGGAGATCCAAGATAGCTTGTCGTGCTAGTGACCAAGTTCATATAGATGTCGGCATGACGACGGCCATCCGTATTTGTGCCTTTGGATTTAGTCGAGTATTGAGTGCGCCATATCAAGGAGTCGAGTTGAAGGTGTGTATACAAGTTAAAAACACAATATTGGGACTAAGATTTGGTTTCAACGTAGGCGTCGTGCTTCGGCACGAGTCGTGGCATCGAGTCTTAAGATGTCGGCATAGAGTTGCACAAGTTTGATTGAGTCGTCGCGGGTTTAAGTAAGGAATCGCCGCAAGGCAAGTTGGTTGAGTGATACTAAGTTCACAAGTCTCGATTGGGTCAATTGGTGATCAAAGTAGCAAGGGCCGCTAGGCGGCAAGGGCCGCGAGGCGGCAACATGGTTAAGTCTTACTGAATTACGAGGCACGGCCTCGGCAAGGGTTTGTAGCACGGTCACACGGAAATGAAGCCTCATCGCGTAGTTGTGTCCCTGATTTTGGCCGAAAGGCAAGCATGACTTGATAGGCTAACGTTGTTGGCACGAAAAGGGGGTCTAGAGGTAAAGTATGAGTTAACGTTGTGGTACAAGCACGGGATGGTCCTCAGACACAAATATGCCAAGGCGTCCGTAGTCTTAAAACTGATCCAAAGGCAAGACTAGAAAGATAATAGAAAGGGATTTAAGCTGCACAAAGTAAATGAATGTGTAGGTTTTGTATGGGTGGGCGAGGAGCTCACTCTACCAGTACAGTTGAGTACTGACACCCACACAGTGTTTCATGTGCAGGTGCAGATAGAAGCTCGTGGTGCGGAGCTCGCTTGGATGCGTCGAGGCACCGAGCTCCTTGGCGATTCGAAGCGTGCGGCCGCATAGATTAAAGACTTGTACGGGACATAATGTATGGATGTCGCCTTCCGAAGCTTCTGCTGGTTCAGAGAATTGTATTGAGAGATGAGAGAGAGCAGCGTGAACTTGTAATGTGAGATGAGTGAGCTTGAGAGACTTGTAATCTTGGTCTTGCGCGCTAATATAACCGTTGTTTTCAATATCAATAAAAGAGTGTTTTGCAATGACTTGTGTTTTGTTCTAAATTCCGCTACTATTATTCAATGTCTCTGCTTGGGACTTCTGTACGACGACCCCGTCGTAGCCGCTGAAATCGGCCGTTATGGAACCCGCCTTGCACGAGTACAATCTAGGCTCATGCATCATCACGCCATAGCGAGGACGATCGCTCCTACGGGAGCGGGGCGTGACATAATAGTATCAGAGCACGGCTTTACGTCCTTGGACTTCAAGTTGGTTCTCTCAGTTTTGAAAGCTCGTTGTTGTTAAAGAAAAGGTTGCGCTTCTCTCAAATTGTCCCTCGGCATGTCCATACAATAAGTCTAAATATTTTTGAAAGCTCGTACAAGCGTTCAATCAAACGCATCGGTAGGCCTTTGTGCCGAACGGTGTCAAACTTGACTTGATATAAAATGAGTGCTAGAGTTAGCAAGTCGCGTGCGTGCCTAACGTGTCCTACGTCGACATTAATAAATTGAGCATGCAAACTCGGAATATAGTCCATACGGGATGGTTATGCACATGGCCTTTTGGCTAAGTTGTGCCGCGTGTCGCGCACCTCGACCTTTTGGTGCAAACGAGTCGCGAGCAATATCAAGTGTTGCTCGGTCAGGAACAAAGCTATACTTAGAGCGTCTATCACTAGGGACGCTATCGAGTTAACGCTTAGGCGTACACAGATGATTGACTTGGATTTCGAGGAATAGTGCGAACGACTTAGTACGTCGAAGCGACGTGAGCGATTACGCTAGAGATTCATCGAACGAATCCGAAGGATGTCTTAGCACATGATGCGAACGTGATTGAGGACTAGATCGGATGGCTCAAATCCGAGTGGTGTATGGTTTGTCTTGGAAAATTGTTCGAGCGAAGATTAAGGATTAGAAATAACAACGAGTACGTCGGCAAGGCGATGCGATCGCGCAAAGTCTTAGAATGCGTCACGCTTAGTTGGTCGTGACTTAGAATGTCCCGAATGAGAAGTCGTTCCGGCAATTTGTCAATGGACAATGCGAATTAGAAAACGATTCGAAACGATGAATAAAAGTGAATGTCTTGATCGAGGAAACATAGAGGATTGTGCTTAAGATTTCGGATTGCATCAAATGAAATGTGACTTGAGTTTTGGACAATGATCTTGAATATCAAAGAGACTATGGAATATCCAGTTCGGACAATAGCATTAGTCGCACGACTCAAATTGGTTGTAAAGGAAGATCGTCAGGTTACGCATATCGTCGATGGTATTGAGGCGTATCAAAAGATCGATATGCAATAACTCGGGGGTACTCTGACTCGGCGAATGATGATCGTACAAATGTCATTGCTCGGATGGATGCTATACTCGGGATATTGAAATGTGTCGAGGAAAAGATAGACTTGGCTCGAGGATTTTCTAGTTGAACGAATGACGATCGGACTATCGAACTTGGCTTGGATGAAAAATGGAATGTTTGGATTTGCTTCGTCGATAACCATAACGTTAATATTTTTGTCTTATGCGAGCGCTACTCCAGCCTCGCACATGCATCACGCCGATTAGGGCGATCACTCCACGTTAGCGCTGGTATGGTGAATCATACAGCGGGGCGGTCGAACTTGCACGGTGCGACAATTTGATGCCTCGACTTGTGGTTTGTCACGAAGGTAGACTTGAGAATGACTTGGTGTACTTGACGATTAAACTTGAAGATTGAGTAGGTCCAATCCGCATATCAAAAATGAATTAGTCTAGACTCAAACAAGAGTTACGCCCCGATGAGAATGATTATTCCGCGGGAGCGTTGTATGGTGATTCATGAACCACCGTGGATAATCGGACTCACGTAAGATTGGGGCACAACATATTGTCGAGCTAGACGACCTCGTGATCGAATACATGAATTGGTTAGAATTGGTGAAATGAATGGATTCTGTGTAACGAATGTCTCGATGCGAATTAGGTGATCGTGCTCGATGTTTAGAAATTTGAGTGACGCGAGCTTGGGTAGAAAACTCCGTACTATCGACTTTGGTTTGACCCTAGGATTGGGGTCAGTATTAGCATTATTGTTGGGGAACTATGATTCCAATCCTGACATTGACTTAGCCTTGAGAATTGGCCTAGCGGTTAGACGAGACGCCCTGTTTCAAGTGTTAGCAATCAAAAGATTGATCTTGATGATCGACATGGATGGATTGAATGACGCAAGAATAGGAAACCTCGCTCACGAGACTCGGCTGACATGAATATATTTTAGGGACGCCTGAGAATGTGCACGATGCGACTCGAGTGAGAATGACGAATTCTCTATCATGCGGCTTGGTTGAGTGCATGTATTTTAGGAACGCTTGGAATGTGTGCACGACCTAGCCAAGTGATACATTGAGTTCAAGCACGACTTGAGGAATGGAAGAGTGTCGAGATCTTGAAATCATGTTAACGAAAAGATTGGATATCATGCAAGCGTGGCTCGAAATTTAAGAAACGTGCAGGCGAAGTGTGTACGTGTCACGACCCGCACCTACTGTGAGGGTACGAGAGCGTAACAATGTCCAGCCTACGCCGCAGTGTCGGCGATAGAACGCTGTTCTAGGTCATGAACTATAACTAACATAATATGAATGCTCTCCATAAGGAGGCCAACACAGAGGTACAATTCAATCACAATCTAGAGATAGAATATGGCACGATAAAATAGATAAGAGAATCCTCAACCGAGGTACAACAGAAATGAAATACAAGTCTCAACATCTCTACAATATACAAACTCTGAATCAAGAACAACAACTAAATATAAAAGGAAAACAGTCTAAACTATTTATACTAAGCAAGGTATCGTCCTCAGCAGCTGCCTGAACCTCCCTTGGGGTCCAGGTCGCGAGTGTCAACTAGGCAAACTCCAAGTAAGGGTGCAGGGTGCCTCATCATCCTCTGTAAAATTTTCAACAGGTCCAGTCAGGACGGGAACGAGCACAAAACATCTCACGCAGTTCATATCATGTTAGGAAATATAAAGCATGCAATAGAGTAAGGTACATGAAACGCTGAAAGTAAGAAGTATATGAAAAATAGTAGAGATTTGATAACAAGAAATATCTAAATATGATAAATAAGAACTGTAAGCCTACTGTGATTTAGAGTACAATATGGTTATGTAAACGGTCTAAGAAAATGCAATGGTAACTTCATTGTACGTGGGTGTACAATAGACATATACAATATTTATACAATGTTGTACAATAGGATTTGATTACATAACCAATTCTACTCCCCCTTCCCAAATCAATACACAAGGATCTACTCCGGTTACGTTATCTTACACAATAGTGTACAATGTTATACAATAGATGTACAATATTATACAATAGATGTACAATGTTATACAATGTATGTACAATGTTATACAATAGATGTACAATATTATACAATAGATGTACAATGTTATACAATAGTTGTACAATGGTCTATCCCTGGGACTCATGTGATACTGAGAGTACAATATGCATAAGGAGTATACAAGGATATGGGTATTCAATAAATACAATATGTAAGTAAAACGCACATCACAATATGTATTTAGTGAATACAAGGAGATAACATCTCAGAAAAAGATCCGTATAGTACCAATCCGTGATAATGATCGTGTCAGCATCAAGTACAGTAATCTAGAGCAAGAATATAAATCCAGACAAGTATGAAACGGTCAGAGAATGTACTCGCCTCGTATCTGAATGTCTGAAGTAAATGTACTGTCCGAGATGAGGTACCTGACTCCTAGTTAGAGCAACACAAGTCAAGATGTACACAGGGAATGATAAATATAATCGATAATACATCTGCATACTGTCTAGGTCAAACTAGACTAAAGTCAACACTTGGTCAACTCCAGTCAACTAGACTAGTCAAACTAGGTCAACTAGGTCAAATCCTAGCCCAACAAGTCTAATAAGTCTCACTTGGCCTAACCAAGCCTAGTCTAGCAATCACACACCAATCACAAGGCTATACAAGCCAAACACAAGCCATCACATTCAATATTATACATAAGAGAAAGGAAGCTAACATGTAAAGCTATGTGTGTGTGTGAACATGGAGGTGTACATGAAAAGAGAATTCAACACTAGGCCCTATATCACATATATGTATATATAACTATAGGAAAACTCTATTTACCACATTAACACATTTAGCCATGTATAGTATATATATATATATATATAGAGAGAGAGAGAGAAGAGCATGTGTATGTGTTCATGGGTGTGTGTGTGTGTGTCATGAAAGTGCACAAGAACATGTGTGTTTTATCATGGAATGAGTATTAGGCAATGTGTGAGTGAGAGTGTCAATGAGTGAGGGTGTGAGGGTTATATAGTGTAGTGTGCATTGTGTGTGGAGTGATAGTGAGGCATGACAGTTGTGTAGCAAAGTGTCAATAGGAAGTTAACATTCACATATATGAGTTCTCATGTATCTCTTATTTAGTGAAACAAAACTAAATTCCAGTTTTATTCCTAACAAGGCTACATATATTACATCTATTATTACATTACATTCATGCTTGCATTCATTCATCATTCATTTATTCTCTTGCACCACTATATGCACCATACATTACATACTATAGAACCTACATATTCATTACAAGCCATACTTATACATGCTTACATTAGATAGGATACTTACACCTCATACATCATTTATTTAAACATTTACTCATGCTTGCATTCTCTATTTAATTATATAATATATATACATTAACATGGGTTAAAATCAAATAGAACATTATATTACACACAAGGGTGCACAAAATGCATATGCCGAATAGTAACTCCTACTAATAATCATACTGTACCATCTCAGCATAAATTAAAATCTAGGATTAAAGTATGTTATAGATCTATGTGTTAGCTTTCCGAAACTTCAAACGGATCGTATTTTTGTTTCCGGAAACTCCCGAAATCGCGAAAACACCGAGAACGCGTTTGTCTTTCGTACAGCTGACACTCAAATAATTCTCCAGAAAGTTAGAGAAAGAATTAGGCCAATTAATACATGTTTTTGGAAAGCTAACTTCAATACGCTTCTTTTAAAAAAACGGGAGATTAAACCGAGCTTTGAGCTAGAAGTTATGACATTTCTAACTTAGGGCTGAAATTAAAAACGTGGATAAAAATCATGACGGATTTGGGTAGTTTGAGACAAAAGAACACAAGTATATAACATAATATATCAAGAACTCACTCTGTACACTAATATATATATGAGACACTATAGAACACATCTCCAATACAAAAATATGAGATTAAACATGTAATAATTCATTCATACATAACAACAACACATAGTGTGTCCAAATTTGGGATTTTCCCACATGGACACAACCACAACACAAAGGACACTCCTATGACCTCCAAATAGACACGAAATGGACACAAAGGGAGATACAACCATGGAGGTCATTCTTATGGGTTCAAAATAGACCTATATGCATGAGGAAATGAAAAGAAGAAGGGATTTATACCTCCTGGTAGATCGAATCGAAGAAAAGCCTTCCCGGAGCGACACCGACACGTAGAGATTCCAAAAGGACACGAACGAGCTCCGAATCCTCCCAAATTTGGGTAGCTTCCTTCTTGTCTAGAATGGAGAAGGAAAGAAGAAGATTTGGTGGCAAAATGGAAGGATTTGGTGGAGAAATTGCTAGGGATTGCTCTCTAGAAATTTGGGGAAAAACAAGAGAGAGAGTGTGGATGAGAATAATGAAATGAACTTGAGCCTATCCTCTCCCAAAGTGGCTGGCCATATGGGGCTATTTGTCCTATTATGGTAAGGTCCAAAATGCCCCCACTAACCTATTCTATGAGTATTAGGAAAGGGCTAATTGGTTGGGGCTAAATTATTCATTCTAAAGCCTCTAATCACAATAACCTTATCCATAATAATTACTCTAACCTCTAACTAAAATATTTCTATCATGTGGTCTAAATTTAATATCATGTGGGCCATGCCTAACTAGTGTGTGGGTCCCACTAGAGTCAAACTACCCCCGGGTCCCCGTTTCAAGTCGGATTGAGTTAAAATTTGAACCCGACTCAAATAACCCCAAAAAATATCATAAATAATAAAATAATATCAAAATAATTCAAAGAGGTCAAATACAAAAATATACTTAGGCCAAAAATGACATTAAAATATCATAATCACATGGTTAGGCTCTAGGTCAAACAGTCTCTAGGGTTTCACTAGCAAAACGTCAAAACCACAAGTCATAAATTTAAATATTTAAAATAATTTAAAAATCACTAAAAATCATAATATAAAATAAATATCATTAAATAATAATTATAATTATAAAATTTCAAAATTACCCTCATCTGGAAAACTGGGTGTTACAATACGATAGTCCCGTGTCTAGGCACGATTATGTCTTGGCCATAGAAATGGTAGGATGGCTTGCCTTCAGGAAACTCTCGAGGACGAGACTTGTTCTGAGTGGTGTATGTTGTAGTGTCCCGTCCCGCAAAGTCATTCGGAGGAATCGAAATGCCGACGGCGTTCGGACTTAGCCTTACAACGGCGACTCGAAGACATTGCTCGGTCAAGCGACCGCTCGCTCAGGTGGGGTAGTTTCGGTGAACTCGCCTTATCTTTGCCTTCATATAATAAATTGCATGTTTTCAACTTGCACAAGTAGGCTTGATAATAAAAGAGACGAATCCACATAGCTAAAGGGAATAATCCCGACGGGTCGAATTGAGTTAGAATATGGAAAGGTCCAACGGTTGGATTAGAGTTGGTGCACGGCGTGCTTTGAAAATGACACTCGGTCCTTCATCCCGTGGCTTGGGAGAAGGAATGTTGGTCTTCGACACAAAACTGTGAACTTGCCTAAGTCATAGGCGTCGCCCGCATAAATGCTCGATGAAGCATGCACGCTTCCTCAACGCAAGGCTTGGCATAGCCTTTGCTCGTCTCTCGGGTTAAGTTGTAGGCTTGAGTAAGTTAGACAAAGTTATACCGGTCGACCTAAGTCATTTCGAGTGTTGTCCCGTTCATTCTGCGGTTGTAAAGTTAAATAGTCCCACGATCACAAGGCACGTCGACTTGGGCAGGAGTGTCGCGTAGCGCACGATTGGCTTAAGGCACGATACACGGACTTAGCGTTAAGGCATGAACCACGGTCGACTTAGCGAGTTTGGAGAAAGGACTATCGAATAGGCATTCCTGAGATGAATGAAATGATACGGTAACATGGAAAGAATGCTCGCGACCGTGGGTCGTCGAGGGGTCTCAAATGATGAAGTCTGGAATGTGGAACTCAAAAGATAGTAAAACAATGAAAGTAAAGACAATGAAACGGTCCTGAAATGAGGAAGTGGGTCGAGTCTGTATGGTCATTGGACAACTTGTGTACCGGTGCACAAGGATTTGATTTTGTTCCTCAGACGGTTGCCGCGGCAACGGGACCGATCTGGCCTAGGAGGAACCACGGGCCTTCGGACCCTTGGATGGTGTGCGACCTGACCCAAGGGGTGCGCCGTAGGACGGGTATTAGGGGAAATTCGTCGAGATCGTGCCTCATTATATACGAACGTACCCTAATATTCCAATGGAGGTCCAAGATAGCTTGTCGTGCTAGTGACCAAGTTCATATAGATGTCGGCATGACGGCGGCCATCCGCGAGTGTGTCTTTGGATTTAGTCGAGTATTGAGTGTGCCATATTAAGGAGTCGAGTTGAAGGTGTGTGTACAAGTTAAAAACACAATGTTGGCCTAAGATTTGGTTTCAACGTAGGCGTCGTGCTTCGGCACGAGTCATAGCGTCGAGTCTTAAGATGTTGGCATAGAGTTGCACAAGTTTGATTGAGTCGTCGCGGGTTTAAGTCAGGAATCGTCGTAAGGCAAGTTGGTTGAGTGACACTAAGTTCACAAGTCTCGATTGGGTCAATTGGTGATCAAAGTAGCAAGGGCCGCGAGGCGGCAATATGGTTAAGTCTTACTGAATTACGAGGCACGGCCTCAGCAAGGGTTTGTAGCACGGTCACACGGAAATGAAGCCTCATCGCGTAGTTGCGTCCCTGATTTTGGCCGAAAGGCAAGCACGACTTGATAGGCTAACGTTGTTGGCACGAAAAGGGGGTCTAGAGGTAAAGTATGAGTTAACATTGTGGTACAAGCACGGGATGATCTTCAGACACAAATATGCCAAGGCGTCCGTAGTCTTAAAACTTATCCTAAGGCAAGACTAGATAGACAATAGAAAGGGATTTAAGCTGCACAAAGTAAATGAACGTGTAGGTTTTGTATGGGTGGGCGAGGAGCTCACTCCACCAGTACAGTTGAGTACTGACACCCACACAGTGTTTTATGTGCAGGTACAGGTAGAAGCTCGTAGCACGGAGCTCGCTTGGATGCGTCGAGGCACGGAGTTCCTTGGCGATTCGAAGCATGCGGCCCGCATGGATCAAAAACTTATACGGGACATAATGTATGGACGTCGCCTTTCGAAGCTTCCGCTGGTTCAGAGACTTGTATTGAGAGATGAGAGGGAGCAGAGTGAACTTGTAATGTGAGATGAGTGAGCTTGAGAGACTTGTAATCTTGGCCTTGCACCCTAATGTAACCGTTGTTTTCAATATCAATAAAAGAGTGTTTTACAATGACTTGTGTTTTGTTCTAAATTCTGCTGCTATTATTTAATATCTCTGCTTGGGACTTCTGTGCGACGACCCCGTCGCAGCTACTAAAATTGACCGTTATGGAACCCGCCTTGCACGAGCGCAATCTAGGCTCGTACGGCATCACGCCTTAGCGAGGACGATCACTCCTACGATAGCGGGGCGTGACAGCAGATGGTCTTGTATCTTCTTCATCTTCTCCACTATGCTCACAACCAACTCAGGACCCAATATCTGTCGTACTCCTATATCACTCCAACAAACAGAAGATCGACACTTCCTACCATACAAGGCTTCAAACGGAGCAATCTGAATGCTTGCTTGATAGCTATTATTGTAGAAAAACTCTACAAGATGAAGGTGGTCTTCCCATGACCCACCAAAGTCAAGCATACACGCTCTCAACATATCCTCTAGCGTCTGAATCGTACGCTCTGACTTGCCATATATCTGCGGATGGTAGGCCGTGCTAAACTTCAAATGCGTACCCAAACTGTCTTGCATACTTCTCCAAAAGTACAAGGTGAACCTCGAGTCATGGTCCGACACGATGCTAACTGGTACACCGTGTAGCTTCACTATTTGCTTCATATACTTATCTGCCAAAACTTTTTTAGACTGTCCCACTCTAAAAGATAAGAAATGGGCTGACTTGATAAGCCTATCAACAATCACCCATACCACATCTCGTCCACTAGGACTCCGAGGAAATCCTGTGACGAAGTCTTTCGTAATGTGCTCCTACTTTCATTCGAGAATGGGTAGCAGCTGCAGTAATCCGACCGTCCTCTGGTGCTCGGCCTTTACTTGTTGGCATACCAAACATTTGGCCACGAAATGAGCTATCTCACTCTTCATTTCGTGCCACCAATAATACTGTCGTAAGTCTCGGTACATCTTAGTTCCTCCGAGATGAATAGAGTAAGTCGAACTGTTTGCTTCTGCCATAAACTCCTGTCATAGCTCTCCATTAGGAACGTAAATACGATCACCACATCGCAAAGTCCCATCGGGATGAATCCTTATTCTCGCCTGCTCTCCAGCTTCAGTCCTCTCTCTAAGTTGTCGAAATCTAGCATCCGTGGGCAACGCCGCCTTGATCCTCTCTACTAGCGATGATTTCGCTTGGAGATTGGCAAATACGCTATCCCTCCAGGAAATATTACTTCTATACCAAGCTACTGCAAATCTCATTCTTCAGCTCTCTCTGTGTGGATAAGAAATGAGCCATGGGCTTACGGCTTAATGCGTCTGCCATAACATTAGCCTTGCCCGGATGATAATGTAGCTCGATCTCGTAATCTTTCATCAACTCCGACCAACTTCGTTGTCGCATATTCAACTCTTTTTATATGAACATATACTTGAGGCTCTTATGATCAGTGTAGATATCTATTTTGTCGCCGTACAAGCAGTGTCTCCATAACTTTAAAGCAAAGATAACCGTTACGAGCTCTAGATCGTGGGTTGGGTAATTCTCCTCGTACACCCTCAACTGCCTAGATGTATATCCTACTACATGACCATGCTGCATCAATGCGCATCCTAATCCCTTCCCGGATGTCGCTGTAGATCACGAATCCTCCCGGGCCCGATGGTAGTGTCTAGATAGCTGCTATGGTCAAGCGCTTCTTTAACTCGTCAAAAGTGGCTTGACACTCATCTGTCCATACAAACTTCGGATCCTTATAAGTTAGTCGAGTCATAGGCCCCGCTATTCGAGAGAAATCTTCTACAAACCTTCGATAATAACCAGCAAGTCCAAGAAAACTTCTCACCTCGGAAGCTGATGTAGGAACGGGCCATGCTTTGACTGCTGTGATCCTCTCCGGATCTACCGATATGCCGTCTCCAGTAATAATATGTCCAAAAAATGATACCTCATTGGTAAAGAAATCATACTTGCTAAGCTTCGTAAAAAGTCGTTCATCCCTCACGGTCCCTAAAATAATCCATAGATGCTACTCATGCTCCTCTTGGCTTTTCGAATAAATCAAGATATCATCTATGAAGACGACTACAAATTTGTCCAAGTACTGGTGAAAGATCTTGTTCATTAAGTTCATGAAAACTGCGGGACCATTGGTTAAACCGAAAGGCATGACCAAGAACTCGTAGTGTCCATACCTCGATCGAAATGCCGTTTTCGGAATATCTTCCTTTCGAACTTTCAGTTGGTGATAGCCCGATCGTAAGTCGATCTTAGAGAATAATTTTGCTCCACTCAGTTGATCGAATAGATCGTCTATGCGCGGCAAAGGGTACTTGTTCTTTACCGTAACAGCATTCAAAACCCTATAGTCGATACACATGCGCACAGTCCCATCTTTCTTAGGTATAAATAAAATATGTGTCTTTATCTCTACCAACTGTGTCTTCATCTCTTCTAACTCCTTCGGTGCGAGTCGATATACTCGAGATGAAATAGGCTCGGCTCCCGTAATAAGCTCAATAGAAAACTCGATGTCTCGGTCAGGCAGCAGTCCCGGCAAATCCTCGGGGAATACATCTTCGAACTCAGATATGACAGGGTACTGAGGGGTATCCTGTATCATTATGTGAGTCCCTAATGTGGGTGCATCAATACTCTCTTTTTCTTCCTTGGTGAACTCGAACTCCATCGTATTCGGTGGTCTAAAGACGATACTGCCTCTATGGCAGTCTATAAGAGCAAAATCCTGGCTCAACTAGTCCATCCCGAGAACCACATCGAACGTAGGCATAGAAAATATAAGGAGTCATGCTTTCATCTCTCTACACATATCACTACAAGACAAAGTCTACAAACAACTAACAAGTACAACTCCTCCAGTGAGGATTCTAATGTTCTTAGATAAGGATGTGATGGAAATGCTGTGTCTAGTGGCAAAACTAGTGGCTATGAATCAATGAGTGGCTCCAGTATCAAACAAAGTAATGGCAGGAAATGAAGCAACTAAAACCATACCTGCTTTGACCTCTATCTCTATCTCTATATCCTCACAACAAACGAGAATGCCTGCCCATAATTCTGTTCTGGGCCGTGAGCTCTAGCCTTGTTGTACTGTACGCCTTGAGGAGGCAATCATGGATGAGGTACTCCTGCTGCAGGCCATAGTGCTGGAAGTGCTAGGGTTGTAGGCCTCGGGTTCTACCATGCATGTAATATCGCCTTTTGCTCCGGACAGTCCTTGAGCATGTGTTGGTTGGATCCACATCTCAAGCACAACCCAAGGCGAGTCCTGCAGTCGTTCTGGAGGTATCCTTGCTTTCTGCAGTAGTGGCAAACATGCTTTAAATAAGGCGAGGGCCTCTGCTGCAACTTTCCTATGGGCCTCCTGATATGTCCTCCCTGAGTAGCTCAGACTGGTGTAACTGCTTGTGTATGGCATCTCGATGTCTGCTGCTGCTCCTTACGAAGAATCTCCTGAGCACAAGCTTCTTCTAAGACAGCTGAATGGGAGACTTGAGACCGTGTAGTCGTATAAGACTTGAGCTCTAGTACAAGCCCCTGATGGAATCTTCTCACCTTCTCTAACTCGGTCGGGATCAGTTCCGCACCAAATCTACTCAGGCGATTAAACTCTGAGTCATACTCATCATCTGTTATATTTTCTTGCTTCAGATAAAGGAACTGGTCGTATCGACCGTCTCGAACATGGATGGAGAAAAATCTCTTATAGAATAGATCATAGAATTGCTTCCAGGTGATCCCAGTACCTAATGTAACGCCCCAGTCCCAAATACGTAGGACTAGGAACGTAGACATGCCAACCGTATAATAAATATACGTAAGCTGTAAATGCAATAAAAGCACAACCAACTAATCTCATCCATAAAATGTAAGAAAAAGATATCATATAATCAACTATGAATTGTTTTTATACAAGATGTTGGGTGGAGACAAATCCACTACCAACTAGTTAAAAGAAAGTAATACATGGAAAATGAAATAATTTATCGAGAGTAGCAAAGAAAGATCCAAGACACGTCATCTTTGAAGGAAATGAGAAGATCAGGACCTCGGTTATAATATCTGCGGAAGACAAGAACACACACCTGGAGAGATCACCAAGTCCTTAGAGGGACGTAACAAGATACATAGTATCATGCCATATAAACTGAATAAATACTGCTCAATAATAAGTTAATCAGATCATAACATGGTCCAATACTCATCCTTGAATTAGTGTACCATCCCCCCAACCAAACAAGGACAGAAGATGGCACCCTAATTCATGATGACGTATCTTTCCATGCTACGAATCCAATATGGTATCCGGACCACAACAAGGTTTAGTACCTTCTCATCGGAGTAGTGAGCCACACCTACAACCAAACAAGGACAAGATGTGGCAAACTAGTCCGCGATAAGTTACTGTTCCAAGCCACGATTAGATACAAGTACCCAAACCAAGAGTACTCGTACCTAACAGATAAGGAGCCTAACCATTCTAAGTGAATGCAGTTTAAGAATATCCCTCCAACGCATGAGCTCTCTGGCTAAAAATGAGATCGACATAGTCCCCACTTGGGGTACCAGGTGCCTCAAGCATAACCGTTCCTCGAACGTGCAAGTAATAAAATAAATGGGTCGTCAACCCGCATCTCCGACGGAGCGTACGGTCACAAGGAAATGTGCATAGTAGCCCATACTCTAAGGATATGTCCTCCCCACCCAATGCCTATATATTACCTTAACAACACATAACCTCTATAACCGCTAAGTCAAACTATCATGCAATACTATTAGCAGTTAGCCCTATCGTACGGCTTATACGTACTGGTGGCCAGCCAGTTACGCACGTCCGAGTTCTATATGCGACTCACGACTTCGTAGCAAAAATGTGTCAAGGCCTATGAATGCAACACAAACTAGGGTGGTCCCTTAAATCTAAGGTTAAATTTTGCATAAAATAATAAGTACAGAAAATAGAACTACACTATAATCTACAATATAGCATAGTTTATTTTGCAAAAAATAAATAATGAATAAATACATGTATATGAGCTAAAAAATATAGACAACAAATGACAAGGTATCTTGCCTGGTAGGGACGCCTGGTGTGCTGCGATAATCATGTTGGCGTAGAGTATGACTTCTGTGTTACAACTACGCAAGATGACCTCCGATGGTGGCATGGACTGTTCCATCGGGTCCAGTATAATCAAATTAGTTAGGTTCAATAGGAGGAAGGACAAAATGGGCGAAGGAATAGAAAGAATGGGCATAGTCACAGTCGAAAGGATAAAAGAAATTTGATCAATATATATATATATATATATATATATATATATATATTTTATATATATAAAAGAATATATATATATATATATATATATATTATATATATATTCTTTTATATATATATTATATATATATATATATATATATATATATATATATATGTTTTAGAAACTAATTATAATCCCCGAAAATATATTTTATCATCCCAAAATATTTATAACTAGTTATACGTAAAAAATCACTTTTAGGTCAAAAACTATAATTTACTTAATAAAATATTTTATGTAAATATTAGAAATTATATGATAGTTTGGAAGCTACTTTTTATTTGATCAAAATAGTTTTTAGGTTAATAATGGAAAGATACAAAAATCATTTTAGGCTACAATTACTCTAAGCTTGTAAAAAATTTGTAGATAGAAAAACTAGATTTTATTAATTAGATAATTATTCCAAAAATACTATAAATTATGTTATAATCGGGAAGCTACACTTTTAAAGGTCAAATTATTTATCAAATTTAGGTAAATATTTACCATAAATAACAATTAGAAATTTCAATATACTTAGTAATATTGGTAATTAAAATAATCATTATCATCACAAGAATAGTACAAATAATAATAATAATAATAATACTTAGTAATTACTGTACATACAGAAACTCTTAACTACTATTAAATACTGTTAATGATGCAAATAATAAGTAATAGAAAAAATAAAGAAAACAAAAATAAAAACTAATATAGCAAAACCGTAAAATTGAGAATTGATGTTCTCTTAAACAGGAAATGTTTTCAAAAGAGAGAGAAGGAGAAAATTAGCAGCCCATAAAACATGGGAACAGTCATCGTCCCTTCTCTCTTTTGAGTGGGTTTTAACATACTAAAAGGAAAAAAAAGAGGTGGGGGTGAAGTAGATGAAGATGAAAGGGATAGAGAGAGAGGCGAAGAATAGGGAAAGGAGCCAGAGAGGGAACTCACCGGGCTAGGCTCGACACTAACGCATCGGCGCTGCGTCGGGGACGCCTGGGGACACGATGGACGCAGCTGATCGGGCAGGCTCATCGCGTGCATCCAACAGCAGATCGCCGGCCACGGATTAGCGAGGCACGCACAGCTCAGGAAGGCGGAGAGGATCGGGGGCAGGTTCTGGCCACGCGGCTCGTCGGAGGTCGGTGATACGGGCACGGCGACGGCGGCGGTAGATAGGTGAGGGTATTTTCCATCCTTTTCTTTCTCTGTGCGGTAGTGATGGGGGTGTATGGGAGATGCTGGGTGTGGTGTCGAGATAGGCGTAGAGGCGGGAGTGGTGAGACGTGTGGTGTTCTGGTGTTGAAGGGGTTATGCTTGGCCGGTGATTGTTACGGGGCTTGTCTGGTTGTGGCCAAGGTTAGGTCACGGTAGGGATACGGTGGCAGCGGTGGTGATGTTTGTCGGTTTGATTGGAGGTATGATGGGTGCATCGGTGGTGTCGGAGAAGGTGGTAGCCCGATTCGGTGGTGGACCGACGGTGGTCGGGAGGATAGAGCGCTTGTTGGGGAGGCGTGGGTTCGGTGGTAGTGTGACGGTGACCAGGTGGCTGGGTTGTTGTGGTCGGCTGTAATGGAATTGGGCGGAGGCTGGTGGTAATGGTGATGACAACGAAACGGTGGTGGGTTACATGGTTGTGGGGTGGAAGTTGTCTGATGGTGGTGCGAGTGACGGAGATGGTGGTGCTTATGGTTTCCTATCGGAGAAGATGACAGGAGGGTAGAGTTGAGAGGTGGTCGAAGACCGTTCGTGGACTAGGGATAGGGTTAGGAATTTGATTTATCGTGTCGTGGTTGTCAACACGGAGGAGGTAGATAATGTATATGTAAAAGATGGAATAAGATATTGGACACTGACACGAAGCACGTACCTCGGTGGAGAAATTTGTAGTGTAATTAGTGGAAGAAAAGCTTATGGTGGCTTCCATATATATAGGGGTGGAAACTCCTAGTGAGATAAGAATTAGGAAAAATTTAAAACCCCTTTTGATAATTCCTTTATTTATTTTAAATTAAATTAAAATCAATCCAATAAATCTCAAACTAATATATATCTAGATAATCTTATCTATAGTTTAAAACTATCAACATATCAAATCTAAATTCAAATGACAATAAATGATTAAGCATTAAATCCACGAATTTCAAAATATCTTTATAATAAATAATAATAATTCGAAAATCAAACATAAATATTTCAATATTTGAATTACCTTTTGAAAATAAATAAATATAACTAGTTTCCGAAAAATAAGATATATGCGAATTAAATTTCACGTACTTCGCATACGATAAAGCATATCATTAAAAAGAAAAAAAATCATTTCTTAAATTATTATATATTTTTGTATAAATAAAAGTCTTTTTATAATAATAAAATTTAATCTAGAATTTGACCAAATTGTGGCGAGTATAATTTTTATAGAAATATACTTTATATGTTTTACGAAAACAAGCTATTTATTCCTATAAAAATAAAACTTTTTGTATGAAAATAATTATCTCGTATATACGTACTCGCACTCATCGTACAAATACCGTCACAAAACAATTATTAAAAACATAAAAAAATTATAGTAAAAACTTAGGGGTTTACACCTAGTCGCCTTTCTTCCGCCTTCCACCAGTGGTGGGCATTATCCTCTAATAGTAGGTCTACTACTGTCATCCAATCTCGAGCAGGTAACTGGGATGCCTTAAGTAACTTCTCTGTGCTAAAGCCATTGAGATACCTCTAGCGGCTTCTTCGTTCCTCTGAAGGCCTTGGGGCTCATGTCTGTGAAGTTCTTGAGAGAGCCTTCATAAGTATGCAGAGCCGGTGTTGGTGCTGGTGCTGGTATCGGTGATGGAGATGGAGGTCTAGCCAATGCTTCCATCATAGTCTGTCTCATCAGCTCAGTCTGGTGCCACTGAGCCTGCATCATGGCATACATAAACTGGAAAGAAGGGCTCCCATCAGTCGGTGGTGGAGGCATCTGAGGGCCTGACTGTGGTGCAAACTGCTGAGGGAATGGTGGTGGTGGAGGTAATGCTACATTCCCTTCTGGTGGCACAGTAGTAGTCTGCCCAGCCTGGATGACTGGGGGTGCTTCAATATCTGGGTGCACCATCGTCGGAGTCGTAGTAGGCTGCGACTGTCCGGAATGGTACGGTGTTACTGGAGTCATCAGAGAATTATGTCCTTCCGGGGTAGCCTCTTCACCAGATGTGAGGGCCAAGGCAGAAGTGCGTCCGCTTCTTAGATTCATACTGTTGGCACGAAGAAAGTAGGATGATATTAGGAAAGGTTAGATATGAGGTAATTCAAGTAGTCAAAGGAAATTTGAAAAGCTTGGAGGTCAAAGGAGGTAGTAGTTCTGGATGAGATACTGTTCCTATTCCTATATGCAGGCTTGTTGGACACAATCATGTAATCCAACAATATTTTTACCTGCCTCGGCCACCATAAAATATGTAATACCCAAGTCCCAAAATACTTAGGACCGAGTACGTAGACATGCCAGCTGCACATATACGAAGAATACTCCAATATATGGAATCTTCATATACGTACATAAGCTGTAAATATAAAATAATCATAGGCCAGAATATAATTATCTAATCTCATCACAGCTCAACACAGAAGATAAAAGAGTCCAAATTAATAAGTGTATCAAAAAGATAGCCGGGTGGACATACCTACTCCAAACAGCTATGAAAAATAGTCTCAAATGATCGGAGTCCAACCTCCGCAAAAGAGAAATAAAGAAATGTAAAAGATGTCCACTAAATGTTTCAATGATTAAATAAACTAAAATCAGCAGGAGATGCGTCATCATTGATGTATGATGGATTCAGTACCGCTCCGTATTCCTGCATGAAATCGTCTAACCCTGGAGAGATAACCAGGTCCTCAGAGGGACATAACAAGATACAAGAAAATACTATACCTTATAACTGTGATATATAATAGAGAGTAAAAGGGGATACATGTAATAGGATGCCTACCAGTTCTACAGTAAAAATGCAGTTAAGAACAAACCTTCAACGCCTGGACACTCTGGCTACAGGAACTCGGTATGGTCCCACCAGGATACCAGGGACCTCAAATCATAACATTCATCGAATGTCAGAGGCCAGCAAGTTAGAAATAGGAAAGTGCATACGTGGCCCATACGTTAAGGAACTGTCCTCTCCACCCAATGCCTAGTAGGGTCACATCCATTTTCTATAGGAACCTCAAGTAACTGCCAAGTCCACTAGCATACAATTCTATTGGCAGTTACTCCTAACCGTCGCACGCCTCATACGTATCGGTGGCCAGCGAACTACGCGAGTACGTGTCCTACATGTGACTCACAACTCGTGATGATCATGTGTCAAGGCAATATTAGGTATACCAATACCTCATCATAACTGGGTGGTCACTAGGATAAGTCAATACAAGAGAATAAAACCAAAAGCAGTAAATGACCGATGGAGTCGCTTGCACCCAAGTGTGACTTGGACGCACAGTGATATAATACAAAATAAGTAAATCACAGAGTAAGGTAGCAAGTTATCTTGCTTAGCGGTACGAAAATGGCATTCCAACATGTAAACCCCCTAAATTTCTACTACGATTTTTTTATTTTTAAACCTTTTTATATTTAGTTTGTACTTCGTATCTACACGTTGCGTACGAGTTCGCATTTTCTTGTATTGCGTAGCGTGCGAGATCTGCGTTTCGTATTGCTCGACAAGTGCGAATATGTGTCGAGGTACATATTTTAGAAAATATTTTTTATAAATTTTATTTTAATAGGAAAGTACATGTTCAAATAAATGTGATAAATATTTTCTTTTGTATAAAAGAGTTATTTTGTTCGTCGTTTAAAAATAAGTAGTAATTTGAAAATTTTGGTTTATATGAAATGTTTTCAAATGTTTTACGAAATATGAAATTTGTTTATTAATATATTTGTTACTTATAAAAGCTAGTTTATAATTTAATATTTAAGTATTTATCGATTTTTGAAATTAATTATTACCATATTTATTTAATTATGAAAATAATAATTGAGATTTTGTTGATTTTAATACTTGATTAAATATGATAATTTATATTAGAAAAGATTTCATTTCAATTTGAATTAAATGAGTGAAGGTTTTATCTATGCTTGATTTGGATTTGAACGATTTAAAGTTTAAATCAAATTTAATTTAAGATGATATTATCTATGGGGAAATTTAAATCCTCCCAAATTCTTATCTAAGTGGGAATTCCCACCTTCTATATAAGGAGAGGTACTCATCCAGAAAATTCACACAAACCAATCTCCACAAATTTGTGCAACGTGCTGTGCATCGTGTCCGTGTCCGTTTTCCATCAA
Source organism: Iris pallida (assembly GCA_029216955.1). Taxonomy (NCBI): domain Eukaryota; kingdom Viridiplantae; phylum Streptophyta; class Magnoliopsida; order Asparagales; family Iridaceae; genus Iris; species Iris pallida. Next base: position 18,332,834 of record JANAVB010021399.1, on the reverse strand, counting down.
CTACTTATATTTTTACATATACACGTCTTTCCGTCCGACACCCGGACACATCTCGTGTCGAGACAGACTCCCGATACGATGACTCAACCCTATTCTAAAGTCTGCCAACAGTTCGGCCCCACCCCTTTCCTCCGGCCATCATCATCTTCACCACACACCACCACCAAATCCAACCGTCGGACCCAATTCCGTCAATCCCCGCCTCCGTACGCACCACACCATCAGCCAAGCCACCACTGCAACCACCCCGCCATTAAAACAACCACCTCTGCCGTCTCCCAAAAATCCGGCCATCGCCGCTCAACACCCCACAACCATCACGAAAAGAAGAAGAAGGAAGGCAATTGAACACTCACCTCCGTGACAGCGCGTCGCCGAGCGTCCGCGAGCAACTCCTCCAGCCCCCCGCCGCGAGCTGGCCTCCACTAGTGTCGCCGATGGCCGCCGTCGCTGTTCCCACTTTTTCCATCCTCCGTGGCCCTCTCTTCTCTCCGGCCGGCGAACCGGACCTCCACCAACCACCGATCGCACCGCCTCCTCCGGCATCCCGGCCGCCTCCGACGCCACCTCCTCACCACTCCTGCCGTGCCGGAGCTCCCAGCATCCCCATCTCCGCCTCCAACGCGCCCCTTTCGTGCCGACCCGGTGCCGACCGCCATCTCTGTTGCGGCGCTCCCCGCTGCGATCCGCCCTGACCTCCCCTCCGGGACAGTCGCCGCCCCGTTCTGGTAAGCGTCCTGTAGCCTCTCCTCTTGATCTCTCCCGATTCCCTCTCTCTCTCCACTACTTTGTTTTCTCTTTCTTCCTTAAGAACAACAATGTGCTGTTGTAAGTAATATTATTTATTATTATTATTTATTATTATTATTATTAGGATTATATCATATTACTGTTATAACCTAGAAGTATTATTGTTATTATTATTATTATTATTATTATTATTATTACTATTATTATTATCATTATTATTATCATTATTATTATTAACCTTTTACAAAAGGATTAAGATTAATGGTTAATATTAGTATTGTTAATTATTTTTGTATAGATAAATGTTAGTATTTCTATTTGTATTATTTTTTTATTTCATCATGATATTTACTAGTTATAATAATCATTTAAAATTTTCTTTAAAATATATATACAGAGTATATATAAGTACTATATTGGCTTGGCCTATATTTTAAATATGGTTTTAAAACCCTAAATAAAAATTTCTAAATTATTAATATTTATTTACAAATATTTTTAGTTTCCAAATTATAATTTTTTACTATTTCAAAGAAGTTATCTAAATTATTTTAAAAGCTGACAGTTTTACCAAAAAATTATATTTTACAAGTTTTGAGTTTTCTTGTCTAAAAACGTTCCTTCATTAGGAGGTGTTATATAAAATATTCTATTTAGTCCTGAAATTATTATAACTATATTCTCCTAAATTTGTAATACTATTAAAACCTAGTTTTCAATTATTATGAACATCTTCTGCTAAAAAGTAATTATTTCCACAAATGCTCTGATCATGACTAATCATATCCCTAATTCCCTCGTGACTTCAAATCTCTACCCAGCAACCATGGCTACTGGACATCCTGACTTTTTGGATCATACCATATCAGGCAATACACCAGGCAAGATATCTTGCCATCATTTATTTTTAATAAATTAGTCTGTATATTATTTATTGCATATCACTGTGTATTTATTTTCAGTTCTTTAGATGTACCATATTTACAGTTCCCGATTTACTGCCTGTTCAGTGATATTAGCTGTACCTTGTTATTTATCCTTTGATTGCATGTGAACCTAGAGTTAAGGGACTACCACTAGTTAGTTGTATTACATAAACTTAGACACTGATGTGCCACGAGATGTGTGAGTTGTGAGTAGCATATAGCATCCGGACTTGCATGTTCGCTGATCACTGATGCGTATAGGATGTGCGTTAGGTCTAACTGTCAATAGTTGTATGTTAGAAGACTTGACGGTTAGTAGTGTTACATGATCGTGGATGCGACATGATAGGTACATTGGGTGGGGAGAACATTATCTAACGTATGGGCTTCTTTGCACTTTCCTTATTACCTGTGCGCGCCTCCGGAGACGCAGGCTCCAGGTGCCCTCTGACGTTTTCCAGAGCATTATGGACGTAGTCCCTTGCACATGATGTCCTCTGACGATCTTCGGACGTTACAGACGTAGGCCCCTGGTGCCCTATATGGGGACTATACCGATCCTATTTACAGCCAGGGCTCATGCGTCGAAGGATTGTTTCTCAACTACATGTTCAGTTTAGTACGGTTAGGTTACCTTATTTATGTCTTGTCACTTTCTTTGATTGTGACATATTTTATATTCAGTATTTATGTGGCATGTTCTTTATGTATCTTGTTACGTCCCTCTGAGGACCTGGTTATCTCGCCAGGTGTGTGCTCTTGTCTTTCGCAGGTATTCTAGCCGTGGCCATGATCGTCACTATTTCTTCGAGGATGATTGCACTTGGATGGTCTTCACTTCGCTCGCCAAAATCATTCTTTTATCATGTATTTCTTTTCATTGTTGGTAGTTGATTTGTCTCCGTCCAACTACATGTACCAATGATAATTCATAGATTATATGATATCTTTTATTCTTACATTTTGTGTGGATGAGATTAGTCATGGTTCTACTGTATTTTACAGCTTACGTATATTTACTATACGGCTGGCATGTCTACGTTCCTAGTCCTACGTATTTGGGACTGGGGCGTTACATATTTTTGTGGTGGCCCATGCAGGTCTAGTTTACCGTTTCGGTTACATGACTGTACCGAACGGGCCTACAATATAGGATTAGAGTCTAGAATCTCATCCACTTACTTGACATCCTTTCTTGACTTCAAATTCCGAACTCTCGTTCGATCTCCTTGATTTGCATCTTGCTTGACTCCTTCTATCGTAAATTCTTACTTTCATGCTTAGTAAGATGACTACACTAGTATATGCCCATAGGTTAAACACATGGCTAGAAGGTTACATTGACAATTAATATGCATTGAGATTTTATTTTAGTTATAAAGGCATTTATTTCCCTAGAAATATGATCTTAAGGGTTAGTTAATTCCAAGTTGGGTAGTAGCATATTACCGCTTCCAAAAGATAGTTGGAATTTTAATTTGATATTACAAGGTGATATACACAAGAGGATAGCTAGATCGAGAAAATAAATTGATTTGATTTTGCGTTTTGATTTTTGAAGGTCTTTGAACATTTATGATTTATTGAGTTATAGCTATACATCTTTTGGAGGGATATAAATTTGATTTGAAAAGGATCATAAAATTTTAAACTATGATTTACGATTGACCAAAATTTGAGGAAGATTGATAAATTTTGGTAAAATGTTTTTGAATTAAATTACGTCATATGATCTATGATTTATAAAGTTATTTAGATTTCGAGTTTAAAACCTTGATTATGGATATTTAAATTTTGGAAAAAAAAAGAGAATTACTTTTGAAGAGTAGTTGTGACTTATTGGAAGCTAGAGATACACATTTGAAGGATATATAATTAAATTCGGGAGTTATTTAAATGTTCCATTTTGTAGTATGAAATTCGGCTGATAAAATTATTAAACGTTGAGTTTAAGGTTTCAAGAAAAAAATGATAATAATTATTCGATTTGCGATATACAAGGGTTCTTTCGAGATTGACTAGAGATTTAAAATTTTGATTAAAGTTGACAATCTAAGATAATTGGAATTTTTGGCGGAGTATCTTGAAAATTTTATTGAGAAACTTTCAAGGAACTTAAAATTTAGATTAGATCATATATTGGTGAAGGACCAAGAAACAAGTAAGGTCACCCTAGTGAGATAGAAGTATTCCACATTAGATTGCCATACCACCTATGATTATGATATTACATATACACAAGTATAGTTAGTCATCGACAAAACCGATGAACATATGTTGGACTTACTCGACCTTCCCTCAACTCTAGATCTTTATTCGTGACATCTAATTGTTTGAAACTTAGAAATCATTAGAACCATCCCCTTGACCATACCCTTATCTATGAGACTAATTCTCTCTAGAAACTGTGCCTCTAACTTATCTTAACTTGATCTACGAGATTTCCTAAATTATCTTTATTCCGTGCTTTAACCTTTTATTTTTGTGCAATAATTAGTACCTTATGAAAACCTACTTTCTATTTTGCTCATTTGGCATTCCCTATCGTGACTTCAATATTTGGAGCACAACACTAGACTTTTCCTTCCAACAAATTTTACATACAAGACCTAGACGAGCTCACCTTCATGTAGGTATATCATGTCCCACTAAAACACGTCCCCTTCTACTCTATTTTTATGATACGACTTTCGAGTCATAAAGACTAAACTATACCCTTTACCATGGTACCAATATACTTTTGACTACATATATGGACTCAACCTCGACTTAATTTTTCAACCCAATACATGATTGTGATCTACTTAATTCCTTAAATACTTAATCTTGTGTTTTATCTTGATTGCTTAACCATTGTCCTTTATTTTTCATTTACTTGGACGCATAACATCTTTTTGCAATATTAGCAACCCTTACTTCTCTCCCTTCCAAATTAAATTACTTCGCTCATATTCACTATGTTCCTCCGTGATTATGCAAACTTGTCCCTTATATGATTTCCTTGTGCGAATATGAAATGCGGTCACAGCACCCTTCAGTTATAAAGGAACTAGACTAGAAAACCCCATAGAAGATATTAACGGTATAATGGTTAAAATGATTATGAGATGACGAGGTATAAGATCGGACATAAGTGAAAATATACGATAAATCCTAATAGATTAAGTGAGGAAAGTGACATTGTGTTTTTGATAAGATCAAGGGTAAATAGACTTCTCGATTAACAAAATTAGTTTCAAGGTAATCAAATATTGAGCGAAAAAATTCTTAAAGTGTTGGTGGTTTAAGAACCAAATTTATATACTAAATTGATGGACGCAAATTCTCGATAAAGACAATGTTGACGTTGCCTTCGATAAATTGTAGTGTTATGAAGATAATAGGTTTCAAGGATAACCAATGCTTGAAGAAAGAAATTGCTTACATTTTTGACGAATTAAGGAATACGACCCTAAGATGATTATGAATATGAAGTAAGACGGGTTTTATTTTTACCATCATGAATTAAAGATCAATGGATTCCAATTCCCGAAGAAGACGCTAATAGGTAAAGAATTTTCATTTGTAATTGTGTTGTGAAGATATGATCAACAAATATTGAAGGTGATAGCTTATTTTGGGTACTTTAAGGATAAGTACGAATTTCCTACAAAGAATGTTGATTTCACATTTGATTAAACATATTGGAGGATTATCTAGAACCTACTCTTGAAGAGATTGTGAACGACGAGATCTATTTTAAGGAAAATGGATATATATAGATATGTGAGTGATAGTATATGAATATTGACGATATCAAAGGATTAAGGAGTTTATTACCTGCTTATAAGGTTGCCCCTTTTTAAGGTTAATGTTAGGGTTGATCAAGCTTAGTCATTGATTGGTTGTCATATTCATGATCGTAATCTAAACTGAAACTATCGAATTTTTGTTCTAGTCGATCAAATGACATGTTGCCATTGAAATGTCGCTCGCCTCCTCGTCGAATATTTTGTTTGCATTCTCGTCCCAAGAAGATCGCGTAAATCTGTTCGAATAAACTCTTTCCATCCCCTTCGCCATACCTGCCTTAATTACTCCTAAATTTCGAGGACAAAATTTTTTTAAGTTGGGCAGGATGTAAACCCCCAAAATTTCTACTACGATTTTTTTATTTTTTAAACCTTTTTGTATTTAGTTTGTACTTCGTATCTGCACGTTGCATACGAGTTCGCATTTTTTTGTACTGCGTAGCGTGCGAGATTTACGTTTCGTATTGCTCGACAAGTGCGAATATGTGTCGAGGTACATATTTTAGAAAAATATTTTTATTATAAATTTTCTTTTAATAGGAAAGTACATGTTCAAATAAATGTGATAAATATTTTCTTTTGGATAAAAGAGTTATTTTGTTCATCGTTTAAAAATAAGTAGTAATTTGAAAATTTTGGTTTATATGAAATGTTTCCAAATGTTTCGTGAAATTTGAAATTTGTTTATTAATATATTTTGTTATTTATAAAAGCTTGTTTATAAATTAATATTTAAGTATTTATCGTGATTTTCAAAATTAATTATTACCATATTTATTTAATTATGAAAATGGTAATTGAGATTTTGTTGATTTTAATACTTGATTAAATATGATAATTTAGATTAGAAAATATTTCATTTGAATTTGAATTAAATGAGTGAAGGTTTTTTCTATGCTTGATTTGGATTTGAACGATTTAAAGTTTAAATCAAATTTAATTTATGATGATATTATCTATGGGAAAATTTAAATCCTCCCAAATTCTTTTCTAACTGGGAATTCCTACCTCCTATATAAGGAGAGGTACTCATCCAGAAAATCCACACAAAACTAATCTCCACAAATTTGTGCAATGTGCTGTGCATCGTGTCCGTGTCCGTTTTCCATCAACTACTTATATTTTTACATATACACGTCCCTTCCCGTCCGACAAGCCCGGACACATCTCGTGTCGAGACAGACTCCCGATACGACGACTCAATCCTATTCTAAAGTCTGCCTACAGTTCGGCCCCACCCTCTTTCCTCCGGCCATCATCATCTTCACCACACACCACCACCAAATCCAACCGCCGGACCCAATTCCGTCAAACCCCACCACCTTACGCACCACCACCATCAGCGAAGGCACCACCGCAACCACCACCGCCATTAAAACAACCACCTCTGCCGTCTCCCAAAAATCCGGCCATCGCCGCTCAACACCCCACCACCATCACCCAAAAAAGAAGAAGGGAAGGCAATTGAACACTCACCACCGTGACCGCACGTCGCCGAGCGTCCGCGAGCAACTCCTCCAGCCCCCCGCCGCGAGCTGGCCTCCGCCAGTGTCGCCGGTGGCCGCTGTCGCTGTTCCCACTTTCCCCATCCTCCGTGCCCCCTCTCTTCTCTCCGGCCGGCGAACCAGACCTCCACCAACCACCGATCGTGTCGCCTCCTCCGGCATTCCGGCCGCCTCCGACACCACCTCCTCACCGCTCCCGCCGTGCCGGAGATCCCAGCGTCCCTATCTCCGCCTCCAGCGCGCCCCTTTCGTGCCGACCCGGCGCCGACCGCCATCTCCGCTGCAGCGCTCTCCACCGCAATCTGCCCTGACCTCCCCTCCAGCACAGTCGTCGCCCCGCTCTAGTAAGCATCCCACAGCCTCTCCTCTTGATCTCTCCCGATTCCCTCTCTCTCTCCACTCCTTTGTTTTTCTCTTTCTTTCTTAAGAACATCAATGTGCTGTTCTAAGTAATATTATTTATTATTATTATTAGGATTATATCATATTGCTGTTATAACTTATAAGTATTATTATTATTGATTATTATTATTATTATTATTATTAACATTATTATTATCATTATTATTATTAACCTTTTTACAAAAGGATTAAGATTAAGGGTTAATATTAGTATTGTTAATTATTTTTGTATAGATAATGTTAGTATTTCTATTTGTATTATTCTTTTATTTCATCATGATATTTACTAGTTATAATAATCTTTTAAAATTTTCTTTAAAATATATATACAGAGTATATATAAGTACTATATTGGCTTGGCCTATATTTTAAATATGGTTATAAAACCCTAAATAAAAATTTCTAAATTATTAATATTTATTTACAAATATTTTAGTTTCCAAATTATAATTTTCTACTATTTCAAAGAAGTTATCTAAATTATTTTTAAAAGCTGACAGTTTTACCTAAAAAATCATATTTTACAAGTTTTGAGTTTCTTGTCTAAAAACGTTCCTTCATTAGGAGGTGTTATATAAAATATTCTATTTACTCCTCAAATTATTATAAGTATATTCTCCTAAAATTTGTAATACTATTAAAATCTAGTTTTCAATTATTATGAACATCTTCTGCTAAAAAGTAATTATTTTCACAAATGCTCTGATCATGACTAATCATATCCCTAATTCCCTCGTGACTTCAAATCTCTACCCAGCAACCATGGCTACTGGACATCCTGACTTGTTGGATCACACCATATCAGGCAACACACCAGGCAAGATACCTTGCCATCAATTATTGTTTATAAATAAGTCTATATTTTATTTAATGCATATCACTGTGTATTTATTTTTAGTTCTTTTAGCTGTAACATATTTATAGTTCCCGATTTACTGCATGCTCAGTGATATTAGCTGTACCTTGTTATTTATCCTTTGATTGCATGTGAACCTAGAGTTAAGGGACTACCACTAGTTTAGTGCATTACATAAACTTTGACACATATGTGCTACGAGATGTGTGAGTTGTGAGAAGCATATAGCATCCGGACTTGCGTGTTCCCTGATCACTGATGCGTATAGGACGTGCGTTAGGTCTAACTATCAATAGTTGTATGTTAGAAGACTTGACGGTTAATAGTGTTACATGGTCGTGGATGCGACATGATAGGTGCATTGGGTGGGGAGAACATTACCTGACGTATGGGCTTCTTTGTACTTCCCTTATTACCTGTGCGCTCCTCCGGAGACGCAGGCTCCAAGTGCCCTCTGACGTTTTCCAGAGCGTTATGGCGTAGCCCCTTGCACATGATGCCCTCTGACGATCTTCGGACGTTACGGACGTAGGCCCCTGGTGCCCTATATGAGGACTATGTCGATCCTATTTGCAGCCAGGGCTCATGCGTCGAAGGATTGTTTCTCAACTGTATGTTCACTTTAGTACGGTTAGGTTACCTTATTTATGTCTTGTCACTTTTTTGATTGTGACATATTTATATTCAATATTTATTTGGCATGTTCTTTATGTATCTTGTTACGTCCCTCTGAGGACCTGGTTATCTCGCCAGGTGTGTGCTCTTGTCTTTCATAGGTGTTCTAGCCGTAGCCATGATCGTCACTATTTTTTCGAGGATGATTGCACTTGGATCGTCTTCACTTCGCTCGCCAAAATCATTCTTTTGTCATGTATTTCTTTTCATTGTTGGTAGTGGATTTGTCTCCGCCCAACTACATGTACCAATGACAATTCATAGATTATATGATATCTTTTATTCTTATATTTTGTGTGGATGAGATTAGTCATGGTTCTACTGCATTTTACAGCTTACGTATATTTACTATACGGCTGGCATGTCTACGTTCCTTGTCCTACGTATTTTGGGACTGGGACGTTACACAACAATCAAGTACGTCGGTAGTAAAATCTCAAAATCTACGAATGGCTCCGAATGCTGAAACAAACATCAAGAACGTTTTCGGTGTAAAAGATATATCTAGGAAATGTCTGTCCGAAAATCAAATTCGGGAACAGGGGCAAAATCGTAATTTTGAGTCAAAACGATATCTGTCGTTGGACCCCGTTTTGCACCAATACGCGTGCTAATGTCTATGGTCTCTAAAATCGTCAAACTACATATTTACGAGTCCAATTTGAGGAGACGAGCCCAACCGTGTGCACAAAGTTGGATTCCGGCGGGCCATGTACAATTTCGCCCGTAGGATCGGGTCGCGGGCCAGCCAAAGAGTTGTTCTGGTTGACCTTCTCAGAATCGGACCAAACTTAGCACACAGGACCAAAATTTCGATGCGGTCCTGTTGGCGTAAGTTTTGTCTCGATACGATGAACATACACGAAGTTATAGGCAAGTTTGCAAAAGGTCGATACCGGAGTTTCTCGACGGATATGTACTGATTTCGTCGTGCACGCGCAACGAAATCTAGTTTCGTCAGTTCCCACACGTCGGCAACATCCATATGCACTTTTTGATGTGCATAGTGCGCGACCACGTCGTCCGGTTTGCCGGGGCGTATGCCATATCAGATAGGTTTGTAAAATTTTTACAGTTTTAAAGGCAGTTTTTCTCCCAACATGGACAACGAATAACTTCATGCATAATAATCGAAATGTAGATCTAACAGGTGTGTTTTATTCTTGGTTATGTTGTCTTCGACTACTTTTAACTAGCTTATCGAAAACCTTAATGTACAGAGCAGAATTTGGCTTCAAAGTTGAGGGTTTGGACAGCCTTAAAATTATCTTTACGAACAGATTTTTCCAACTTCGTGTTGAGTTTTCTACTCAAACGGGTAAGGTTTACTTGAATCCCGTTGAAGGGGTTCAAAGAGGGTCACAAAAGGTTTCTAGATCATTTTACAGAAACAAAAAGATTTATCACGGGCAGAGAAATTAGAGGAGGGAAGTCAGTACCTTGAGTCGGCTGTGAGTGCCAAAATAGAGTAATCTCTGTTTCTTGCTCAGTCGAATGGTCCTCCGGTGGTTCTTCGACGAGTGGGCGACCGTACAGGTGGCCGTGGTGGGGCGTCTGGGTGTTGTCGTCGCTCTGAAGTCAATGGTTGAGGTCGAGGATGAGTTATTTGGGGTATGCGTGGGTTTTGTAGGATTGGATGAATACCACAAGTTATACTATGTATCGGAAGTTTAATTCCGATTTCTCTTCGGATTTTTATATTCAATTTGAAAGAGGATAGGTTTTGAGCGGATGAGAATCTGTTTAGGATTAAGTACAAAATATTTGAAAAGATTTGGCAAGATTTTTAAAGGGTTTTAAATATGTTTGTTTTCTTTTTTTTTCCCGTGGAAGCACATCCTGTGCTTCAGTTGCTTGCGGGAAAGGGGGGTCGGGATTGAGATGGTGAACACTGCATTAGCACTGTTCACATAGAGGGGTTTTCTCTTTTTTTATTCTTCTATAATACATATTTATATGCTTTTCTATATATATATATATATATATATATATATATATATATATATATATATATATATATATAGAAAAGCATATAAATATATATATATATATATATATATATATATATATATATATATATATATATATATATATTTATATATATATATATTTTTATATATATATATATATATTTATATGCTTTTCTATATATATATATATATTTTTTTTTTTTTTTTTTTTTTTTTTTTTTTTTCTATATATATATATATATATATATATATATATATATATATATATATATATATATATATATATATATATATATATATTTTTCTTCTATATATATATATATATATATATATATATATATATATATATTATATATATATATATATATAATATATATATAAAAGTATATATAAACATTTATATGTATATCAAAAAATTACAAAAATTATATATAAAAATTTCTAAAACTATATATACTTTAATAGTGTATTACCACCAAATCCTTATAAGCAATATATCCTATATATATAAAATTTTGTATATATACCCCATATATCCCTCCTACTATATACTCCTCTATATATAAAGTTTTCTTATATAAAAAATACTATAAATCTAAAATAATTTCAATAAATTCATAAAAAGAAATAGGGGGATTACAGGTCGAGAGGAAAAGGGATGGGGAGCCAGGCGTAGAGGTGGTAGGGTAAGACTGCTACTCGGAGATGCCGCCGGAACGAGGGTAGAGGAGGCAGCCTCCATCGAGAGGGAACCCCCCAATTGAGAGACCGCGGATAGGGCCCCAGCGCAGTCGCGGACCACGTGGCCCCTTTGGAGGTAACCACTGCAGAAAAGGGGGAGATCCTCATAGATGAAGTCCTGCCAGATGCTGTTTCTGGCGGGAAAATAGATTCTGATATGAGTCGGGGCAGGTCGGGTGATGTCGATGTCCATGAGAACCCGCGCACAACTAGGCCTTGACACAACTGCAGTCGCACGATCGATAACAATTAGGGAGCCGACACACTGCACAAGAAGGAAGAGTGCTTCTTTCGTATAGAGAAAATACGACAATCCCAGAAGGGACAGCCAAACAAGGATTACCGAGGATTCCTTACGCGGATTGAAGTTCGGAGACCATCTAACGACCCACATTGGAGCTTGCACCACAGTCCACAGCTCTCTCGAGTGTAGCCGCAGGTAGTCTGCATCCAAAGAGGGGAGGATAAGCAGATGCTGGGAGTGAACAATTCCAACGGAGATCGGACCCGAGAAACCCATCCGCCCAAACACCCGACGAACCACGTCTACTGGCGGCCGTACATGGGGGAATTTGCCAATAAGGGGAAGTCGGAAGGGGACGACAAGCACATCCACCTCCTCTTAACTAAAATCAATAGCGGAAGCACCCTAGAATACGGAGAATGACATAGGAAGAAGACTGGTAGGCGCTGCGCAAGGATAGC